>JARHVA010008413.1:305000-370000 GCA_037957365.1 Torreya grandis
AAACAAATGAGGAATAAACGTATAAAATTGCTTGTAATTCTCCCAAGTGGCACTATTTTCATAATATTGGTCTCACTAGACCTTGCATGGAACCACTTCTCTATTATAAAAGCTAAACTTGCATGTTTAAAATATTATGAGAAGTTATATTTTTACCACACCTCAATTCAAAACCTTTAAATCAATCCAATTAAGTACATGTGAAGGATAAACCACATATTTCTTCAAACAAGACACATGAAAAACATTATGAATTTTAGCAAGTGCTAGTGGCAAATCAAGTTTGTAATCAATAGGTTTAATCAATTCCATGACCTTTAAAGGTCCTATATATATAGGTACTAATTTGGTTGATTTTATAAATTTTATTAAGATTTTTTGTGGTTTAACATGAAGAAAACCTTTATCTCCAACCGAGAACTATCTTACTATTCTCTTTAGATCAATATAATATTTCTACCTATCATAAGCTTCACCCAACTATTTTTGAATCAACCTCACTTATTTTTTAATTTTATCAATCATTTCAAGCCCAAAAAATCTAGTACTTCTTATCTCAAAAGATACTTATTTTATAGCCATAGTTGCTATGTACCTTCTATACACACACAATATTTTTAAACTTTATCAATTACTAATGATTTATCTCTTACAAAAACTCATCGAGTATCAATCTCTCTGAGTGCATGCCTTAAAGGGTGCACCAAGAAAGGGGTGGGCATACCATTGGTTATTCATAATATTATTGTTCCCTATACCACCACTTGAAACCAACACAAGTCCTTCGTATACATTTCCTTAAGCTTTGACATGTCCCTTACACACTCCTCCAAGTAATTCACTACCTCAAAAAACCCATACCTAATCCAAACCTATTTTTACCATCCTCTAAACACAATCAAATGGGTCAACCTTGTTCTAGTAATTGAGCATGTTACAGGAATAAGTTAGCCCAGCCAACGTAGTCTGGGACCTAACTGTTCTATTTCCATACTAGGATGATTGGGCTAACTATGTCGACTAAAATTCTATAATGGTTTAGGGTTAGATATAGATATATAAACACATATTTCACCCCATTTATATTAGATGAAATCATTTAGTTGTACTAATTTATGATATGCTCTTCCACCATTCTACTTGAAGAGTCATTACTTAAGGTTTCATACTTCTTTAGAGAAGAATCTTATCTTGTGGGAAAATTCTTTTAGATGCACAAGAAAAAAAATTAGCCTAGAATTGAACTATATTTGTTATCCTTATAAACCAAAACAACCTCTTGCAAAGCACCATTGGCTAAGGGAGAGATTGCAACTTGATGGGTTCATCTTCAAGGTAAGTATTCCTAACTCTTACTCTTGTTTTTTTTACTAGATATATTTACATGTATAATGGCTTATGAAAGTATATATCTCTACATGCTTAGGATTATATCTACATTTAATTGATTAGTTTTATTTTTTAAATGTTTATTGTTTATATTTATTATCCCCCATTTGTGCCACAAGCTTTGGTGAGCACTAGATTATTTTACTTTACTTTGTTATAAACCATAGAACCTAGTTAGGTATTTTGTGTATTATTACTTGACTATAGGATATAGAACCCTCTCTAGTGATATTATATGGTAAGAGACCCACTAATTAGGTTTATTATATCAATATTTTTCATGACCCTAATTATATAAATGTACCAACAAGTGGAATGGCTAGTTTGATTTATCTTCTTTGAGATAGGATTGATTTATAGATTAGCTTCGCTTTCTCTTGTATACATTCTGGTGAACCCAAAATAAAACTAACCCTTGAAATTTTTCCTTCATGATTTCATTTATTTTCATTTCTTATTTATTTCATTTTTATATTACTAGATCAACTCTATCGACTCAATCTAATATTCTTTACATAGGTTTTAACACAGTTGATTTGATCAACTTAGTTTGGCTTTGTACAAGTCATCTTCAATTACAAACAACTGAATCAATCTAGTTGACCCTATTAACTTTTTTACATATAGGTATTCAAAATTAGTCAACCCAATTGACTCTGTTATGAGGTTAAAAATATTCATTTGGATGATAGTATTAAAAACAATTTAGCATTATTAAATCATTGGGTTCATTTTAGGCAACTTAGTCATTTTTTTCTTCATTTTAGTGTTATTTTTCATAGTTTTTAATTTTATAAAATTGTAAACCTATAATAAACTAATTTGACTAGATTGAATTAGTTCTATATTCATTTCTTACTAAGGAGACTTAGTCAAATTTTTCAACTATGTTTCTTTGGCCTATTCTTCATAAGATAGAATCAATCAAGTCAATTCTATTTTATATTGTTTGCATACTTGGTTGACCCAATGGACCCAATACTCTTTAATAAAAAGGAATTAACTCATATTAATATTAATTAATTCATATTTCATTTTGCTTCTTGCTTGTTTAGAGTAGCACATATAGTATAACTAGGAAAGTTTAATTTATCGATTTAGTCATATCATTTTTTATTTTATTCACACACTAACAAATAAAAAATAAAAAAAAATATTAAACAACTCTACGCAAGGTATATTTACTTGGATTTCATCACCAAGGAAAAAAAATGAGGGGGTAGATCCTAATACCAAGCTATTATGGGGTTGTGAAGTGAGGGGGTAGATCCTAATACCAAGTTATTACAATCAACAATATAGATCTCTTTTAGCCTTAACAACCTAAAACCAAATTAATCTTACCTCTTTATAGCTCCTTTATAAAGCCAAACACCCTATGCCATTTTTTTAAATCTATAATTTAAATCATTAAATAATGACCACATAGATTAACATTTCTATTTTTCAACATTGTTGCTTGCTCTTTATCAATTATATGATGCATTGTAAAACTTGTAGTAGCAAACATTGGTATAAGGTTTATGTTGTGTGCTAAAATTATATCGACTAGGTTGGCCTAGTTGCCTATGCATTTATTTTAATTTCACTTCTAATTAACACATGATTATCCAAAGTCATAACTATTAAAACTTATCTTTATCCTCAAAACATAATCAAACCACTTGACTGTGTCTCTTATAGTTTCCTTTCCATAAAACATAATCATTATTTCTGACCCAATCTCTCACAGGTTTGTCTTTTTACCCTTATATAGAACAAAGTCAGTTTATCTAACATGGTCTCTCATAGGCTAGTCTTCAATGTTTCCCCAAAAAATATAGTTGACCCATTTCATTATGTCTTATCCTAGGTATTCTGTTGGTCTTCCTTCTAGACTCAGTTGAGCTAGTTTACCCTATACCACTTGGTTGATTTAGTTTTTTTCCTAAAATCCTATTTCACTAATTGCGTACCATCTAGCCAATTTGGTTTTTTGTCTTGTAATCCTGCCTAGCCAATCCAATTCAGTATCTATCCAAATTTATTTCAATATTTTATATTTTCTTATTAATCTTATATCTTCATTCCAAACATCATGAAATCCCCTATTAGAATCATTTTAGACAACCTTAATCAATTTAGACAATATGTGGAGTATTCTTTCCTTCCTACCTTCATTACCCAAGAGGATACTCACTCTTGGTGCACCTTCTCTCACCCTTTAGCTATAAACTATAATATGGTTTAAATTACACAAAATGATGACATTGATATATCAAATCCATTTGACACTTCTCTCTCTCTAAATTACCTTATCACACTATAGGGGAAATTGGCACAAGCTTAACCAATAGCCCTATAGGAAATCCTTTAAATACCAATAATCATCCACCCCACATCCCATCCCATAATACCAATATAATAAATGATCGTCATACCAACCCTAAAAATCCACATTTAAACACTAATAATCCAAATCCACCAATTGACACCACTCAAATTCTTGCACAAATAGTTCAACAAATGAATATTATGCAAAAATCTAATACTTTTCAAATGATGCAAATGAAACATCATTTATTAAACATGACTAATCAACCTTGTATTCTCCTACCTCAAAATAACCAAAATTTTATCCCTCCACCTCTTAGAGATGCCAAAGGAAATATCATTCCCGAACCCCATATTTATAACAAGATGCTTCAAAATATTCAAAATATACCTTTAGTTCCCTTCATTATTTTTATTGATATTGTAAATATCTATCCAAATATTAAATATGATGGGAATAAATATCTTTATTCTTTTATTAAAGCATTTTTTAATCTCTACAAAGAGTATATTCAAACAAATAGCTTTGTTACCTCCAAAATTCTAGTAAAAACATTTATAGAAGATGTATTAGAATGGTATAACCAATTTCCTCAACATTATATATGGAAAATAGAGTACTTAGTCCATCCTATAGAAAAATAATTTCAACACAATGATCTTATTAAAAATTGTCTTAGTCATTTTATCAATGCTAAACAATCCCCTTCTGAATTAGCTCATGACTTCATTAAATGATATAAATATTTGGCTCACAAATCCAATCATAACATGACTGATGATAACTTATTTAAACTATTTATAATCACCTTAACACCTTCCATTCAATATAAGGTTCAAAACTTTTCCCCCCAAACTCTAAATGATGTAATTGATCAAGCTAAAAGATAAGACTTTCTTGTGAAACAATTTGAGCCAAATCATAAATCCATCAAGAGATCTTTTGAAAATTCCACTAATGTGATTATTAGCAATCCTCTTCAAAGAAAGGATTAGTCAAAGTGGATAACCCCCTTACTTCTCATAAAACATTAATATTTAAACAAATGAATCAATTATTATCTCCCTTTAAACCTTTCAACTATACTAATAATCCACCTACATAGTATGATCCTAACATATTTTATTAGTTTCATGCCGATGTAGGTCATTTTGATGAAACATGTTGTGGGCTCCACAAATTTTTTTGTCTTTTATGTTAGTATTTACATTCAACCATGATGCTTTGATTAAAATACATCATTGTGATTATGTCAAAGCCTCTAAAAAGAAACATGTTAGCAGGACTTCATCATCTAAACCTAAAAAATATTTTTCTACTTCCAACCCAAAACATTCAAATGAAGATATATGTGAAATTGATGCTTATTATGACCAATATTATACCAATTCTCAATATGTAAATGCATCCAAAAAATATTATAAATGCAAACCTGCTCACAAAGATCTTGTCACTAAACCTAAAAAACCATCAACCAATGAAAAATTACTTAAATACACCATGACTATCACTATCATACCTTATAAACCAAATGAGGAAACACTCCCACAACCAGAGCCTCAATCTATTTCTCATATTCTTACAAACAACATTGTAACTCCCAAACCTCATGTTGGTTCTTTATCTTCCAAATCAAATAGGAATTTATTGGAAGAAATCAATTCAATGCCATGTAAAATACCCCTCATAGAGTTAGTTAGTACTTATTTATATCATCATAAATTTATAATGCAAGAATTATAAGACATTGAATAACCACCATCCCTTGATGTGGAAAAACCTCCTAAAGACCCTTCACCTATAGAAGTACATACCTTTAAAACTATTTGTACCTCTTCTAAACATTCGATAGAATTTTTTGAAGAAGACATGATCAATGATGAAATTATTTTTTGATTAAATGATCCAACTCTCTTTATTAAAATTGTAATTAGTAACACCCTTATCCAAAAATTCTTAGTAGATGAAGGATCAATAATTAATGTTACCTCCCTTTGGTTAATTCAACAAATTGGATATACCAAATATCTCCTTAAATAAACTCATCTCACATGTCAAGGATTTGATAAAACAAATAAAAAACCAATTGGTTGTATTTGGTTCCCCCTCACTATTAGACATAATACCATACATACCAAGCTCATAATCCTTGATTTACCATTATCTTATAACATACTCATAGGTCACTCATGGACACATCGTATGAGGGATATTGCCTCCTTAGGTAGTAAATGTATTAAATTCATCCATAATAGAAAACTATACAAACATGAGGTTGATCCTATCCATGGAGTATAAAACTACCAAACCCCAAATCCCATTATCAAATTCCAACCACTCCATGCATTAACATTGCATCTCAACCTAAATTTGTTAACATGAATCTTGATTTATAAGTCACTCTTGATAATGATGATTATGATAAACCTAATGACTTAAAAAATACATGTAATACCACTAAATCAACTCCTTACATTTCAAAGTGGATTCCTCCTTCTTTAATTCCATGTGATCATACCATCCCTCTAATTGATGATATACTTGAAATTCCTTCTCCATGTATCACATACAAAGTTTCTTACACCAAAGATGATTTCAAATGTGATGAGTATGGAGTGGACAAATTATTTCAAGATCCTTTAACAATGTATCCTAAAAAATTTAGTGATTTAGTCACATCTACTACTAATTCTCCCTTAGAAATAAATGCATACATATTTCCCACACATATGATGATAATTATATCATGTCCTAAGCTCAATCATGATACTTATATGCACAACACTATCAACAAACATTAGACAAAATACATAACTTCAATTGTGATGTCCATGTCATTCAGATATCAAATGATATTGAATTAGAAATTGAAGGTCATTTTTCTCTCATTAATCCTCCATTATTAGACACCATTTAGGGACTTGAACAAATCTCAACTCTAGAAATTTTAGAAACTTCTGACCCTTCTACATTATCTACACAACCAACCAATCTACCAACTTTTCTTCTTTCTCATGACTCTTTAGACATCATTGAGGCTACCAACCTAAATTCAATTCAACCTCCATATTCAACATAACCTAACACACCTATCACCAATCCGGTTGACACCACTCAACCTAAAATTGAACCTACACCTGAAATTACCTTAGACATTAAAGCCATAGATATATGAAAAATACATTTTGAATATGATCATAACAATAATAAAATCATTGATATTAAATTATATGTCAAATACTATGGACTGTTACACATGTTCCCTAGTGATGAAGTTATACTTAAACTACTTCATGTTAGAAAACCGTAGCTTCACTGACAACATCGTAAACTTGGAAACTTCACACAAAATCTCCTTATTTTAAAATATGGTATACCAACATATCCTTGACCTATCACGGTCTCTAAATAACTCACCCTAATAGAGTATGATAATTTTAGCTTATTCTTTGACAAATATTGTGAAACATTTGCTTGGTCATATGAAGATATGCTAGGTATTGTTATTAACATTATCTTACATAATATAATCACTTACCCAAATGTAAAACTTGTTAAATAAATACAACAAAAATTTCCACCTAAAATTTCTACCTTATGTCACAAATAAATCATTAAAATTTTGGATGCCAAATTCATGAAACCTATTGACTACTCGGAATGGGTATCAAACATCATTCTTGTTCGAAAAAAAGTCACCATGGTCATTTGTATATCCATTGATTTTCATAATATTGACTTAGCATGTACAAAATATAACTTCCCCTTACCTTCAATAGATGTTATAGTCAATTCCACCACTAAATATGAAATGTTATCACTTATGGATGACTTCTCATGATATAACCAATTTCACATATATTTTAAAGACCAACATAAAAAAAAATTTACTACAGAATCTGACACCTATTATTACATCAAAATGCCTTTTGGTTGTAAAAATGTCAGATCTACCTATCAACATGCAATGACCCACATCTTCCATGATGTTATACACAAGATAGTGAAAACTTATGTCAATGATCTCATTTCCAAATCTAAAAGTCATACAATGCACCTCACTGATCTATATATCCTTTTTGATCGACTAATCAAATATAAAGTTATACTTAACCCATACAAATGTGTATTTGGAGTTACATTTGATGAAATTTTAGGGTTATTAGTCTCTCTTTGAGGCATTTATGTCATTTTGGCCAAAATAAATGCTATCATACACATGGTTATTCTTCGATCCATTCTTGACATATGTACTTACCTTGGAAAACTTGGGCTAATTTGATGGTTCATCCCAAAAATGGATTACCTATATACTTTGTCAATTCCCTTCACAAAAAAGGTAATGCTATAGAATGGATAGATTATGCCAAAAAATATTTTGATAACATGAAATAATATTTGTTCCATCCTCCTACTCTTCAACCACCTTTAAACAACCATCCCTTAATATTATATACCTCCTCTACCCCCATATTAATTAGGGAAATGCTTTCCCAACAAGATGATACTAGTAGAGAGTACTCTATTTATTACATTAGTTAAGGGCTCATTGAATATTAAAAAAATTATACCAAAGTAGAATTTGATTGTCTTGATATCTATTTTGTAGCTAACAAGCTCCATAATTATATGCTCTACTAGACCACATATGCCATTTTGCACTCTCATCTGCTTCCTCATTTCTTCTCCAAAGCATTCTTACATGGAGATACAATTGAAAAATGGATGGTCCTCTTGATAGAATTTAACTTTTAAATTATTAAAAAAAAAATCTATCAAAGGATAAGTCATCATTTACCAACTTGTGATGGTACCTATACCAACTAAAAATCACCTTCAAGATAATCTCACTGATAACAACATTATTTATGTTAAAGTTATTAATCAAGCTATCTCTCTCAAAGATTCTTTTCATAATTTCACTATTAACCTAGAAGCAAATAATCAAGAAGATACCAATATCACTCCTGATACTACTAAACCCAAAGTAGTTATCAAAGAACTACCTAAAGTTACCATTGATTTACATGAAAATACTTGGACACTCCACTTTGATGGTGCAAAATCCCTCCAAAGAGTTAGGGTAGGATGTATTATAACAAACCCACATGGTAAGATCATACCTTTGGAATTTTGATTAACTTTTGATGTCATTAATAACATGGTTGAATATGAAACTCTAATGCTAGGCATGAAATCATCAATCAAATTATATATCCCATATCTACGTGATTTGGGTGACACACAACTTATCTGTTGATAGGTAAATGGTGATTATCAATTAAAAAGTAAAAATTTAATCACATATCATCAAATTGTTACCATACTTGCCAAATAATTTGCCTCTTTTACAATTGAGCCAATTCCAAGAGATCAAAATAACATAGCTGATTCTTTTGCTTCATCAACATCTCTATTTCACCCTCATCAAGTACTTAATTACTCTTGATTTATTATCCAAATAAGAAAATCACTTTGTTTTATCACACCAAATGATTCATTCATTTATCACATTGAGGTTGTCACTATTCAACAAAACCCATGGTATAAAAACATTAATCCAATTTATTAAACATCAAGGTTACCCTCTAGACATGAATTCTCATGAAAAGACTTGAATATGTAAACAAGATTTCAAATATGTGTTTTGATACAATACCCTTTACTACCATAATGCAAAAAGATTCCTACTTCATTGTGTAATGTTAGAAGAGGTTCTTATTCTTATATAACAAGCACATGAGGGAATTTTTGATGGTCATTATAGTGGACATGATGTATCCTACAAATGCCTATGTATGGGTTACTTATAGACTCCTCTATAAAACAATGATATTATTTTTGCTAAAAAATTTAATCCTTATCAACTCCATGATTATCTAATCCACTCACCACTAGCTGAGCTCCAAATAGTGGAGCCTCCTTGGCCATTCTTTATGTGGGGATTAATCTCATTGGTAATTTACCTTGGTAATAATATGGCCATGTCTTTATTATTACTAGTACTGAATATTTTACCAAATGATTAGAATCCATGCCTCTTTTTAAGTTCACAGGAACCACTATTTAAAAATTTATCCTTAACCAAATCATTTTTCATTTAGAGTTCCCCATACCATCGTCTCTGAAAATGGTGGAAATTTCAAAAACAAAGACATGAAACAATTATTTGTTAAATTTAAAATTTCCCACAAACTTTCCACACCTTACCATCCTCAATGTAATGGCCAAGTAGAGGATACTAACAAAATTCTAAATAAAATATTACAAAATACTATTCAAGATATTCATACTAATTGGCACCTTCATCTATATCCCTCACTTTAGGATTAATATACTATCATATGTACTAACACTAGGGAAACCCATTCTCACTAGTATATGGTTTCGAATTAGTACTACCATTAGAATTCAAACTCCCATCTTTACGTATATATCTTCATGGTGTAATTTTAGATGAATAATTATGTGAAGCTCATCTTCACACTTTATACTTTCTTGATGAACACCATTTGGTTGCTTTACCACATTACTACCAATATAAGACTTGTATTTCTAAACAACATAACAAAAAGTTCAAATTTTGAAAATTTAATGTTGGTGACTTAGTCCTCAAATTAGATTACACACATGACAAATAAGGAAAATATGCCCAAAAATGGTGGGTCCCTTATTAAAATACATTATTGGTCTAGTACTTATCATCTACAAACTAATGAAGGCCATGTTTCCAAAGAACACACTAACACACAATTTTTGAAGAGATATTTTACTTAAATATCTCCCTTCTTTTCATAACTATATATACTATCCTAATAACACTTCTTGTAAGACTTCTCCAACAATCTCTCCTATTCAACAATCTATTCTATACATAAACCTTAGTGCCTGTCTTTTTGGTCCTTTGGTTCGTATTTCTCATTTAATTCATGAGTTATATTATAATATTATGGATAAGACCTAGTTTTCATCACGAATATATTTTATTTCATACATCCATTTTTCATGATTTTTGTCTTTGATCATAATTTTGTTAAATATACAAACCTTTTTCATACTCTTCTTTATTTTTGTGAGTTGTAGCATAAGATCATGGATAGGATTAGGCATTCCTCAAAAATACCAATACCACTTTTTTCACCTATTTAGGTTTATATTTTATGAGTTGCAGTGTAAGACCATGGATAGGACCAAGTTCTCCTTATAAAATCTATGTATTCTTTAAAACTTTTTTTAATAAATTGAGTGTTATTTTTATAAATTAAATAAATGGTTAAAATTTTGTGATTCCATACTCTCAATCTTAGTTTTTGTTTTTTTCGTACATAAAAATTGCATAACAAAATATGTTAGCATGTTTCCCTACACTTACATACATCTTTATGATAAGGAATCATACTTACTTATCATTGTATCCCTTTCACATTGTCACATTTTTTATGATTTGAGGTAATTAAAATCATTTCAAGTTCATTTCCCCTTGATTTCCCTTCCTTTCATTCCACTTTGGATAAAATAAGGTCAAAGTCAAGATAACACTTTTATTTAACATGAATAAACAAGACTCTTATATACCATGCTCTCTTAGTCCTTTCTTATCAACCAAGTTAAAAGTTTTCAAATGATAGTCATTTTAGCACCAATATTTAGTTCTTTGAATCCATATGGAGGAAAAATAGAAAAATTCATAAAAAAATTATTAGAAGCCAAAATCATTTAAATAAAAGATAATGATCAAAAGGTAATATAAAATTAAAAAGTCAAAATCACACTAAAAGACATGATTCATAGCATATCTCCTATCCCTAATCAAACATCAAACTCCATAGTTGGGCTCATAATAGAGTCGAGGTCCATTGGGTTGTGGTAGGCTAGTATATTGGGATAGGAGAATTAGAAATTATCTATAGTGCTACCTATTTTCTTACACAAGTACCCAATCTTTGTAGTATACCGATGTCTCTATAAGGGGTGTTGAGGAATGGGAAACACATTATGGGAAGGTAGGTATATCTTAATTTTCATGCATATAACCTTCATGGATATATATTTATACTTCATTTTGATAACCCAAGATTTGTGTGGATAGGAGAAGTTATTCAGATTATTCAATGTCAAAAGTCCTCTTGTTTTGAAAAACTTAATTTTAATGTCTTGACTTCGATAAAGAGTCTCTCTACCTTGATTTTTCCTACATCTCCTCCACCATCCACTTCATTCCCCCTTAACAGGCAAGTTTGACTCTAAATTTGTTTCCCCACTTATATATTCCCTCTTCTTCACATCTTACAACATGCTATCACTACTTTTTTTTGGTTTTATCTATCTTTAGAACAAAAAAATGTGCTTGATTGACTATGGATAATCTTATTTACACCATTGCTTTACATTTCTAAAAATTGCCTTGGTTTCATTTAAATTTTTGAAAAATAGTTGTTATCATTCCTTTTTTTGGACAACTGCATCTGTTTCCATATTTTCATACCATTCACATTATTGAGTGAGTTTGGATTATTACTTCTCACTCACCAATGTTGTTTTTACTTCATGTATTTTTTTCCCTTGTTGAGTGAGTTTGGATTATTACTTATCATTATTCAATGTTTTTTACTTTTTATTTTCCATCTTTGTCTAAAGTTTGGTTTTTATTCCTTTATACATTGATGCTAGAATTTTAATATTACTTTTATACATCTTTGATTTGATTTAGTTTTCCTTTTTTCTTACCTAATGAATGATTTTTTGTTGATTTTTTCAATCATTTAGTGGGCTTAGATTTTTGGTTCTCTGATTTTCTCTACAATTTTTGCTTGGTAATTTGGTCCTAACTTAGCATTTATCACCCTAACTTACCAAATTTTTAAGTACATCATGCCCACATATTTCATTTATATTGACTTTTTTGCATTTTTTTGTATTTTATCTTTAGTTTTATATCCTTAGGGTTTATCCAAATTAGTCTTTGTGCCCTCCATGATCAAAACTACAAACATAATAGAAAACCATTCAATAACAAATGTAAGTCAAGGTACACATATATTAATTATTTATTTCAACTATTTCATTTCAATCATTTAATTTTATTTGTTTTATGTTTTAAAATACTACAATTTATTTATCTTAGCATTGTGTCTTGTTGTGTTCTTTTCTCCAAGCACCATCATGTGTTGCAACTATCTGACACATGATGAGCTTTGAGTGGGACATATGTATACATATAATATTTTAAAAATTTATCAATTATTGATGCTTTCTCTCTTGAAATAACCTATCAAGTTTCAATCTATCTAAGTGTATGCCTTAAAGAGTACAATGAGAAAGGGTTGGGCATACCATTGGTGATTTATAATATTTTTGTTCCTTATACCACTAGAATAAACCAACATAAGTCCATCCTATACATTTTCATAAGATTTAAAACCTCCCTTACATGCTCCTCTAATCAATTCACCATCTCAAATAACCCTTACTAAATCAAACCTCTTTTTATCATCATTATAACATAGTCAAATGATTTGACCCTATTATAATAATTGATCATGTTACAAGACTAAGTCATCCCAATTGACTTAGTCTAGGACCTAACTATTTTATTTCCATGCAACTAGGTTGACTGGGCTGACTACATTAGTTAAAATTATAGAATAGTTTAGGGGTTAGATATGGATATATAGACACATCATTCACCCATTTACAATAAAGAGAATCATTTATTTGTGCTTCCTTATGATCTACTCTTCCACCATTCTACTTTAGGAGTCATTCCTTAGGTTTTCATACTTCTTTGGATAATAATCTTGTCTTATGGGAGAATTATTTTGGATGCACAAGATAAGTCTTGTATCCTAGAGATAACCTATCTTTGTTATCCATATGAACCATAACAATATCTTGTAAATAACCATTGGCCAAGCAAGAGATTGAAACTCGATGGGTTTATCTTAAAGGTAAGTATTCCTAACTATTTCTACTCTTTTGTTAGTAGATAGATTTTCATGTATAATGGCTTATGAATTCTTTTATCTCTCCATGCTTAGGATTACTTATAATTTGACTTGAGTAGATTTATTCTTTGCATGTTTATTATCCCCCATTTATTCCATAAGTTTTGGTGAACACTAGATTATACTTGCTTTACTTTGTTATAAACCATAAGACCTAACTAGGTTAATATGTGGTATTACTCAACTAGAGTATTTAGAACCCTCTCTAGTGATATAGTATGGTAAGAGACCCCTTATTTAGGTCTAGAAGATCCATATTGGTCATGAATCTAATTTTCTAAATGTATCAAAAATTGGAATTGATAGTTGGATTTATCTTCTCTAAGCTAGGATTGATTTATTCATCTTTACTTTCTCATGTATACACCTTCTACAGTTATGATCATCTATAACTCTATTATCTTCATTATTTATGTATTTTATATAAAATTCATAATTTGAAAAAACTCAAACTATCACCTTTGTCAAGCATTTAAATTCAGTTGTGTGAAGATATACTTGAGTCCCAAATTGTCAATCTTGAGTTTAACAAGTTTTCCCAATAGATAGTTCATTAAAACCTATAAAGCATGCACTATGGAAGCCAATTATAAATCATGTAGAGTATAAGTAACTTCATAAGGCTTCAAATTTATAGATTCATACATTACTACTATGAATTATTTCAATAATATTCCACATAAACCATCCCTTAAGGCATCTGTTACCACAAGAAATGGCCATTTGGATAAATAACACGTAACACCACTATAGAAGTAAGCCTCTTTTTCAATATTTTAAATGCTTATTCATAATTGTAACTCCACAAGAACCTTTGTTTTTTTTTTTTAAAGAGGTGATGGGTTTAGCTGTCTTGGAAAAATTAGGTATGAATTAATTGTAATACCCTACCAAACCCATAAAACTATGCACCGAATGAACATTCTTGGGTGTCAACCAATACAATATGGATTTATCTTTTATTAGATCCATATATATTCCTTTGGTTGAGATTATACAACCCAAATATTTTACCTTATTTTGAAATAAATCATATTTAGATAATTTTCTATAGAGCTTATGGTTTTGTAAGTGATGACAAACTAGTCACAAGTGCTCCTCTTCATCCTTGGAATATATCAAAATGTCATCTAATAAGACAAGCACAAACTGATCTAAGTAATATCAGAACAAATTATGTATAATATTTAATGTTTCATGTGAATTTACTAGCTTTAAAGGTATAAATTTGAATTTGTAGTGTCCATACCTCATCATGAAAGCAATCTTAGGAATATTTTCCTCCTTGATCCTTAATTGATGGTACCCTACTCTAAGATAAATTTTGAAAAGATCATTGCACCTCAAATTTGATCAAAAAGATCATCAATATGGGGTAAAGGATACATGTTATTTATGGTTGCCTTGTTTAACATTCTATATTTTATGCATAGATGAATATTGCCATCCTTATTTTTGATGAAAACCATAGATTCTCCCCAAGGTGAAATAGTAGGTCAGATCAATCCTTTGGATAACATATCTTGGATTTGGGATTTCAACTCTACAAATTTGTTTTTTTATCATTATATAATGTGCCTTATATTAAGGCTTACATCTTGAGATGATATCAATTGCGAAGTAAAATTCCCTTTTGGAGGTAATCTAAGTAGATCTTATGGAAACACATCAAAAAATTATTAAAATAAGGGATAATCCTCTAAGGTAGGATATTTAAGTTCCCATACATAATCTACCTTAACCATAAATACCTAACATCCCTTCCACTTAGCATTTATTAATTGAAGGGATAAGATTTGCCTTAACTTAAGCTTATTTTTCTCTCCTTGGATTTGAGTTTGATTTCCAAAATCATCTAAACATTCCATCTTATTTACAAAATAATATACGTTTGACTTGTGATTCCAAATCCAATTCACCCCTAGGATCACATCATATGTTAGTAGTGGAGCTACAAACAAGTCAAATACAATGGTGAAATCAATTAACTCCACCTCTACTTTTACTAAACATTTATCTACTTTGACCCTAGATTGATTCCCATAGTACATAATCCATGCATTTACCATATGTTTTCATTTTGTAGGTTGTTTATTAAGTAATTTAGGAGAAATGAAACACTAGGCATCTCTAGTATCTATCAAAATAGAAACATAATTCCTAAACAACAAATTACTTAACACCTCTATTAGTGAAATATGAAACTTAGCTTGAGGATTGCCAACTGTTATGTGGATCCATGTTTGAAATATCCCCTATTGAGAATATGATGAAGAAGGATTCTTTAATTTACTTGTTTTTTTCCACTAAGGGAAATATTTTTCGTAATGATCACCCCATAAATAAAACATCCTCCTGGTGGTCCTTTCTATTTAGGTGGATTTCCCCCTTTGTTCTTGTCTCTAAAGCCATTCCCTGGTTTATTTATCCTTGAAGCATTATTAAACCTAGGATTCTTGTTAATGAATCTATTTTTGGAATCCCAAATGTAATTATAATTCTTATTTTTAAATAAGGCTTTAGGTCATCAAACTTCTTTTGATATTTGTCTTTTACCTTGACAAGATATTTAAGCCTCTACTCTTGTTTGATGACATTATCAAAAACTTAATCTATGGATCTAGGTCCATGCACATCCACTTCATATCCAATTTGTGTCCTCAAATTAATGATGAAATTTTGGATTTTGAAACATTCATCTTTCTAATATTGAGGAACACATTTAAGAAGTTTGGTAAAGTGCTCCCAATACTCAATCATTGATAGCTCTCCTTACTTCAAATTTTGAAAATCGATCAGCTTCTTATCAAAATAAATTTTTGGTAACTGCCTTTCTTTGAAAAAGGTAAAATACTAATCCCAATCAGTATTAGTGAAGTTAAGACCCATCTCCATCTTCTTAAATGCCCACCAAGTTATTACTTCACTAGCTAGTTGGCATTACTTCTTAAATGCCCACCAAGTTATGCCAAAGTAATTTCAAATTTTAAAATATTTATCTATTTTTGTGATCTAACCCTCAAAACCATCTCCCAACATCATTCCATCAAATTTACGTGGATTAAAAATTTTCATGTCACACACAAGTTCTATAGCCACTTGAACTCTTACAACCTAATGCTTTTTAGCATGCTCTTACTCTTGGTTATCTTCCTATTTAACATGTTATTCCTCTTGTTCCTATTTCTCTTATTCATTTCCATGACCATGTACTTCTTATTCTAGGTCTAAATATTTTTCCCATGTCTCATCTAATACTACAAGGATTTGATCAAGATTAGTATCTTGATATATTGTTAATAGGTTGGAATTAGGTTGTTCACCCTGATTTGAAGTTACTTCAATGTTTGCCCTTGCATGCACCATTTTCTCCTATTGATGAATGAGGAGAGATATGTCAATGTTATTGGACTCATGATGTTTGAAATTTTAAACCTGCACTTTAATACCACGTGTTATAACCCTGCTAGATTTAACTTTGTAAATTCATGTAATTATTTTTTTGAAAAGTAATTAAAATAAATAATCTAATTTATATATAATGAATCTACCATCAACATAATATTATATTTTATTCACCATTAAAATTAATTTCTCTTTTATTAATAAGCTTAAATCAACTAAATATAACAATTGCATTTTACATAATGAATCCACTGATTAAGCATATAACCAATTATTTTTCAAACAAATAATGGGTCTCAATAGTGTAAAAATTGTAAGAGTATGAAACAATATGTTATTCATAATTAATGGTACAACAAAAAAATAAAATAATTCAAAAATATGCTAGAGTGTGCCAAATCATCCACAATATTATATAAAAATGTTTTTGGAGTACAACATAATAAATAATGAATGTACATGGTTGCCTACAACTACTACCATGTAAGCCAATTAAATATAATAATATAAAATTAAAATAGTACAATATAGCTTCAATGAAACAACTCAATAATCCAATATAGTAGTCACCAATATGTATCAAGATTAGTTGTAGAGAGGGAGAGCATCATGTAGGTGTTTTACATCTAACCATAGACCAAAACTTTCCCACACACCTTCCCACTAGGAGTATCCCTTCCTTTCACGAATGGGGAGATAATGACGATGCAATTATCTAGAATCATCCAAGAATCACATGTAAAAGTACAATCACTATTACATGTAGCTAGTCATACATACCCTAGGTGCACCTCTATATGTTATGACCTCATTCAAACACATAAACTATAAAGTATTGTGGACTAACAATGTATACAACTATACAATCACTTTGGCCAAAGAATTTTATACTATTATCAGATTTAAAAATATGGTTCATAGTCCATGTCAACATACTCTCTACTATAACACACTATTATCATTCTCCATCTTTTTTATTAACGATGAGTGCTTATAGTTAGGATCCCTGCCTATCACTCCTTACCCCTTAACAAGAAGGAAGATTGTTATTTAATATAACTAAACTTAGAAAAAATCACAAAGAAGACTCACAAATAGTCCATATAAATATAAAAAAATTATAATTATCATAGTGGAGTCTTTTAAAAAATTTACAAGATTCAAAACTCAGTTTTTAGTTACTTTTTAATTCATGCCTAAGACTTATTTATTAATTTATTTGCATTCTAAATACAATTCCAAGAATTTCATAATAAAACACTTACTTATTTACCTTAATATAATCATAATTTTTAAGCTTATTCTAAACTAAAAATAACATAGAATATTTGTTCATAACATACTCAAATCAAATCTACATGATATTAAAATCATCCTTTAATTGTTAATGTTCCATTTGATTTATGTCTCAATTTCTAACCTTTTACAAGTATGTTTATCAAATCCAACTAGCCAATTATTTTTTATGCATATAAATATATTTTCAAGGTATAAATTATATTACCTCTTTGACAACACCAATTTAATAATTTGGTCAAAATTTGTATTAATCAACATTTGTGTTTTCAATAATACTCATAGGTAATTAAGTAAAAGATCTCATCAAGCTTTTATACATTACTTCCTTATAAGCTGGTGGGTGGGACTGAAGTCACACCCACATGTTTATAAGGAGTAATTGTCATCAAAACCACTTTAACATCAACCAAATATAAAATAATTCAAATACAATAAGTCTCAGTAATGAACAAGAAACCAATCATATTAGTTCTCCAAGATTGATTCCTCAAACTAACTAAACTACAACCATTTTGTTATAAAATACCATCGAATAAGCTAAAACCACATGTATAAACTATTAGGATTTGAATTCACTATTCACGAGTTACTATTCATGGACACTATTCATGTCATGAGGTATTAGTTACTATTCATGATGGTGAGGTGGTAGTGTGAGTTGGCAGTGACTAGACCTATGAGGTGTCTCCTAAGTGATATGGCATGGCCCACAAGGTATATTTAATTATTAGAAAGGTAGGAGAAATAAGTTGGGTGAATTTCTCCATTAGGCACATGTGTTTCCTTTTGCTTTTTCATGTGGGGAGCTTGTGGGATGCATCTCTTGAGTGGAGTAAGTAAGTGGGTGTGTGGGGCATAATTCTATGGAGGTTCTACTATCTCAGTGCTTGGATAAATACAAGATATGATTAAGAATATTTTTATTTAGTGGTTAAGTGGAGGACAAAAGATAGATTGTCACATGGAGGTGGTGATGCTTTTGTCTAAAGTATTCCCACTATGTTTTGGACCATGCATAAGTGCTAGACATTGTGCATAGTGACCGCTTATGAATCCACATGGGAGTATGACACATTTTATTCTATCCTATATTTAATAATTTACTCTATTATATCTTATGTATTCCTATATATGTTTAACTCTCCTCTTGATGTAGAGGGATTCTACTAACTGGTCATCAACTACTGAAAATTAAAAAAAAAACACATGTACCTCCTCTAACCTTTACAAGTTCAAATGGATCTAACCTTAGATTGGTTTGTTTGTTCCTAACATTAGATTTCAAAACTTAGTTTCTCTTTTACAAATCTTTGTCTCCTTCTTAATGCACTTGTGCATCTCCAACACAAACCTCACTTAGTCTCTTCTAGACCCCCTTGATTGTTTTAACATACTAGCCTTTGTACTCTCAACTCCCCTCTTAGTACATAGTAACTTGAGTAAAATCTACCTATCATTAATATCATACTCAAAAAAATTTCATTATATCATATAAACAACTCACAAGTTTCTTCAACAACTTTTATAACTTTCTTCCTACTTGACCCCTATCACAGGCACATTCTAATAGCATTTTTCTAAGGCTTTTCTTGTTGTATGAATATAAAACACTTCACTTTAGAAAAATTATACCCTTTTTAGGCACCATTTATATTCCTCCTCTTTTTTTCTTAATATTTCAATCCAAAACTCTATCATTAGACATCTATTTTAGCCTCTTTTTAGTATGTGATTAGGCTTTTAGGTCTCTTAGGGTTCTTTTTTACACATAATTTACTATATATGTGCTAGGGCGTATGAAATCATTTAAAAAAATTAAAAGTATATTTACCTACCCTGAGATCTATATAATGAATAAAAATTAGTGATTTCTATCAATTGATTCTCCTATTTACACACTTTTTTGTATAAAAACCCTAGACAGGTTATAACATAGTTTTGTTAACTCGATAAGGGTTATTTGATTATTATTATTTCCAAAATGAGTTTAAAATAAATAAAAAGGATGGATAAATTATTTAATACCCTTTTACACCTTGAAAAATCAATTTATAATGCTTGTGATTCTTTTATTAGTGACTTTTAGGACTTCTACATTGTCATTGTATAACTTTACGCCATTTAGAGAACGCAAAATGAGGGTTTTAGATCATTTCAAGGTTTTTGGCTTATATGAAAACTTCTAAAGCTCTGTACCAACAATAAACACTTCTCAAACATGTATAAACCCTCCATGATAACTAAAATCCACCACTTCTGATTCTTCCTAGTATGACTGAGTAAGAATCATAAACAACTATAGGCTTGTGTAAGATGATTGGTTCAAGAAACACATATAAACATATTTGTAATTAATTTGAATAAAAAAAGAGTATGTAATTATGGTATACCAATGTTAAATATGAATAAAAATAACTTAATTATCAATGTATCTTAAATAACATTCATTCATAGACTTCTTTCTCCACAAAGTTTAAATACACAAGGCATGCAACACCAATTACTCAACAAGGCAACTTCTCATTGACACTTCTTAAACTCAACATATAACCATATTCAATCCAATATATTTAAATTTATAATTTAAATTTAATTTCACAACCTAAAATATATTTAAGTTTACATGATGATTATTTTGTTCCTTTGAACTCCAAATATAGAGTGCATAGTATAAATAGAGAAGGCAAAGTCTATCCTGAGTTTCCTAAACACACGTGGGAACGCCAAATAAAAGAATAGAATAGTTTAATATCATAAAGAATAACTTACCACCATTATAATAATAAAAAAATCATGTCTTGATCAAAGTTTTCTTTACACATTTTGCTTGTATATCTAATCTCATTGCTCACACAGAGAATGTAGGGCCTGCCAATAGGTTTCCCTTCAAACAAAGAACTATAGATACATATTTGAGGGGTTTTTTAAATTTTAAAATTTGAATCCAACCCATACATGCTCTATAAATTGAATGAATCTTTACACAAGACAAATTTCTATTAAAAAAGACCTCAAAATTGACCCTAACTAACTTCTAACTTCTCTTTGTATGTTGGATAAGTACAAAACTGCCTAACTCATAACTTAACCACTAGGGTGATTCAACATGTGAGTCATTTAGCTACCAATTAAAACTTACACCATATTAACATGCTATATGAACATCCTATTATCATTAAGATTAATCCACAAACCTAAACCAAGATAAAAAAAATTCAATGAGGTGTTGGCGGGAAAATGCCAAAACACCTCAAATTCAAATTTGACATAAAACTAACACTTCAAAATGTTTCTTAGAGACCTAAAATGAGCAAAAAACCTATTAAAGACTATATTGTTGAAAAAATAGATCATATATATAGAGGAGATAGTGATGTTTCTACATCATACTACTGAGAAGTAATAAAAACTTTCCGTGAAAGTTATAAATGATCTAGAAATCATGTTATTTGCAACATATTTCTTCTAATCTCATGTCCACATAGATACTAATTCCTATTTGAAACATATATGAATTTTTGATGCATGTTCAAACTCAGTTGGCTCCTCCTTTGTTGCTCTTCTTCTTGCTTTTCATTCTCAATCTAATCATGGGAAACTATTGCTCATTTCGTTGCCTCCAATGACTTGCGTACAGAAAAAAATGTCAATCAAATACACTTATTATTTTCTCTATTTTAATCCAAATTATTCTTTGGCTTCCAACTCTTCTTCTCCTTGAATCAAAATTATCTCCAATGTCAACTCAATTACCATGATCCTCTCTTTGTCTCCAATGAGAATAAAATCACCTAATTCCTCCATGATATGCTGCCATAACTCATTCTCCTTTGTTGTATACTATTATTCATCACCTTTATCTCCCATTGGTGCCAAAACAAATACCTCAACCTACTAAAACTCAGTGTTTTCAAACACTTCAACATGTATTTCTCCTTCCTTCTCAACTGATTCCACCTCATGTGTGTCAAGCACTTCATTGTATGTTGTTTTACCTTCTTTTCCATCCACCAACACATTAATTACCCTCAATGTACTCTCATACAATGCATATTTATCAATGTTCAAATAAAAATACTCATCAAACACAACATAAGAACTATTACCTTATGCTTCTTGGTTCTCTTCAATACTTACTTGATCGAATTATGTCTCTTCCTTGCTTGTCACAAGGTATGACACTACTAAAAACTCATTTTTTCTTCATCTTCATCCTCTAATTGATCACCTTATTTAGGTTAATAAAAGATTATGTCCTGATACTCTATTGTCCACTCAAATTCCTCATCATTATCATGTTACCACTCATTCTTTCACTCTTCATGTAACTTATTTCCTGTATGTACACATGTCAAAAATTCATTATTCTTAATCATTAGAGGCTTGTTTTCCCCTTCACTTCTCCTTCTAGGCTTCCTTGCTTTCATCTTCATCACTTTTCTTCTTCTCTTTTCCATCAACTACTCGAGAGGCCATCTCACCTTCCTCTTTATGCATACATGAATCTTAGTCTCAATTCTTTTAAGATTTTCTCTATCCTTGTTAACACCTCCTTCATCTCAGATATCTTTTTCTCTCTCTCTAACCATATTTTATTTTCTTCCATCCTCTTCTTGTGGCATTATTCAATCTTCAAGCCCTTCATCCTCTTTACTATCTCTTCTCTTCTTGATAAGTCTTCCATCTTGTCCACTTGAAAATTCACTTGGTCTCACTCACTTAACTCTCTCTCTATCTTGGATTCAATCTCTGTCTCTTGTCCTTACCTAAAACTCTTCTCTCTTGTCCTTTTTCTAGGACTCTTCTTCTCTATCTCAAGCTCACTTTTGAGCTTCTCTCTCTTGAGCTCTGATTAGATATTATTTATTTTCTAAGACTTATTGGATTAGGGTATTTTCCACACAATATTTCTTTCACTTATATCTCTACCTCTCCTTTCACTTATACCTATAGCCTCTTCACTTCATATACCTGCAATATTCATTAATCATCAACATCTCATAACAAACTTTCATTAAATTCTCAACATCTTTCAACACGTACTCAACACAATGTTCATAAGAACTGAATCAATAGTTTCAACAAAACTCAAAACATACCATACCAAGAACCTCTCAGGATTTGATACAACATGATGCATATGGCTTCCACTAACTGGTCACCAACTACTAAAAATAAGAAACACATGTATCTCCTCTAACCTCTGTAAATTAAACTAGATCTAACCTTGGGTTGGCTTATTTATTCTCAAAATTATATTTAAAAACTTTGTATCTCTTTTACAAATATCTATCTCCTTATTAATACACTTGTGCATCTCCAACATAGACCTCACTTAGTCTTTTCCAAACCCCCTTGCTTGTGTTAACATACTAGCCTTTATACTCTCAACTCACCTCTCAGTACATATTAACTTGAGTCAAAAATGCATGTCATTCATATCATACTCAAAAAAGGTTCATTAAATCACATAAATAACACATAAGCTTCTCCAATAACTTTTATAACTTTCTTCCTACTTGACCCCTGTCACATGCACATTCTAGTAGCCTTTTTCTAAGACTTCTATTATTGTATAGACAAACAAAACTTAACTCTAGAAAACTTATACCCCTATTAGGTACCCTTTATCATCCTCCTCTTTTTAATGTTTTAATCCAAAAATTTATCATTATACAATTATTTTAGCCTCTTCTTAGCCTCTGATTAGGCCTTTAGGTCTCTTAGGGTTCTTTTCTACACATAGTCTACTATATACGTACTAAGAAATAAAGAATAGTTTCAAAACTTTAAAAATATATTTACCTTCCCTAAGACCCAAATAATAATAAAAGTTGAGTGATTTTGATCAGTCAATTCTCCTATTACACACTTTTTTGTATAAAAACCCTAGCTAGTAACACAATTATGTTGACCCAAGAAGGGTTATTTGACTATTATTCTTTCCAAAATGAGTTTAAAATAAATACAAAGGATGGATAAATTTTTTAATACCCTTTTCCACCTTGAAAAATCAATTTTTAATTCCTTTGACTCTTTTTTTAGTTACTTTTAATGAATTATGTGTTTCTAGTATATAACTATATGTAATGTAGAGAACACAAAATGAGGGTTTTAGATAATTTCAAGGTTTTTGGATTATATGAAAAATTATAAAGTTCTATACCCACAATAAAAACTTATACCACACATATAAACCCTCCATGATAACTCAAATCCACAACTTCTCATTCTTCCTAGCATGACTAAGTGAGAATCATAAATAATTACAGGGCTATGTAAGATGATTGGTTCAAGAAGCACACATCAAATGTATTTGTAATTACTTTGAATAAAAAAAGAGTATGTAATTATGTTATAACAACATTAAATATTATTAAAAAAAAATTACTTATCAATGTTTCTTATGTATCATTCATTCACATACTTCTTTCCACACAATGTGTAAATACATAAGGCCTGCGACACCAATTACTCAATTGGGAAGATTATCATTGAAAATTATTGAAATCATAATCTAACCATATTCAATCCAATAAAATTCAATTGAAAATTTACATTCAAGTTCATAACCTAAAATATCTTTAAGGTCATATGATGATTATTTTATTCCTTTGAACCTCCAAATATAGAGTGCATAGTATACACAAAGAAGGTAGATTCTATCTTGAATTTCCTAACCATACGTTGGAACACCAACTCAAAGAACATAATAATTTCACATCATAAAGAATCACTTACCACTATTCCAATAATAATAAAAAACATGTCTTGATAAAAGTTTTCTTTACACATTTTTCTTGTATATCTAATTGCATTGCTCACACAAAAAATGTAGGGTTTGACAACATGTTTACCTTCACAAAAATAACTATACATACATATTTTTGTGTTTTTTCAACTTTTACACTTCAAATCCAACCCCTCCATTCTCTCTACATTGAATGAATATTTACACAATATAAATTTATATTCAAAAAGACCTCAAAACTAACCCTAAATAACTTTGAACTTCTCTTTGTACATTAGAGAAGTACAAAATTAACTAACTCCTAACTTAACCACTAGGGTAACTCAACATGTGAGTCATTTACGTGACACTAACAACTTACACCATAAGAACATGATATAGTAACCTCCTAATATTATGATAATTTATCCACAAACCTAAACAAAGATTGAAAAATTCAAACGAATAATTGGCAAGAAAATGCAAAAACACCTATAATTTGACACAAAAATAACACCTCAAAATTTTTCCTAGATACTTAAAATGACCAAACAACCTATTAAATAATTTAGTCATGTAAAAATAGATCATATGTATATAGGAGGTAGTCATGATCCTACATCACCTCTCATGTATGGTAAGCTTAGAGATCAAGTGTAAGCTTGAAACAAAGTGTAAGGTCTGTAAGCTTTGAAATATAGAGTACAAGTGTGTAATCCTTGTGAGGATTTTGAGAAATATTGTATGTTATTAGTAACTAGATTGTTAGTTTGGAAATAATTTCATAGCTTGAATGCTTGTGTGAAAGCATTTTAAGAGAGGAGTGTGTTGAGAGGAAGCTTTGTAGAGAGGTTGTTTATTCAAAAGTCAATAGAAGACTATAACTACCATTTTCCCATGGGTTTTTCTTACACTTAGCAATGTTTCCATGTTATCTACTTGTGTATTGTTATCTTCTCTATCATTAATTTTATATCTTGTTTATTTTTAATTTAATTTCTTTCACAGTAGGATATTATTTCCTAATATCTAGTATTAGATCTAGGCTCTTTGAAAAACTCTATCTATTGAGTGTTTTCTATTGAGATAGGGAACTTTGTGCAAGTGAGATCTACTAAAATGATAGGAGGAATAACCAAATTTTAAGTAGAGAAATTTGATGGCAGAAATTTCTCCCTATGGAAGTTAAAAGTGGAGGATCTATTGGTACATAATGACCAAGCTCTAGCCTTAAAGGGTCTTGAAAGAAAACCCAACAATATGATAGATGCATATTAGAGAAAGATGGATAGATTGGTAGTTTCTACCATCCGTCTATGTCTTACATATTCTATGATATTTAATGCTTATTAAGGAGAAGACCACAAAATAATTATGGAAGAAGTTGAATAACCTATACCAAACAAAGTCAAATACAAATAAAGTATTCATAAAGAAGTAGTTATATGGTTTGAGGATGAAGGAAAGTTCATCTATTACTGCTCACTTGAATGAGTTCAATGATTTTATCAATAAGATAATCTCTATTACTGTGAAGATGGAGGACAAAGACAAGGATATCACCTTGTTATGTTCACTTCATAATAATTGGGATCATATAGTGATGACCATTAGTAATTCATCATCAAAAACTCTTAAGTTTGATGATGTGGTTGCAACATTACTTGGAGAGAATATGAGAAGAATTTCTTCTAGTGCATCCTCAAGTAATAAAGATCTGGTTATGAGAGGAAGATCCATTAAGAAGGGCACACAAGGAAGATCACTATCTATATCATAATATAGAGGACCCAAGCAGAAGACCAGGTGCTAATATTTTGGAAAGACAAGATACTTGCAAAAAGATTATTGGTATTTGAAGAATAAGGAGAAGGATGGAAATTAGAATCCACCTTTATCCAAGACCAGCATATCAGATTTAGAAGAGGTGATAACAAATGAGTATTTATGCCTTAATAATAGTGGATCAATTAACAATGCTTGGGTGTTGGAATCAGGTGCATCTTTTCACATGTTTCCACATCGATATTTGTTCATGGGTTACCAATCATGTAGTGGAGAGTCTATTTATATGGGTGATGATCATCCATTAGAGATTGTGGTAAGAGGGGATATAAGGATCAATCTTCATGATGAAATAATTATAATTTTGAAGGATGTGCATCATGTTCCTATTTTGAATAAGAATTTGATGTCCATTAAGAGGATGGATAAGCTAGGGTATTCATGTACCTATGGGAATGGTAAATGCAAATTTTCCAAAGGATCCCATGTGGTGGTAAAAGGATAATCTAATGGTTCTTTGTATCAAATATGTGAAGATTCAACAATATTAGAGATTTTTTGAGGTGATGAGATGTTAGCTATAAGAAAACCCTATAAGAGGGTGAAGTTTAAAGCACAAGTTAACGTTCAAGACTGATTTAAAATCAAGCAAGTATAGTTCTTGGAAATAAATAAGAAGGGGTGAATGATGTGCTATCATAATGACCAAATGTTGTCAGCTAAGATATTTCAGATGATGAAAAATCCATGCAAAGGATGAGGTATAATAGACACCTAAAATTGTATTTGTTTGAAGTAGTGGAAAGAGAATATGAAGAAGACAAAGTGAGACCTAGTGTTCCCAGAAGGAGAAGGTTGTATGTTTTGACATGTGATACAACATGATGTGTTTTGGATGCATTTTTTAGGCTAAAAAACTTGGTAGGTACATTGATCCACTCAGTAAAATAATGAATTCCCTATAAGTATGATTGGTTCACTTGTACCATGCTTGTGTATGGTTGATATCCAAAGGGCTATGTGTAGAATTCAAGTATTAACTTCTATGCCATCTTATTTATTGATTACTATCAAGATTTATACATGCACTAGTTGTTATTTAGATTAGGAAAAACTAAATTCCTACATGATCTCTATAGAAGAGATACATTATCTAGAGAGCTATAAAGATGAGGTAAAGATTTTATGGTTTGACGAGTGAAGATTGTATGAAGTGAAGTAGACATGTGGATGGGAGTACAATAGTACATTCATGGATATATAGAGTGTTTAACAAAGTTTGATACTATGTGTGTTGATGACATTTTGGAAGTAAGCCCCAACATGATCAATGGTGTGATGGCTCAGTGAAAAGGATATGATGAAGGTGGTATGAGGAACAAACTAAGGATGAAGATGCATAAGGATAAGAAAGCAAAGAAGTATCCTACTTCTTGTAGTGTGATTTGTCTTCCTAAGATCATCTTATAATGGAGGAGAATACATATTTTTTTCCTTTGTACTATATTCATCAAGATTTGGAAATTCATTGTGATGCCATGGTGAGTACTAGACCAGATACTTCCAAGCAGTGGGAGTTATGAGCAGTTCATGGTAGAATCCTAGGAGGAGGATTGGTTTATGTGTGTGGAGAAGTGAAGAATCATTTTAGGTGTTGTAATATACTATGGAGGAGTAGATATTGACAAATCCATTTAGGATAGATAAGTTTTAGTAGTGCAACAAAACTTCTACTAGGTTTATGTTAGGGTAGTAGAGGGCATGGTTGGAAACTAGATGGAAGAATACTTAGGTATGGCAAACCCTGTGCATATTGAATTTAAGTGGGAGAATGTTATGATGTGAAGTCACTATTCACATTACACTATTCATAAGGTAGTATTCATGGACACTATTAATGTGATGAGGTGGTAATTACTATTCATAGTGGTGTGGTGCTAGTGTGAGTTGGCAATGACTATACCTATGAGGTGGATCTTAGGTGATATGGATTGGACCACAAGGTATATTTCATTGTTGGAAAGGTAAGAGAAAGATATGGGGTGAATTTCTCCATTGGGTACATGTGTTTCCTTTTGATTTTTCATGTGGGGAGCATGTGGGGTGCATCTCTTAAGTGGAGTAAGTAGGTGGTTGTGTGGGGCACAATTCTATGAAGGCTCCACTATCTTAGTGCTTGGATAAAGATAAGAGATAATTAATCATCTTGTGTATTTAGTGGTTAAGTGGAGGACAAAAGATAGATTGTCACATGGAGGTGGTGATGCTTTTATCTAAAGTATTCCCACTATGTTTTTAACTATGCACAAGTGGTAGATATTGTGCATAGTGCCCACTTATGCATCCATATGGGAATATGGTGAATTTTGTTCTCTCTCATCTATTTAATCCTTTATTATATTATATATTATGTATTCATATATATTTTAAACTCTCTTCTCATGTATGGTAAGCTTAGAGAGCAAGTGTAAGCATGGAATAATGTGTAAGGTGTGTAATCTTTGAAAGTTAGAGTGAAAGTGTAAGCTTGGAACAAAATGTAAGGTGTGTAATATTTGAAAGCTATAGTGCAAGTGTTTAATAATTATGAGGATTTTGAGAAATCTTGCATATTAGTATTGTACCTAGATTTTTAGTTTGGAAAGCTTTGCATAGCTTGAATGCTTGTGGGAAAGCATTGTAAACGAGGAGTGTGTTGAAAGGAAACTTTGTGGAGAGGCTGTTTATTCAAAAGTCAATAGAAGACTATATCTACCATTTTCTCATGGTTTTTCCTTTCACTTAGCAAGGTTGCCATGTTATCTACTTATGTAATGGTATCTTCTCTATCATTGACTTTATAGCTTGTTTATTTCTACATTTAATTTCTTGCAAAGTAGGATATTATTTCCTAACATAAACATTAAAGCATATTATCAATGAGTAAGATAAAAAAAAAATACAAATGTGTTTAAGTGAACAAATAAAATTAATGATATAAGATACATCCTAATATCTTCTATATAAAAATCTTTATAATGCCCTATCAAACTATAACATAACATAGTCTCTTAATATCAAGCCTTTCAACATTTAAGCTATCTCAATGTATAATCACCAATTGGATACTAATTTGTAAGGTTGTGTTACAACCATAAGAAAATAAATTCCATGTACTACTTAAAACTTAAAGTAGACAAAATTTCAATATAACTGGTATTGGAAAGATGAGTTTGCTACAACCCAACTTAATAGCTATAATGCTTATTTATACACACATGCATATAATAAATGTTATAAAATATTTTTTTCATAATTTTTTGGAACCAAAATATCTTAGATCATTTTTTCATACTAGTTTATTAATAATATTCATAATAAGTACAATTTGGATCAACATAAACAGTTCCTTAAATATATTTTTAACCTCATAATATAATCACTAGATTGGCTTGTAAATAAATATAAATTTGGGTACAATGTGGATCGAAGTTTTATAATAATGTTGCTATAGTTGTAATGGTTTCACAGGAATAAACCATATAATTTATAGCAATAGCTAATAATATTGATAAAAATAAGAGAGATATAGCCTAGATAATCAAAATTTGTTATGTGGTTAATGCCTCATAGATATTAAAATAAACTTAGACCTCATAAAATAAGAAAAAAAACACATACTAACCCAAAACATAAGCGTGATAGACTATGCATAGTTTAAAAATCATTTATAATTTGTATTTTCCAATTTATTCATGGAAAGAACAATCCATAAAAATAACTCATTACATATTTTTAGTTTGGGTACTTTCCTAATAAATATTTCATAGATGTATCATCACTATAGCTTTGTGCCATGAGCCCCTTCTTGCACTATTCCTTTTTCATTTAAAAACCCCTACAATTGACTCCTTGTTTTATTATATCATTCACCATTATTATCTCATGCAAAATCTAGTGATGCCCCTAAAAACAACCCTAATAACATATTTGAAAACTAAAACTAGGATTTTACCCAAAAATAAGCCACATAATTCCCACTCAAACCTCATTGACTTTACATGCAAAAATTAAAACCTAATCATATTTCATTTTTACTTATTGCATTTTACCATGTCTATCTTGCCCAAGGTTAATATCATCAAACCATTTTTAATACCAAAAATTGGTTTTAAACATCATATTATCTTGTAATTTATTAATAATGGTGTAGGTAGAGCAAAACAAGATCATGTTACTCAACAAAAAGAAGTTCATAGATATTCATATGCATGTAGTCAAAGACAAACTATTAAATAATCAACAAACCATAGAGATAAAAACAAGTAACTTGAGCACAAGTAATGAAAAATCATTTAGTTTTTATCCTCTAAATCACAAGTAACCCAATATTATTTAAAAAATATGGTTAAGCGTAAACATCATTGTGACACTGATAACTATCTATCATTCTCATGATAAATCAAACATCATGCTTACTAAATACAAACATCTATGCTACCAATACAGAACTAAAATTAAATCTAAGCAATTAAAAGAAGGTAATTCAATGTGTGTGTGTGTGTGTGTGTGTGTGTGTGTGTGTGTGTGTGTGTGTGTGTGTGTGTGTGTGTGTGTGTGTGTGTGTGTGTGTGTGTGTGTGTGTGTGTGTGTGATGGTTCTCAGTAGGTTATGTGTACTCCTATATATTGTGATCTAACTTCCTCTACCCTATGATTCTATCCCTCTATACTACTTTGTGAGGGCAAAATTATCATGCATCCACCTTAGATAAGGAGAATGTGGTTAGTCCATTTATATAAATATAGTTATAAAATTAACTATCAATAAATGATATAAATAAAACTATATATTATCCATGCAAAAATGCATAAAATTTAACCATAACCATATATTTTATACTGAATATATGTATTGGAAATAGATATTTAAAATGGAAAATGAAGAACTCAAAATTAAATAATTGTAGCATAATACATCTAATTATTCTACATAGATTAGTCAATAGTCTAACTATATTGTAAAATAGTTGTTGTTTGTTAAGAATAGGTTAGGATGTAACACTTATCTTATTATAAATACATTAGACATATGGAGGATTCATTAAGCATGTTTTTATCCCCTATCTCTCTCATCCTCACATCATGATGAATATTTTAATATTGAGAAATACATGACAAACCTTCATCAAACCTTATCAACCCTAATCATATCTAATCACTCGCTCATAATCCCTAGTCACACTCTCTCATCCCTCATCTTCCCTAATAAATCCCTAATTAACCATCATCATTTCTTATCATCCCTAGTCAATCATTCATCATCTTTCATTGTACCTCATCATTCTTAATCACTCCCTCATCAACCCTCATCATCGTTAATCATCCCTAATCACCCTATCCTCATATGTCTTCACCCTCATTATCCCTCATCATACCTAATAACTCCTTCATCATCCCTAGTCACTCCTTCATCTAGTAGAGTGTATTCCAATCTAGTAGTCATTATAAATTTATTTTAGACTAAAAAATATCTTTTTCAGATGAATTTTGAATGATGTTTTAATTCCTTTTGTTTTTATTGGAGTGTACTAGGATGATTATTTTCATTCATGTGTAGTAGATTATGTTAGAGAGTTGTAAATGATTTCATGGTGATGTCATGGAGGTGTCCAAGTGATTGGATGAAGTGTCTTGTTAGTCTAAGTGATAATGACAAAGTGTGTAGTATATTTGTCCTATTATCCTTGAAGTTGGCTTGGTTGATCTTCAATTTTGGCATGGTTAGAGATGTTTAGGGAAGAGTATGATGATTTGAGGTTGTGAAATAGATACCATAAAAATTTAAGAATCATTTGAGTGCTTGTGTGCATGAGTGTATTTCATCTAGTTGATCATTGTTTTCATTTAGACATTTTGGGTCGAGTGGTAAAAAATTTGAGTAGGCAGTTTGCTAACTTCATAATTACCACGTGTGGAAGATTCAGGGGGACTTGGTCATATTTATGTTATAAAATTTGTGTTTATTTGATATATACTAAATTTTAGGTAATGAGATGAAGTGAAACATAATATATGCAAGTTAAAAGTTGGGCTCCCATGAAGTTTGACAATGTTTTCCATTAGTTAAATTTACAATGTGGCAAGAAAAGTTGAGTAGACATTTTGATGGTGTTATATTTAGTACATATGGAATTTTTAAGAGATTTTGATCATATGGATTTGTTTAGTTTTATCCATAATTTATTTTTACTAAATTTTATATCATGTGATGAATCACATCAAAATATATGCATGTGCAAAGTTGGCCTTCTAGACAAGTTCTTGGCATAGTTGGCTCTATGGTAGAAAAATCTAAGTTAGCAAATTAATAGAGTTGTATCTCACATGAGAGAATATTTAAGGATTATTTTGACACATGGTTGGATTATACTATGTGAGGATATCATATGGTTAATATTTTAGATCATGCATACAAGTGCAAAAAAATTTATTGAGGTCCAAAGTTGGCCTTCCATGCAAATAAGCAATGGTTCCCATAGTCATTTTTGCATGATGTTAAAGATAAAGACCAAATGGAGATCCAATGGTTCATTGGATTTCACACACACACACACACACACACACACACACACACACACACACACACACACACACACACACACACACACACACACACACACACACACACACGTGTGTGTGTGTGTGTGTGTGTGTGTGTGTGTGTGTGTGTGTGTGTGTACACAATGCATATTAATTGGAATAGGTTAAATTTTTTGGTGCTTAAACTAAGCAAATAATGAGCTCCTTATAAAAGGATCAATGGAACATGTTTATTCTAAGATGTCAGGTTGTAACGAGATGGTGCCAAGTATTCAATATTTAATTTTGAGCAGTGATAATATCAAGATTCTTAAAAGGATCAATAGTGAGTATGTGTTCATACTAATAGATATTAATGATGCATATTAAATTCAATAGGTTAAAGTGATAGTTATCTAGAATTGGTAAAGCAAGGACAATACCATAGAGATTGATAGTGTGTGTTGAGTTAATATTGTAAGATTGCATGAGATAAGGTCAAATTTTAGAGGTTTAACATTTATGAAGTGGAATACTTTGTGTTAAAGTTATAATAATATTGATGGTGCATACTTAATCTGAATATGCAAGGACATTAAATGCAAGCATATTGTCTAAGGTTTAACTATGATTGTTTGAATTTAACAAAGAAAATACCAGTGTCTGGTTTTTATGCTATATCTTTCAATATATGCAAAATTTACTCATGGTGTAAAAATAAAATTTGTAGAGGAAGACAAAGCACAATTTTAAATATATATTTGAAGATCTAAAATTGTGTACAATAAAATTTATGATGGTTAAAAGTTGACTATCTTTTTCATATATGCTATGCAAGTAACCTGAGAAGGATATTTGAGCTTGTATTGATCCTATTTTGATGTTTCATGATTAATTAGATATTAGAGAGTGTTTTAGACTCCTTGAGGATCATTTATGTATATTTTTGAGGTGTGATCAATCTTTATTGATTATGAATAATTATTAAGAATTCGACTGTGTGTTCATTCATGGTGTTCATGTGTATAAGGTCATTGTTTGAGTTAATTAAGCATATGTAAAGTTGAGTAGAGTTGACTGTGATCATTTGAAAAAGTTGAAGGTGTCATATGGAGTGGAATTATATATTTTTAATTGGTCTCATGTTCTTATTTTTCTTGATGAAGTGATAAATGGGTGAATAGGTCTCCATGAGACCTATAAAAACTACAAGGGCCTAATTGGAAGGTGTAGCTGCTTAAGGGTGACCCAAAGATGCTATGACTGACCTATGTGGATTGTGTTCAGCCATATATTTTTATGCTAGAATAATTAATGGATAAGTCATGCCTAATGGTTAACCAAGGTGTTGATAATCATGCATTCTTTATAAAAGTGAAACCAAAGATGATGGTTTCTAGACTTGAGAGACTTGGAAAAGGCTTATGTATGGAGACTGTGAAAAAAAAGGAGAGTAAGTGTGTCATATGGAGGGGTTTGTGTGTAGATAATATTGAGGACTAAGTGTATGACATGTAGGTAATAATTCTATTGGAAAAATAGTTCTCTTGTAGTTTGAGGAAATGTGAAGAGGTCTATGTGTGTATATGAGGATAGTTTGAGTGAAAAAGGAGAGAGATTGTGACATGCATATGTGAGAGGCCTATATAAGATAGAGAGGAAGTTTATGTAGATGTTATAAAATCATAGATCCATCATCAAGTGTTGAATACATTATTTCTAAGGTGGAGGTGTTCATTTATTATGAGAGTATAAAGGACTTGTTCTTCCTTAGGGGTAGCTACTCCTTGTGAAATAGGAATTTCACTAAATGCCTTTAGTCAGGAGGACTTGATCAAGGTTTCTAGTCTAAAGGACTTGACCAGTATCTTGTTTTAATTTATGATAGGACAATAAGTCCATGTATTTTAGGATTAATAGTGGGTTTTATTCTCCATGAGGGTTTCCCATAGGAACTATGTGTTATGTTTTTGATCTTGTGTATGTATTGAATGAATGATATCTCTTGTTAATGTTGCTTGATCAAAGTTGATATATGTTCATTGTTTAATAGTTTTAAAAGATTAGAATTGAAATTGAAATATTTGGCCTCATTGATTCATACCCCCTCTTAATGATTGTACTTATAACAATTGGTATTTGATCAAGTCCTTTGGTAAAGGCTTGATAGCTTGAAGGTGATCTAAGGTACAATATGGGTAGTCATCAAGGAGGTTTTTCTACTAAGTAAGAACTGATGTTTAATATATCCAATTATGATTTTTAGAGTGCAATGATGAGGACATACATTGTGTCCCTAGGGTTTGATGTATGACAATATGTTTTAGATGGTTATGCTGCTCCTATTACTCCTCCATGTAGTGCTATAGACAATTCTAAGGCAATGAATTCCATCACTTGAAGTCTTACATAAACTGAATTCACAAAGGTAATCCATTGTCAACATGCTAAAATGATATGGGACAAAATGTAGATCCATCTATGAAGGAGATTCAAAGGTCAAGATTCCTAGGTTGTAGACTTACAAAAGGCAATTTGGAAGTCTCAAGATGAAGGAAGAAGATTTTGTTGCATCATTTTTGTAGAGAGTTGATGAGATTGTGAATATCATCAGAGGTCTTGGAGAGAACCTTGGAGAGTCTGCTATAGTTTAAAAGTTATTAAGGTCTCTATCCCTCATGTTTGATCCAAAAGTATTTGTTATAGAGTAAAGTCATGATCTTCCTTAGTTGAAGATAGATCAATTTCATAACACCCTTACTTCTAATGAGATGAGGAAGAATGGTGATATACCACCAAAGAAAGAAGTAACATTCAAGACAAAAATGAAGTGAAATAATAAATTCCAAGGTAAAAAACCCAAAGAGGATTACACATCTGATATTGATGAAGATGAACTAACTGATTTAATTTCAAGAAAATTGAAAATAGGTTCAGGAAAGTATAAGGGCAAACTACCCATCAAATGCTTCAATTGTGGGGAGGTAGGAAATTTAGTATAATAAGGATAATGATGAAGAGCATGATCAAGGTCGTGATTATGGTAAGAGATCATTTAAGTCTAATAAAAGCAAAAAGGGATTATGAAGGTTTGACAACAAGAAGTACTTCAAGGATAAGAAGAATCTCTACACCAAAGAAGATTGCAGCTCATTAGATGAGAGTGAATTCAGTGACTCGAAGTATGATCAAGAAGATGATGGTCTTGTTGAAGATGAATCCCTATTCATGGTTGAGGAAGGTAGTTTCTCACATCAAAAAAAGTTTATTTGGAGTGATTTAGATGATGATGAAGATGAGGTGGACTATGATATTGCATTGATAAATTCTCATGAAGAACTGAAGATTGAGAAGAATATTAACAAGAAGATGAATTCTCAACTCAAAGACTATGAGGAATAATTCAATGTATATGAGGCAAGAATGAATGAAGACACCAAGGAGCATGAATATATGGTCAAGCATCTCAATTGTTAACTAAAAATTCTATCTACAATCCTGACAGCGAAAGAAGATGAATGTTTAAGGTATGTTTCTAAAAATGAGTCTTTAAAATATGAGTTAGAGAAGGCATCTAGTAAGGTGAAGTCATTTGTGATATTTGAAAGTATCTCAAGTGATATAGATAATATTTTGAGTGGTCGAAAGCATGCAAGTGATATAACTAATCTTGGATTCAAAGAAGAACCAAAGAATGCAACTCAAGACAAGATGAAGACTATTGTGAACAAGGACATTCATAATTTGAAGACAAATCAAATTAGATAATCAAATGCCATGAGGTATTTAAATTTTAATGGTTAATTCTATACTTTTAATCAATTTGGGCATATATCTAGATAATGGAGAACACCTGTTAGAAATGAGTTTGCATGAAACTATGATGGGAATCATCAGTCAAGAGTTATGAGCAAGGTTGAGTATTTCAACTGTCATTTTATGGGACACTTTGCAAAAAAAATTACATCTAAAGTAAGGCAAGTTGAGTTCACTTTAAGAAGAATGATTTTCTACAACTGTGAATAAAGAGGTCACATTGATATATTCTATACACAAAGGTCTACAAGTCAGAGTAGGTTTAATCAAGCTCCTAGAACACAAGAAAGAAGGCAAGTCAACTCATAGAAGCTAAAAGTGGTAATTATGACTCATGATGAGACTATAGGTCCAAGTAATCTATTTAATATGATGGATAATTCTATATAAGATGAAGAGTGCCATGAGGTCACATTGTCTGCTCATGTTGAGAATAAAGAGACCAAGCTCAAGGAGAAGACGAAGGTACTCGTGGAGGTTAATTCTAAGGTAAGTATGGATCCAAGTGAACATATTGTTGTTTTTAATCAAGTTTCATTCAAATAACATCAATTGTGAGTACCTAGTGATAAGGTTCCAAGTTATAAGGAAGATTCTATAGATGAAAAGGTATGTTATGAATCTAAGTTATCTCCATGTATTGTCAATCCAATCATAGAAGAGAAGTAGAATTTTGGAGTGGATGAGAATTTTGATTATATTAAGCCTAAGAAGAATAAGAAGAAATATAAGCATCAAATGACCATGGAGGAGAAGGAATATGAGGATTTTTGGGCAACTCTTGGTTTCCCATTATTCTAGGACAATGTGAAGAATGATGTTTCTACCTATGCCTCTTAAGAGACATATTTATTTTGGAGAAGAAAGTTTGTGTGTTCAAGATCATAATTAAAATATGTACAGAGACTTGTGTTGATCTTATAAGGTCATTGGTTAAGGGTGAGTGTCAATTTCATGAGATTGCTCTATAGGTTTGTGAAGGAGCTATAGTATAGAGCTCGAATGGGTGTTTACAGGTAGCCTAATGAGATTTATGGAGTTTAAAGAAGAATTTTGTGCTCAAAAAGATTTGTGCACTTATTTGTGATTTGTTTTAGGTGGTTTTATGTCTTGATGATCTTGTTTGTGCCTTTTTGGAAGTTTTTGTGTGCTCCCAAGTTTATCTATCTTGTTACAGGTCAAACCCATGGTATAATAAGTTAGGGTTCCTAAATGTGTGAAGGATAAAAATCTAGTACCAAAGTGTGTGATAGTAAGCTCTAGGTATACAAGAAGTTTTATAGGTAGGTGTTGACCATAGGGAGGTTTGTTGACCCTGTTTGTTTTGAGATTCTAGGGTTTTAGGCTCTACTAGAAAAGTATTTTTCCTTTTGAATTGAGGTTTAAGGCTTATTAATAGGTTTAATGGGACAAATTGATTATCAAATAATGTTACAAATAGATTTGAAGGTCTGTGGTTTTCAAATCATTAATGTTTTTGTCAAGATGGAGGCCTAATTGGCAAGATGGTTTGTGAAGGAAGTATGATTCATAGGATGAGCTAGGTGATGAAAATTGATGTGATTTAAGGGGAATATAATAATGTTATATATATTAAGATTTAGGTCTTTAAGGTGAATCTATTGAAAATTATGGGCTCTGCAAGTTCTAGGTAGGGCTACAAGGAGTCTAGATAGGCCTAGCAAGAAGAAGAGTGCTTTGTGTTCAATTTTTTTCAAAATAGTAAGGTATGAGTACTTCAAGGAGAGTTATTAGGTTATATTAGAGCATGTTTCATATTTGATAACTAGAATGAAGTTTTTTTTGGTCATCCTTGAGGTGGTTTGAGAGAGAAGGCTAGAAAGCCTGTGTATTGATTCTTCATGGTGTATGAAGATTTGAAGATGATCAAGAGATGAAATGGCTCATATATCTTAGGGGGAGTCCCTCTCATATTTTTATTGGTTATTTACACTAGATATTAGTGTTTTTTTTGTTCTTATCTTCATTTGTTGTAGTGCTTGGTTGAAGAGAATGTTGACATGTAGCAAGAGGAAGTTGTCAATGCAAGAAGAGGAAGGTTCAAGGTAAGGGGGATTTTGTATCATATTTATAAGATATTCATCTCATTTTTATTGTATTTTTAGGTCCTTAGGATCAAATTGTGCCAGCTTTGTAATTCTGTCAAAGGGGGAGAAAGTTCATGTTATGAGAGTGCTTGAATAGAGAGAAGAAAGATGAGTTGTATATTGCTATATGATGGTTGTTGACATCAATGAAAAATGAGGATATTTTTGGAGGGTTTTTAATGATGTCATGGAGGTGTCCAAGTGAGTGGATGAAGAGTCTTGTTAGTTTATGTGACAATGATAAAGTGTACAGTATGCTTGTCGTGGTATTCTTGAAGTTGGCTTGGTTGATCTTCAATTTTTGTATGGTTAGAGATGTTCATGGATGAGTATGGTGATTTGAGGTTATGAAATAGGTCCTATCATAAGTTAAGAGTTATTTGAGTTCTTTTGTGCATGAGTGTATTTCATTTGGTTGATCATTGTTTTCATCTAGACATTTTAGGTCTAGTGGTAGAAAATTTGAGTAGGCAATTTCATGAAATCACCATTTCCACATGTGGAAGAGTTAGGGGGAGTTGGTCATATATATGTGATCAAAATTATTCTTAGTTGCTATGTGACAAATTTTAGTTCATGCGATAAAGTGAAACATAAGATATGCAAGTGAAAATTTGGGATCCCAAGCAATTTGACAGTGTTTTTCCATAGCCAAATTTGTAATGTGGCAAGAAATATTTAATAAGCATTTTGATGATGTTATATTTGGAACATGTGGTAGTTTCAAGAGAATTTGATCATATGGGTTTGTATAGTTTTGTTCCTAGCTGATTTTGGGTAAATTTTATATCATGTAATAAAGTGCATCAAAAGATATGCATATGCAAAGTTATCCTTCCATACAAGTTCTTGGCATAGTTGGCTCTATGGTAGAAAAATTGAAGTGAACAAATTAGTAGAGTTATATCTCGCATGAGCAAAGGTTTAAAGATAAATTTGACAAATGGTTAGAATTTTATTTGAGGAGATCATATGGTACAAATTTGAGATCATGTGTCTAAGCAAAAAAAAAGTTATTGAGGTCGAAAGTTGGCCTTCCAGCCATATAAGCAATGGTTCACATAGTCTTTTTTGCATGATGTTAAAGATCAGGACTGGATGGAGATCCAACGATTCATGCGAGTTCATACATATAAAAATATAGTGTGAAGTAATTAAAATGGGTCAAAGTTTTCTATGCTTAAACTGAGGAAAGATTGAGCTCCTTACAAAAGGATCAATGGAGTGTGTTTATTCTAGGATGTCAAGTTGCAGTGAGATGGTGCCAAGTGTTAGATATTTAATGCTGAATAGAGATAATTATCATGATTATTCCAAGGAAAAATAATGAGAGGGTGTTCATACTTATATCAATGGTGCTTATTAAATTCAAGAGTTCAAAGTGATAGTTGTCTAGCATTGTTAAAGAAAGGACAATTCCATAGAGATCGATGGTGCACATTGAGTCAATATTGCATGCGATGAGGTCAACTATTAGAGGTTTAACATTTGGGTAGTGGTGCACTTTGTGCTAAAGTTTGAATAATATTAATGGTTCATATTTAATATGAAAATGTGAGGACATGAGATGTGAGCATACTGTTCAAAGTTTAACTGTAATTGTTTGAATTTAAATATTTGACTTTAACAAAAGAAAGACCAGTGTATAGTTTTTATGTTATATCTTTAGATCTATGAAAAATTTAGTCATGGTGTAAAAATTTAATTTTTAGAGTACTACAAGGTGCATCTATAAATATATATTTAAATATTTTAAAGTGTGTGTATTAAAATTTATGATGGTTTAAAGTTGACTATGTTTTCATGTATGCTTTGCAAGTAACCCAAGAAGGATATTTGAGTTTGTATTGATGTTGTTTTAATATTTCATGATGACTTAGCTTTTTAAAAGTGTTTTAGCCTTTATAAGGATACTTTATATGGTTTTTTATGTGTGATAAATCTATATTGAGTATGAAAAATGCTTAAAACTTTGACTGTGTGTTTGTTCATAGTGTTCATGTGTACAAGGTCATTGTTTTAGTTGATTGAGCATACACAGAGGTGAGCATAGTTGACTATGATCATTTTAAGAATTAAAATGGATATGTGGAGTGGACCTATGCATTTTTAAGTGGCCCTATGTTCTTATTTTTCTTGATGAAGTGATAAATGGTTGAATAGGTCTCTATGAGACCTATAAACGCTACAAGGGCCTAATTGAAAGGTATAGTTGCTTAAGGGTGACCCATAGATGTTGTGCATGACCTATGTGGATTGTGTTGAGCTGTGTATTTATATTTTTGAAGCCTTAAGGTATAATTCATGACTAATGTCTAACCAAGGTGTTGATAATCATGAATGATTTATAAATAGTGAAACCAAAGGTGATGGTTTATAGACTTGAAAGACTTGGAAAAGGCTTGTGTAAGAAGACTGTGCGAAGGAATAAGGAGAGTAAGTGTTCCCTATGTATGGGTTAATTTATATATAATATTAAGTACTGAGTATATGACATGTATGTCATAATTCTATTGGCAAAATAGTGCTCTTGCAGTTTGAGGATATGTGAAGAGGTCTCTGTGTGCATATGAGGATAATTTGAGTGAAGGAGAGAGATTGTGACATGACTAAGTTATAGTACTATATTAAATAGAGAGGAAATTTGTGCATAGGTTATAAAATTATATATCCATCATCAATTATTGAATTAATTAGTTCTAATGTGGAAGTCTTCATTTCTTAGGAGGATCTAAATGTCTTGATCTTCCTTAGGGATAGTTGCTCCTTATGAAAATGGAATTTCACTAAAGGCCTTTAATTAGGACTTGATCAAGTTTTTTGGTCTAAAGGACTTACCAATATATTTCTTGTAATATCTTATAGGATAATTAGTCCATGTGTTGTAGGCTTAAGAGTGGGTTTTATTCCCCACGAGGGTTTCCTATAGGAACTATGTGTTGTGTGTTTGATCTTGTGTATGCATTGAAGGAATGAACTCTCTTGTTAATATTTCTTAATTAAATTTGATATATGTTGATTTTTTAATAGTTTTAAAGGATTGGAATTGAAAGTTAAATATCTGGGCTCACTGATTCACCACCCCCTCTAAGTGATTTTACCTCTAACAGATTAGATAGGGTCATGATGGATTACTCTACAGAGATTATTGAATGATTTACATGTTGGAAATAAGATAATATCATACTTGTAATTTCATGAAAAAACTTTATTTTGAATGATGAGGGATGATGAAAAATAATGATAGATCAAAAATTACCTCTTTGCGCTTGTTTCATACGAGGTTAAATATTTCTTCTAGACACAATTATTTCCAAATCATTGAGAGAAAGGGCCTGAGCATTTTAGATATTCTCATGTTTGTGAGTTATTCTCAAATAATGATGTGGGCCATGAGTATAATTTATTAGCATTTATTTCATTGACTTTGTTATGGCATGTTTTCTCCTTGGATTGAAATCTTTGTGCTTGTGTAGTAATTATGATAGGAAAGTGGAGAGGGAGTTGAGTTAGACTACCAATGCTTGCATCATTACCCTATGGTGTAGTCTCCATAATGTATGTTTATTATTCATAATTTAGGTTTCATTTTTAGGTTTTTAGATTAATAGTTTAGGGTTCAAAGTTTATAGTTCAATGCTTAGGGTTGATTGTTTGGGTTCTAGAATTTAGGTTTTAAGTTTTAAGCTTTATCCAGTTTTAGGATTTAGGGTCTATGGTTTTGGGTTTGAGGTTTTATGGTTTTGGGTTTGTGGCTTAGGGTTAAACTTTCAAGGTTTAGGTTTTAGTGTTTAGGGTTTTAGGATTAGGGTTTAGTGTTAATATTTTATGGGTCAAAGTTTTGGGTTTTGGGTTTAAGGTTTTGGGTTTGGTGTTTAGTGTTTAAGGTTCATGATTTTTAATTTTGTGTTTAAGGTTTAGTGTTTAATATTAAGGGTATAGGGTTAAGGTTATATGGTTTAGTGTTTAGGATTTAAGATTTTAGGCTTATTGTTTGGGCTTTAGGGTTAAGGTATTAAATTTTAGGTTTTAGGGCTTATGTTATAAGGTATAAAGTCTAGGGTTTAAGGCTTTAGGGTCTAGGTTTTAGGGTTTAGGTATTATTGTTTATGGTTTAGGGATAATGTATTAATATTAAGTGTTCAAGGTTTATGATGTTTAAGGTTCAACGTTTAAGTTTTATGGTGTTTAGGGTTTGGGGTTTGGGTTTTAGGGTTAATGTTTTAGGAGTAAATGGAGTCTACTATGGTGATTAGATACATTTGTGTCTGGTATCAATGACTATATCATGAATATAGGAATATGTCATGTATGAGTGAAACATACCTACATGTAGTACTAGGTATGGGGTAGATGTAATGTATGAATGATTATATCATTATTATATGTATGATATAGGTTGAATGCATATTAATAGACCCATTGATTAATAAAAACCACAAATATTTTAGGAATTCATCTTGAATCCACCTTGAAGCCTTTTACATGAATGTTCCTAGTCACTCCTTTCTCTATATAGGTTAGAATGAATCCTATTCTTTCAAGATATGGCTCAGATAATGCCCCCTCTACTTTATCTATATAGGTTTGACTCAAGATTATGGTTTATGTCTAAAGGTTAAGGATTTATAAATTTAGGGTTTAAGGTTTATAGTTGATGGTTCAAGATTCATAGCTTAGAGTTTAGTGTATAGGGATTAGTGTTTAGAGTTCAAGTTTCAATGTTATGGCTTAGAGATTAGGATTTAGGATTATAATTTATATTTTATGCTTAAAGGTTTTATATTTATGGTTTTTGGCTTAAGGGACCAAGATTTTAGATTCTAGGGTTTGGGGTTTGGTGTTTAAGATTAAGGTTTTAGGGTGTTAGGTTTAGGGTTTTAGTCTTAGGGGTTTGGTTGAGGGTTTGGAGTTTGAAACTTAGTGCTTAGTATTTAGGGTTTGGGATTTAGTGTTTAGGGATTAGGGTTTAGAGTTTCTAGTTTAGATTTTATGGTTTGGGGTTTGGGATTTTAGGTTTATGGTTAAGGGTTTAGGGATTTAGGTTTAGAGTTTAAGGTTTTTGGTTTTTGGTTTGGGTTTAGAATTTTTTGTTTAGGAGTGAATGTTTAAGGTTTATGATTTGTGCTTTGTGGTTTTAAGCTTGGGTTTTAGGTATTACATTTAGGTTTTAGGGTTTAGGATTTAGGATTTTAGGTCTATGGTTTTAGTTTTAGGGTTTAGGGTCTACAGTATAAAGTATAGGGTTTAATGTTTTAAGTTTATAAGTTTAGGGTATATAGTTTAGGGTTTATGTATAATTATTTTTGGTTTAGGGATAATGTATTAGGGTTAAGGGTTTAAGGTTTAGGGATTAAGGTCTAGGTTTAAGGTATATTATTTAGTGTTCATGGTTTAGAGTTTATGGCTTAGGGTTTGGGGTTTAGGATTTAGGTTTCAAAGTTTAAGGGTCAAGGTTTAGTGTTTAGGGATAGGGGTTTGGGTTTTAAGTTAATGGTTTATGTGTAAATGGAGTACACTAGGATTATTAGTTGTATTCATGTCCAATATGAGTGACTATATCATGACCTTAGGAAGATGTCATGTATTAGTGACTGAATATCTACATGTAGTACCATGTATGTGGTAGATGTAATGTATGAATGACTATATCATTCCTATATAAATGCTATGTGTTTCATTTTTTAGGTTATTAATTTATACATATTGATAGACCCATTAATTAAAGTTCATTTTCTAAGATGAGAACAAGGTTGTTATGAAGATTCCAAGGCAAAGATAGCAAACTCCAAGTATAGTACATCTCCAACTTTTTTGATTGAGTATAAACCTATTATGAAGGTCCAATGTTATTATGTAAACACTATAGAGTACTTAAAAGTAAAGTGATTAAAAGCATTTGACAATTAATGCAAGTTAATATCCTTCCAAGTAATCAGATTAGGCCATCTAAACCTAAAGAGTAGAGTTTCTATTGAATTCTAATTCTTAAGAACAATAAAGGAAATTGGTTTCTTATCCTCAGTGATAGTCTCAAAACATCTTAATAAAGCTTTATAAGAATCCTTTGATGAGCTTAGATTAATAACACCTTTTCAAGACCAAACATACCTATACATAATATTGTAACAATGCTTAGGACTTAGTCAATGTTTTGGGCACTTTAGTGATCTAATTGGTGTTTTGAGCTTGTGTGAAGACACCTATGAGTCTTGTATGATTGTCTTGATATTTTCATTGAGTTTTTGAATTGAATGAGTCCAAAAAATAAGGTAGTTGTAGACCTCTATGTATCAAGTCCTTAAGAGATAGAATTTGGCCTAATAGGCCTATAAAGGGTAGAGTTGTCATCTAAGTTTTGAGTTGAAGCTATTCATGCACTAATAAGCTTGAGTCAAAAAATTGATGAAACCCTCATATTATTGTTCAAAGAAGTGAGGATGTACAATTGAGTGCTTTAGGAGTCAAAGATGGGTTTTTCTTGAAGGTAAATTACTATCTTGGGATTGAGTACCCTATTTTAAGTCATTAAAAGTGGCTTTTGATCTGAATACAGTGGCTAAGAAGTCAAGAGATAATACTAAAGAATAAGGTCATTAGTCCTTAAATACCAATACTAAAAAAACCTTTTGTGATAGAACAAGAGATATTTTATGGTTAGGAAGAGACCTAATTGCAAGCAAGTTTCTAGAGTACCTTGAAGTAGACCAGGTTGATTAAGTGGAGCACTTAATTTGACACTATTAAGGAGTAATAAATATCAAGATATGGATTGTGTATTTAGGTAGGGCATACTCCTTAAGATTAAGCTATGGCTCAGTTATTTAATCAAGTAGAGCATACTCAAGTAGATAAAGTAGATAGGGAATACTTAAGTAGATCAAATAGACAACTAATTCTCAATGGTATAGATCTAATACATATGCAAAATTATTTATAACCTCTTTTATCATTCTATCTTCTGATCCTAAATTTTTGAAAACTAAGTATTGACTAGAATGAAATTTGAAAAACTAACTTATAAATGATAAATACTGAAACTATGTAATCAATTTCATAAGATGCTAAGTGGCTCTAATTTGTTATATTTAGTAAAACAAATTTAAACTTAAACTTATATTTAACATTTATTTTACTAAAAATATCCTTATAAAATACTAAACATGGCAAAAAACATTACAATCCAAAGGGTGAACACCCTTTATAAAGGTCATATGCCTTTTATAAAGGGCGTAAGCCATTTGTAAATGGTTTATTCCATTTTTAAAATGTGTACACCCTTTGAAAAGGTCATGAATCCTTTGTAGTCCAAAGGGCATACACCCTTTGGAATGTAAAGGGCATACGCCCTTTGGAATACAAAGGGTGTATGCCCTTTATGGTTGGAACCATCCCTTTCCTGTTATATATTGTTTTTTTAAAGTTATACACCATTTACATAAAATTATTTGTATTTTTCATTGTGTCATGTTTTTGGTCCACCAACTTTGTGTATCTACCCTGATTCAAGCTTGTGCTTCTTAAGATCACCTGTAAGCTGTTAAGACTCACCCAAAGGACTAGCTCTGATACCAATTATTGTAATCATAACCACTGAGAGGGTGGGGGGTTGAATCAGTGTAAAAAAATTTCTTTCAATTCCATAAATGATTCATTAACCTTTCAAACCATTATAGTGATCAAGCAATGCATAGAGAAGTAATCATATAAACATGAATCAAGTTATCAACACATAAACACAAGATATATGTAGGAAATCCTCATGGAAGATAAAACCCACTGACACATCAATTGGAATATAGTTATATAAGAAATGGATCAATATTTAGTGAGGTACCAACCCCATAAGGAGCACTAACACCTCTCTAGTTAAACACTAACTAAACTAGGACTTTATCAAGCTCCAACTTGCAAGGAGGCACCCACCCCCTAAGTGACTCATCACCATATCATACACTTTAAGAAAAATTATAAAATATTTCAAGGTAGTTCTCAATCCTTCTTGATAAATCACCAACTCATCCAAGATCAACTTGATCACCTCAAGACACTTTATTGCTCAACCAATAGATGGTGACCTCTTCTTCAGATCTTTATCTTCTCTATCTAGATGTCACTCACTTTCATACATTATGAACACATATATGATTCATATTTTATATTATATCAATAGATAATAAACTCATTTATCTCTTCTCAACCTTCCACCCCTTTCAAAATAACCTCTAGGCTTCTTCACTCAAACATGCCTCTCATTAGGCGTAATAGGTTAACTGACCTTGTCATCCACATAAAAAATATTTATCATATGTTCATCATAGTTTTTATCCCATATTATGATGGTACTCAATACCTCATTTTTCTCCTCAAGGTGCTATTTCATTCTCATGCACTCTCATTCCTCTTACTTTCATAAATAGGCCTATTATGCCTTGTATAAATACAAGTCACTCACCCGCATAATTTTATGGTTGGAAAAACATATATCCATACTTGTATCAATCTAGGTCAATATACACTTTTAACAAGTGAAACACCCAATACATAGGTTGGTAATTACTTATATGGACCAAAACCACCATTAGGCCAAATAAAGACATAATGTAATTAAGCCTTCTCAAGGCACACATTTTACCTTGACCACTTTGGAACATTTTAAGACTCCTCACATGGATTAATTTTTTTAAAAACACTTAATTTATAACCATGATAAGCTCACTTTGGGTCCCCATCACCATTTATCTTATTTGTCTCCTTGAACCATGCCGTTAGGCTTACTCATAATTAGCCATTCTCATTGCAAGAAAGTCTATTGTGATAATATGAAGCATACACTCAACTTAGACACATAAAATAATCAAAAAATAACATTTACATAATATTCATGACCTCAGAGTCATAATAATGTCCACTATAATACAACATATATGGAAAAATACCTCAAAATGATCACTTTCATATGCTTACTTAAAAAACTGCAGATAAGCCTCAAGAACCTAGTGAAGAACCCTTTCACACATTCATAGGAGTTTATCACGAATAAAAATATATTAAAATGAACCAATGAGACCTATATAAAAATTTAATGTGTATTATATACTTCAAATCTATCCAAATCACCCCAAACTCATTTTTTCTAGATGACTACTCAGAACTACCAAAATGCTCCAAAACACAATCATGTATAATGTTGTTTTAATGTCATATAAGGATAATTAAAATACATATAATGTACACTAATATTTCATATGTTACTTATATACCATCCTATAATATATATATATATATATATATATATATATATATATATATATATATATATATATATATATATATATATATATATATATATATATATATATCATAGGTTCAAGTGTCAACTATTAGTCTTGCATACCAATTTGTTAAGCTTTTCTCTCATAGTCCTTACACTGCTAGACAAGCCATTTTGGCTTCCATATTACAACTCCTTAAAATAATTTTACACATTATATCAAGAATTTATAGTTAAAATATATCTAAAAAAATATCAACATGTTCATTGGATACATTGAATCTTGTCATAGAGTTTCAAACACTTTACTTCATTTTGCATACCTAGAACTGTCATTCTATCTTGAGAACTAGTCATAGTGAACTTACATTCCAACACATGTGTAAATACAATAAAAAATTATTGATTCATGGTTATATACTTACCCATATTAATTATATATTAAAACATAAAGATATAGATGTCTAATAGTAAATATGGAGTATATATACCAATCTTTGAGTCTTACACCTTCACTTTCTCATCTTCACTAGATAGGTCACCTTATGGAGAACATTTGCAACATTTTAAATAAATTAAAAGACATATAAAGGAAATTTAAATGTGTTAAAGGTATTTAAAATAAAATTCATGTAATTTTATCCATTCTTAATCGTATACAACTCATCCATAATCTCATTCTCACTCCTGCCTGGTTTTCTCAGTGTCTTCACTATTTGACCTTCTAGTGATAAGCCAACTTCCATGAACATTTTATAGAATTTTAATTATATAACCTCATAAAAACCCATTATGGTAATGAATTAAAATTCTCAAACTTTTTCCTCTAATTATTTCATTATTTAACCTAGTCAACCCTTCTTGTTATACCAAATTTCTAAGAAATAAGATTTTTTCTATAACTTTGTCTCACTGTCCAAAACACTCAATACCACCTAGAGGTACCTGGAAGAGTCTTATAAATGATCCAATCATCAAAATAGATTTACCAATTCATTATGGGCACTCAAATACAAAATCTTTATCATCAAATCACTATAAGGGGTTAAGACCAGTTTCCATTCTTAATGTTTGTTCATAAAACTTTGCCCCCAGAACTAAATCCTAATGATTTTAAAACTTTTGTAGGACCCATTTAAATCTCTCCCTAAAATCTAAACTTCCCATGTAGTATTTACATGTGCCAACAAGTATCAAAAGTTCCTTCTTGGGTCTTCATCTTTTCATTATGCACATACAAGAGACCTAAAAACTCATTTTCATGCTTATTATTTCAAATAAAGACCTCAAACTACACCAACATGCTTGAAACACCATTTAAAACTTAAAATATTTCTTATGTGATCTCAAAAGCCTCCAAAACTGATCATGAAACCTTATTCTACCACATAGGGTCTTAAGCAAGGTTTATGAGAAGGCCACCAATGAAGAGCATACCACTTTAGCTCACTCTGAGAGTCATATGAATGAATCAACACATCTCTCACATGATATAAAACCTAATTTAATAGATTAAATTTCATACATATCCATATCATCATCATCATCATCATCATCATCATCATCATCATCATCATCATCATCATCATCATCATCATCATCATCATCATCATCATCATCATCATCATCATCATCATACCTCTTTAAGAAATATTCATGCATAAGAACCAATAGACCTACTAAGCACCATACCACTTTGAGACCTTCAAGACACCTATTATAGCTCACTAATCACCTTAAAACATATGAGATAGGATATACATAATCTCTCATCATCATCCTTTGAAAAAGACTACTCAAACCATATAGGTATCTTCCCAAGATTGAAATAATCATGTCTTAACCAAGACAAGACTAGGCTTCTCAATACACCTTGTCCATAAAGACTTGCTTATTATGAAATTGGTCAAACAATGGCCCTATCATAACAAGCACTTCAAAACTCTCTTTTAAATGATTTATCATATAAATTATAAGAAATCACTACTCATAAGCTTTTCATATCACAACCTTGTGCGAAGACCTTATGCAGAACTCAAGGACCTACTAGATCATGCTTAAGTCATGAAGAATACTTACCATGTATTTTATCAAGATAACTTCTATGACATCAATTAAACTCAATTACCTTTGACATCAATGTCTCAACATACCAATAGGAAAAAACCTCAACATAAGATTGAATTTATTGTTACACCTTTTGCAAAAGATAATGTCAAAGTGAGTAGTTACTACTAAATTAGATAAAATGCATATATTTATCCATTGACACTAAAATAAATGGAATTAATTATAAACATAAAATTTCCAAGTATATATTTCTTCATTTTTGCTTTCATTTTTAGTGTTTCCATGGCATTTTATTCATTGTTACTTTTATCATTGTGTTTCCATGAAATTTTATTCATTATTAGGGGGTAAATCATCATATTTAGATTCATCGTAAACAAAATAAAAAACTTTATACTTTGAATGTAAAATTTCAAAATAATTTTTAATTTTTGGTAAACATCCATTATTTTTATTCAATTCATCATTGTCATTTTCATCATTATCTATGACATTTGGCTCATTGGGGATAGTGTTTGTACATTGTCTTGAGCAAAATGTTTGAATTCATACCTTTTATTTTTCTCTCAAATCTTGTAATTTCTCTGGTGTTTTTTTATTTAATTTTTTCTCTTCCTTTAATGAGAACCATCACCCATGACTAGACAAAGAATAATTTGATTCCTTTTGTCTTTGTTGGAAAAGCGTAGAAAGATGTATAGAATGTAAGTGGGATTATAATTGTCAAAATACCCTAAAAAATAACATTGGATAGATAGTTTTTGTCTATTATTCCAATAAAATGTACACATTATATCATGTATGTGTTATAACTATTATATATATAGTCATATATCATTTTGTTAAGATATATAATTATATTATGTGATTCAATCCTATGTTAAACTATTATGTTATATGATTATGTGATTCAATCAAAACTATTAAATATTATTATGACATGTAAACCTATACAATTACCTTTGTATTTGTATTTTTGATATAATTATATATTCAATTTAACCATATGTTACATCCAATATAATTGATTCAACCATAATTTAGGTTCATGGGGCTCAATTTGGCTCAAATCACATCTCTAATTATACTAATTAAATAATGGAATAATTCATGACTAAATTATCCCTATTTCATGTCTCTAAATTCATCAATTGACTAATTGGATCTATTAATTACTAATTTATCTTGAAATCACGTCATGCTCTTGTCTAGTTAAGTTGAAGGGTCTCAAATTTGCCCCTATTTCTTTCATGATTGAATTGGTTGACTATTTATTTTATTTTGGTATGATATCAAGGTTGATTGATGTTAGGAAACTAGATACTTCACAATAACAAATAACCAATAAATAGAATATGAATTCACAATAATATAGATAATTCAACTAAACATACATGAGACAAAACACTATAATTAGGTGGTAAAACCTTAGCAAAACTAAGGAAACATCCATAATGTAATAGAACATACTTTATTATATCAATACGAATAGATTACAAGTAAACTCATCAAATATTATATGCAAACTCTATAAAGAGGAATACACCTATTTGGCAAAGCACTATTAGGATTCCTCCTCCAAAAAATAGAGTGGAAAATGCCCTCTAAACACCCTATAATATTAGTGGTGGGGAAGTTGTCCCCCACACCCCCTATAGAGGAGTGAGCTAAAAACCAAACCATAAAGGGATCCAACATTTAACCTTTTTGTCACATATTTAACAATTGATCCCCAAATTACATCCTATATAGTTAAAATTAGGTTCATAGGGTTCAATTTCATCCAAATTACATTAACTAATTATAACCCTAAACCCTAAACCTAAAGCCATTATTTAGGCTCACATGGTTGGATATGGCCCAAATCACATCTCCAATTACACCAATTAACTAATTGGATCAATTAATGACATAAATAGAGATAATTTAGCCCCAAATCATGTCCTACTCTTGTAGTTAAGTTTAATGGGCTCAAACTAGCCTTAATTTCCTTTATGATTAAATAGGTAGACTATTTTTTTTATGGTGTTGTGATATTGGGCTCAATTGACCCCCAAATTACATCCTATATGGTTAAAACAAGGTTCACAGAGTTTAATTTCATCCAACTTACACCATTTATTGTAAAAATCAACTAATTGGCTCCATATGTGAGGAAATATCATCTAATTTCTAGCCCCAAATCACATATTATACTTTCATTTAGGTTCAATCGGTTTATATTGGCCCCAATTACCTTTGTATTTACATTTATGATATAATTAAATAGTTAATTAAGCTATATGTTGCATTTTATACAATTGATTGAGTCATAGTTTAAGTTCATTGGGCTCAATTTGGCCCAAATCATGTCTCTAATTGCACCAATTGACTAATCGGATCAATTCATGACTAATTAATCCCCAATTCACATCTTCCTCTTATAGTTAAGTTGAATGTGCTCAAGTTATCCCTAATTTCCTTTGTGAATTAATTGGTGGACTATTTGATTTATTTTGTTATAATATTAGGGTCAATTGATGCCAAATTACATCATATATAGTCAAAATTAGGTTCACTAGGTTTAATTTCATCCAACTTGCATCAGCTAATTGGAAATGGTGTGTGTAATGTGTTTTTATTAAAGTAAAATAAAAAATATATTCATATAAATTTCATAATATAAAACCCTAAAATTACCCAAATGCCCTGAATATTACAAATTGTAGGATAAAAAATTATATGTAGAAGATTTCTAGTGCATTGCATTGCATGCCTTAACTGAAGTGCTCTTCTTCTCTTTTAGACATCCAAATAGTGAAAACTCTAGGAAAATTATTTTTTAATGTGTCAGATCTAGAGGTAAATTTTAGTTTAGCTTGTTTGTTTATTTTTAACACCAACATTTTTTATAGAAACAAATGAACTTACACCCCACTTGCACATGTACACACTAGCAATAATAACTGCATCCATGTGGAAGTGTCTGCTATCTGTCGTCTCTCATTGAAGACACGTCAGATGCACTATTACCCCTTTAACAACAATAAGGAATCCAATAAAATATTAATATCGATCTCCAAGCATTTAAACATGGTTTCTATTTTTGATCAACAACGTAATCTCATTGGATATGGATGATAAGTAGGTGAAAATAATTATTGCAGGTGAAAAAAATAGTACCTCCAATAGGTACTAATAATAGTGGACCCTGTATTCTTTAAATAAATATTATATATATGTGTATAAAATTTTAATTAGTTTTAGTATTTATGAAAAGACAAATACATGTCATATGTATAAAAAAATTATAATTCACAAGGTTTTAAAAATAGAAGATAGTTGTCAACAAATTTTTGATTACGCTAAAGGCATCTCTACTGGGAGGAATAAACCTAGGATTCATCCATGAATATTTTATAAGCCATTTTAAGTGAGTAACATCTACAATATAGGGAATTTAATATAATTGATAACATTTAATGATATGAACTTATTTTTTTAATTCATTTATCATCACCCAAATTTTTAGATCAATTACAACAGTCAACACATTGCACAATGGCTTCTATTGTTTGTAGGTTCCATTGCCAAAGAAAAATAAAGGACAAATGACCTATCTGATTTGGATACTATAGTTTCATTTCTCCACAATTGCATCAAAATATCATTAATAGTGTAGGGATTATAATGTGCATTTTGGGTTTTCTAGATCATGGATCTTCTAAAGGAAATTGAGATGGAGGTTTTAAACTACATCAATCTACATACAGAGGCATTTTGAAATTATCTTAATAGTCCTCTTTTGTCAACCTTAATTCCATTACATTGTGCCCAATTCCTAACTACAATTTTCATATTCCTAATTACAATGTTTGTATTTCATCCTCAATAGATATTCTATGAAAATTATTTATTATCTTGTAATTGTAATAGCTAAACTTCAATGTAAATCATTTTCATTAACTTATTCTTCTGAATCATACAAGACCCTAATGAGATTTAATAGTGCATATGCTAGCAAAACAATCTAATGGTGCAATAGAATACCTAGATTTGTTTGTACAATAATCATATATCATGTGATTTAGACTCACCCATTTATAATTCCTTGCATGTAAAGGACATAGAGTTCTATAATTCAAACCTTCCCACTAGTTGTTGTTTTTGGAGATACAACTAACCTGTCCAGGAATTGCACATACTTATATATCAAAATCTTTATACTAGTCACATAATTGTGCTTTACTCTAGTCTATCTTCTCTATAATGGCACTTTATAGAGTGAAATAGATCCCCATGGCCTGAGAATTTGGATAAGAGATCCCTTTCACTTCATTGTTCTTGTATACTTTGATTGGTACACTATCTATAGAGAATATGTATACATAAACACCCTCACTTTAGCATGATGTTTTAAAAAGCCAAAGGAGTTACATGGGTTAGTAAGAGACAAAGAACTAGGATTACACTATATGATAGTGGTTTTATATAATGGAGTAGGTGTGAAAATTTGCATAAGAATTAAATCAAAGTTCGACCCTTTTCTCTCTATCACTAGAAGTTGAACTAAAGGTTGACTCTTAGCTTTTCTTTCACGAAAGTAAATATTTTCTCAAAATATATGTGTTTAATTCAATTAATTTTTGGATAAGATATTTTATGTTTTATAAATTACTTTATTCTTATAGGAAATTAACTTAAGACTTTATGGAAATTTTTGTAAAATAAAAAGAAAATTTATTTTCAAATTATCTCAATAGCCAATCCAAAATATCCCACACAAAACCACTCTATGACATATAATCATCAACTTAGTTGACCTATTTGTGTTCCAAACAAAAATATATTAGGTAATCCTTTGGTCTCTAACATTAAATTTATGTTGAACATAGATCCTCTATAATATCTATATGCATGATCTCAAGAGTCCTCTTTTGCCAATCCAAAGTAGCATGCATCATACCACTCTCTGATAATACTTCTAGCCACATTGGTTCCACAACATGGACCTTGAATGGATCTTTAGCATACTCGTAATATATTTCTAGCAAATTTCCAAAACAACTACTTGGGAAAAAGGTGAACTGTCTTCCATTTTATTTGCATTTGGCTTCCATCCATAATATATTCTTAAAACCTAATGATAATTGAATGATGGATTGCATTGATATAATTATCTTGCATGCTCTGATATATGATGTTAGTTTTTCCACTAACTAGTGCCAATCTCATTTCTTCTCCTGGTGTTTCTCGAAACCCAAATATAACTTCTCCATCAATGAATCTAAAGAGATGAACATTAGTAATCACTCAAAATATTATACATATTTAATGAACATCTCAAAAAATGTAAGGTCTCATATTATATATACTAATATAACAAGGAATTATATATATATATATATATATAAAATTCCTTGCTATATTAATATATATAATATGAGAATTGTAAGATGTTCATTAAATATGTATAATACTTTGAGTGATTACTTGGATCTAAAGAGATGAACATTAGTAATCACTCAAAGTATTATACATATTTAATGAACATCTCAAAAAATGTAAGGTCTCATATTATATATACTAATATAGCAAGGAATTATATATATATATATATAGTGATGGTCTACCTAAAATTTGTCCTTGTACCTATATGATAAAAATTACATAAAAGTGTTTATATTTTATGGCATAAATGCGGTCATACGACTGTCATTTTTTTCCTCTTTGATTGAACACTACCAAGCTCTTCAAATCAATCTTAAACCTACCATATTCATTATTTAATATTTCCAAGGCATATTCACGAAAGGAATTATGTGTATACCCTACAATGAACATATATCGTGAGGCATTTTATCAAACTATTAACATGCCCCTTTGGTACTTGCTTTGGCCACATTGGTACCGCATTAGTATTTTTTGGGAACTTGGGTCTTTGTTTGGTCTCCTCAAACTATTTATAGATCATCTCTAAATTGTCCTATCCCTTTAGGGTTCATTTGGCCTTCTTCAAAGTACCTAGACAATGAAAAATGTAGCAAATAATAAAACATGTAAATATGAACATACACTTCTTCTACGCCTCTAGCCTAACCCCCTAATCTCCTGAATGTAGATATTCTTATTGATCTAAAACCAGAAAAAATATTTTGACATATACATTAAACCATTCACAATCCTCTCAAATTTTGAATTATAATTTTTTATCTCTCTCTCTCTATAGAGAGAGACACACACCTTAATTAAGGTCAAAATTAAAATTTTAATATAATGTTATGTATATTTATACATATATTAGATAATCTTCATTAAAATTCTCATTGTTTAAGTATTTGTAGATTTTTTCTTCACTTGAAAAAAATTGTTTAAAGCATTTTTGGTGAATTAAATCATATGATCTTGAAAAATATCCTTAAAATTACTTATATTTCATTGACTGATTGCATTGAAATAAGAATCTTAGATGATTTTAACTATGATGTTATTCTTTATGTTAACTAGTTACGATCTTGTTACTTCTTTTGGTGTTTCTTAAAACCCAAATGCAAAGCCTTGATTAAAGAATTTAAAAATGTCATATTACTCAATCATCCTCATAAGTCATATTTCTCAATATTTCTTATATCCAAGAAGAAATCTCTACCACCTTGCTTTCTTTTTGTCTACTCAAAGTTACGCAACACATCCCTACTAAACATTATCCAAAGTCTAAATAGATAATGTAAATGATTATTAATTTTTCCATCACACATTTCAATCCCCTCGACAAGAAAGCCTAATATTCTCTTTTGTTCCAAATTTTAAATTTCACAAAGGATTGTTTACATTAACAATATTTTGATGATGGGTAAACATTTAAGATTCTATTTTAGAAACATTAAAATTTAGTATTTTTTTAACAAATTACTAATATATAAAACTCTCTATTAGAAACATAAAATTGCAATATATGGATAGTAATATGGAATTGAATATATTAGAATTTGTGATTTATAACAATTTTCTATCTTTGATAATAATACCAATTTTTTAGCTTTTGACAAGAAAGTAGAATTTATGAATTTTAATTATCATTTAGATTTTATATTCACCATGTTATTTTATCTGATTCATTTATGTATGGTAATAACTATATTTTTTTGAATTATAAGGTTAATCTGAATCCTTGCACTTGTAAAGCTAGCTAATACAATTTTAAGGCATGTATCTATGTTTTTAGATGAATTTAAAATATTTTAAGCCCTCACATAATTACTGGAAATAGAGAAATGCCAACTTTGTTAGTTTGGGGTATTTCAAGAAACCAGGGATTTTAAAGCTGGAATTTGAGAATATAGAATTTATTTTTGATATCCAAATCAAACCCTGAAAGTGCAGCATTTGTTTGACAGCTAAGAGAACTAAAATAAAAGCATTTCTACATGAATTGAGAATTTTATTTGTGCACTTACCCTACAATTAGATGCAGATTGTTTTAATAAATCAATAAATTATTACAAAATTAATAATGAATGGACTAGTTCAAACATATTAGCAATGATTCCCATCATAAAAGGTTTCTCTAATCCTTAATTTTTTACAGGGTATTGTAGGTCTCCGGATACTCTCTTTGGTTGGTAGTTGCACAAGTTTTTTGACCCTTTTCTATTTTGGTAAGAATGATCCTCTCAGAATGAACTCCTCTATTGATAAGAACAATCCTCAAATTTTATACTACTTTTATTTTAATGATTGGGATGGGTTTTTGAGACTGCTTACAATAATAAGTCGTGTGGGTTTTTGTTCCTTAAAGTTGTTTCCAGATTACTATATTTATAACAGTTATTACCAGTAATAGACATATTTAACACTGGCATTTTCTAATTTGAATGGTGTAAATAGTTTCTCAAATAAACCCAATATTCTTTACTTGTATTCTTAAATCTTTAGGCCCTTACCCAGTAATATGCTATCTGATTGAAAAATTTACCAATTGGAAGGAACTCCATATCTAATACCTAAGTAGAGATAACCATTTCTTACTGAACTCTGATGTCTATAAATAATTTTTTTGATATATTCTACCGCTGTTATATATAGCATTTGTGATATTACATACAATGGCTTTCCAGTATGAAAAATTTGAGGACCAGGTTGACTCTTTTGTAGAGAAGGCATGGATTGAAATTAAGCAGCAGTACAATAAATTCGATGCTAAAGCTCTGGACAAGATTCTAAGAGGACCGCTAAAGGATACAAGAAATTTAGACAGGCTCCTCCATATTTAAAGAATATCTGACGTTCCATACACCATTCATGGTAACTACTAGTTGAGGAGTAGTCTGTTCCTCCATTCAGGTGTTAACACCTATCATTTAGAGTCAGACTCGCGAATTAATATCAATTTTTAGCATTGAGTTGTTAACGCTTATCGTTTAAGAGTTGGAATCATGAAATAATATCAATTTTTAATAGTAAATATGGTATAGAAGGACATAAACTTTCTCGACACGTGGCCTGTCAAAAATAATCAAACGAACTTGTTCTAAATGTCCCTAGCTTCTAACGCCATGAGCATAAAGTACGGAAATGAAGAGCTCGACCGCAACAGAGTGCCGAAGAACAGACATTATTCTCTGATTTTCCCGGCTCATTCGATCGACACATCTGGCCACTGGAGGAACCATGGGCTGTCGTTGGACACCACCGCTGACCATTTTCTGAGCCTTGAGCCATGATGTCACAGGTAGAAAATGCAACACAGATTCAAATAACTTGACAAATTCCATTATCTAATCAAAACTAGAACAAAGCTTCTAAATTCTCAGTCTCAGTCGTCCTCCAGTGAATCAATAAATATATTTTTAGTATAAAGCGGTGCAAGACAAATATAATATGAAAAATAAGTGCTTTAAATTGTGATTCTTTATCAGTATCTCTGAAGAGAGCCTCATAGTATTTGTTTTTGTATTCTACTGTGTATAATTTTTCTAAAATTTGCTTACTTTATTATTTTTGTTGTACAGGCAAATTTTTAAACCAAAACCACCGCAAATTGTACAGTGACTTGGACATTTATTCCTTTAATGTCTTCCGCTCCTTGGGCTCACAGGGAAGGAAGGCTGGCCTTTCCCTGATTCCATGCAAGTATTTCTCAGTTCCATACTCTGCTAATATAAATCTCGCTGCTATCTAAGAGATAAACATAAAATTCCAACCAACACAAACACATTGTTCAAAGTGGAATATTTAGAAGATGGAATTCCATTCCGAGGGTCGCCACAAAACATGCTCCGGAGACATTTCATTTGCCATACCTCTTCCCAAATCTCGGAGGTAAGAATGCATTAAAAACTTTTGTAACAAATTTCTTAGAGATGCTTCTTCAGAATAAGCAGCTCCAACAACAGCTCATTGCTGGCAACCATACACTTAAGCATATTAGATGTTATCCTTGACCGACCATGCTATGGGGTGGCAAACAACTTAAAAGGCATAAACGTATATTTGAATGTAAGCTTTTTCTGGACTGTGTATTTTTTCTTAATAGGCCGAGAGCTATAATGAAGCTTAGGGATAGCTAGAAAGTGAATTATGATCCATTATCCGACCTTAGACACAGAGACAGAGACTTTTTAATTATGTTTTGTAATTGAAAAGAGAGTTATTATTATTGTAAATTGGATAGACCAATAGTTTAAGTGGAGGGACTTAGGCACCTTCGGAAGGGGTTGAAGACTGAGGAAGGATTCTGTGTTGCCAAGCTTGAGTGTATCAACGAAGGTGGAGTTCTTGTACATAGATCAGACCTGAGGGAAGTTGTACAACGTTTCAAATAATTGTATCGCCTTGTGTTGCAACAATTAATGAAACAATCTTCACTATTGGGCAGACCCGGAGACGTAGGCAAGAGATGCCGAACTCTGTTATCAATGTCGTATGGTGAAATTCTCTTTTTATTGCATGTTTTTAATTCAGTTTCTGATTTTTAATTAATCATGAATGCATGCAAAGTTTAAAATTCGACATTTTATGACATTTAAGAAAAAAAATGGGTTAATTAGTGAATGGAAGTGAAAAGTCTTTCGACAATTCCAATCCAATTTGATAACTGAGAACACTTAATTGCCAAACAATTTTCAAGTTCTTTTGAGTATTTCAAGAATTTGATAAGTTTGAGAAATTTAGTATCCACATTTTAAACTTCCTTTGAGTTATCAATGTAGTTTATAGATCAAATTGGTATCAGAGCAGTTAAAAAGTAGAGTTAGCTTCTGATTGTGTGATTTGACAGTTGCTTTCAGTTTATTAGTTTTCAATATTTTGCAGACTTGATAAAAGTGCAGTGTTTAGTTGTGGAATTAGTGTGTTTGCAGGAAACCATGGGCAAGTTGTCACATAAAGCTAAGATGGAAGAGATTGAAACTATCAATACCCAGATTTAGGATGAGAATGCATTCCTGAGATGCAAGCTCTTAGCTCTTGAAGAGCAAGTTGCAAGTTTGAAATCAGAGCTTGAATCTAAGGATGAGCTCTTGATCAGATTGCAGTGTGGTGAACCAAAGAAATCAATACCTTCTACTTCAGATGTAGATACTATGACTAAGTGCATTGTAAGTTATTCACAAAGTAATTCATCTTCTTCTTCCCATTCAGATTCAAATTCAAGTAATGATGTTTTTGGTAGTTATAAAAAACACACTAAGCGTATATGATCCAAATTGTTGAAGAAAATGAGATTTAATGGAAGGGGTCTTGGTTGAAATGGCCAAGGAATTACTAACCCAATACATGTAGATCATAGATCTCTTCATGTAGGTTTGGGTTACACTAGTGAGCAGGTGGATATTGGAGAAAATTCCTCCACGGCTAAAGGAAGACAAGATTCTGATAGCAAAGGTCCGAGGCCACTAGTAGAACATGTGCAGTGTAAGAGAACAGGTAAAAGAGGTATTGAGATTCCACCTCCTAGTTCCTACACTAGAGTTAGCACTAAATCTTTTGACCCACTTTTTATGTTTAATAAATTTGGATTTAACATTCAGAAGATGATGCAATCATTTCCTTCCATTTTTTGTGGGATGCATAATCACTATGTTGCATTTTGTTGGAAGAGACATGCTTTGATTAAGCAAATTGCAGGTGTTAAAGACCATTCTCGTCATGGCAAAGTGAGAAGAGGTAAAAGGGAGACCTCACCTAACAATGTCTTATACACTCATTACCATATGAGTGGACATCAGATTGATCATTATTTTAAAATTAAATCATCTTCTCATTTTAGACATGGTAAAACTAAGATGATTTATCAACTTATTAATAATGTCAGTGAAGTTAAATAAATCTATAATGATGTTAAGAATCTACTGAGAAAATCAAGTTAACTAGGCAGAAATATTTAAATTAAGTGGATTTATAATGCATTTATCTTTCAAAGCATTGTTAAGAATTCTGTTAAGGGAAAGAACAAGCTTTGATGATGCATTAGTAGAGCCTATGAGAACACTTCAAGATAGGTTTATCATTCAAATTATTTCAATTCTCACCTTATATTGAATAGATCTATGTTTTGGAATCTCATGTTTATGCTGAGTGAGTTATCTATGGAATTGATAGGACTTAAACTCATTTGATCAGTTGGAGATAATAGCATAATGCATGTTGTGGGTTGAATTAATTTATTTACAACACTTATCTTAGATTTGCCTGCTATTTTGAGAATGTATCTATTTTTGGCACATGAATGTATAGATGCATTGTAAGACCCTATGGGCATGTTTGGATGCTAGGCAATATACACTTTGTGTTGTTTGCATTTGCTTAGCATTGTAAGTCCCGTACCAAGGAATTGTATTGCAACATGTCTAAAAAATTTATTGTATGTTGTTGGCATTGACAAAATTATTTTGTAGTTACATTGGGAATTATTTCAGTTGTTGACAGTTCATCACTTTATAGGATGTGACATGGGCAGAAAAGTTTGGTATGTTGTGATAAGTTCATTGGCATTAGCAGATTCATTTAATCATGCCATGTTGTAGGCATTTTCAGTTGAGTTGTGAATCATTTATTTTTCCAATGTTTATCTCTTTCTATGATTGGGTTATGTTTGATGTGATGTAGTAGACCAGTTAACAGTTTCAAGAGATAGTAGACTTTTGGAGACCAAAAGCTTCCTTTTTAGGGAGGTGTGATCTAGAGCTTAGTTTAGAAAAAGGTTCCAAGTCATGATAAAACCTCTTCCACATGGAAGATCTCATTGAGAGCTTTTTGGGGCTTCTTTTAGATCACAAAATAGAGTTTGGATGCCTAAGTTATAGGCTGCTGAAGTTATTTTGTGACAGGAAAAATAAAGAGATGTCGCAATACATGGCACAATTTGTATGTGACAAGTGGACCAATCACCCATCAAGACATGGTAGTCCATTTTTGTACATTCCTGAAAAAATTTGGTTTGGTGTTTTGGTTTGGTTTTAATCTCTAATTTTTTACAACAGTCATATGGAGAACCATGGGCCTCGTTATTCGCTCGCTAGGGGCCCTCAACGAGGGTCAGCAAAATTGGTTAAGGAGGGGTGAATTGGCCTCTTTTTCACATTGCAATGCATTTGAATTTACTTTTAAACCATTATATTGTGCCCATCGGATGCATGTGGGACAATTAAATTATATGTATTAAATACTTTGTAACATTTCCTTGGTAATATTTTATAATTACCATTACCAAGCCCCATTAAGCCACATGGGAGAACCAATAGTTACCACACCACAAAGGCCCTTCCAACTACATTGTCGAGTCAAGCTCGAGATTGAATGCCAAGTTTGGAGATCATGATTGAAATGCGTGCCACATCTGAGTCAACATAGCTCGTGATTTATCTTCCAAACATACCACATCATATGCCATGATTAACATATATGCTAAGTTGGTACACCAAGCAACGAACCATGCTAAGTTTGGTGACTTGAGCCCACCAAAAGGGGCATCAATATTATAAAAGGTGGTTGCTAACCTTTTTAAAAACATGAAAGCTATTTAAATTTGCCAATGTGGGACTAAGAGATAAAGCCCAAGTGCCAAAACAGGAGGTCGAAGACTTGACCCTTGCATCTATCATACAAAAGTGATAAGCCTTGACCGATCATGCTATGGGCTGGTATACAACTTAAAAGGAATAAATGTATATTTGAATTTAAGCTTTTTCTAGACTATGTATTTTTTCTTAATAAGTCGAGATCTATAATGAAGCTTAGATATAGCTAGAAAGTGGATTATGATCCATTATCCGACCTTATACATAGAGACTGAGCCTTTTTAATTATGTTTTGTAATTGAAAAGAGATTTATTATTATTTTAAATTGGATAGACCAATAGTTTAAGTGGAGGGACATAGGCACCTTCAGAAGGGATTGAATACTGAGGAAGGATTTTGTGTTACCAAGCTTGAGTGTATCAGTGAAGGTGGAGTTATTTTACAGAGATCAGACTTGAGAGATGTTGTGTAGCATTTCAAAAAATTGTATCACCTTGTGTTGAAAAAATTAATGAAATGGTCCTCACTATTGGGCAAACCCAGAGACTTAGGCAAGAGATGTCGAACTCCATTATCAATGTCGTATGGTAAAATTGTCTTTTGATTGCATGTTTTTAATTCAGTTTCTCATTTTTAATTAATCATGAATGCATGCAAAGTTTAAAATTTGACATTTTATGACATTTAAAAAATACTAGTTTAATTGGTGAATGGAAGTGAAAAGTCTTTCGACAGTTCCAATCCAATTTGATAATCGAGAACACTTAATTGCCAAACAATTTGCAAGTTTTTTTGAGTATTTCAAGAATTTGATAAGTTTGAGAAATTTAGTATCCATATTTTAAACTTCAATTTGAGTTATTGGTGTATCTTACAAATCATCCTCACTCCATGTTGCACAAACTCCCTTGCTATCTGACCACTTACATGTTACGTGTGGTAATACAAAATATTCTGCAATGACATTTGTTTTATTATTATTTTATTGGTCAATTAATATAATACTATGAAATTATAATATTATATATAACAATACATTATATTTAAAAATATAAAATATTATTAAATTATATATTATATTTAATGTATTATAATATTGTAATATTTTATAAATTATAAAATATTATATATTTTTATTTAATATTTAGTATTTAATATAATATATTATTATTATTATTATTATTATTATTATTATTATTATTATTTTATAAGATATTATGTTTAATAATCATTTTCCCCAAAAATGC
>JARHVA010008413.1:375000-494550 GCA_037957365.1 Torreya grandis
ATTAATAGTAATATAATAATATATAATAATATAATATATTATAAACTATTATATTATTAATAATATATTATTACTATTACTTAGTACGTAATATATAATAGTAAATTCTGTCTTTGTAAAGTGAAAGAGTGTAAATTCGTAGTCGTATTACACTCGAAACTCATGACCATTGACCTCATCTCACATTTTATCCACAAAACACTAAGAAATAAAAATATGATATTTTTTGTGAAGGTGATAGTGAAAAATGAGGTTGTGTGTTTCTTCATATGGTGTGGGAATGCGCTATGCCATGAAGAGACATTTTATTTTATAGTGAACTCGAGAAATGGCGAGTTGGTAGGGAAGGGCAAGATCATATAAAAAATACAAGTGGTGAAAGATATCAAGGTGAGTTGGGTGGTGATGGTTAGGGGCAATGACATGATATTTAAATGACATGGTATGTTAGATATCCAATGTGTTAAGTTGTGGAGCTAAAAGCTTCACTGTTATGCAAATGTGGAGGTTGTTGGGTTACACAGCTGTCGATGTCAGTTAGACCCTGCCGACGTCAGTCAAGGGTAGACCAAAAGCTACCAACATCGGTTATGTATCAGCTGATGTCGGTCATATCCAGATAGACAAACACTGACATCAGTCATTTGTGTGTTCTAGTTCTAATTTTAGATGAATAGTTAGTTTGCATGTAAAGACTAATTATAGTCTTACGTTCATGTTTCTAATCATTATTTGGTTTGGGATCTATTTAAGAGACCCATAGGGCTGTATTGTAATTAAGCAAGTAAGTAAGGTCAATTAGATCTGCAAGGTGTAAGATCAAGGAGATCTACTGAAGATAGGGAATAACAACTCGGTTATTGAGTTGATTGTAATAGAGAGAGAGAGAACTCTTGTGAGAAATACTGTACACCCAAGAGGTGTGGGAAGAGTGAGATTTCTTCATTGTATTCTGTAAGAGTTTAATACAATATTGTATTGTTTCTCATATTCTTTGCTATTTCTAGTTTCTAGTTACTTATTACTTTTGGTTCAATTCTGTGTTTAGTTACTTGTATACAAAAGGTAATCAATTATACTCCAAGGTTCCTAACAGTTGGTATCAGAGCTAGGATCAATAACAAGTGGTAGAGCGGGTTAGTATTTTTTGATTACAGGTTCACTCTCAGGGGTTTTTGATTGAGTGGGAGCAAAGCAATGGTAGAAGAAAGTAAGCTAAGAATGGAGAAAATCAATGGCAAGAATTATCAATTATGGAGGATACAGATAGAAGATTATCTATATCAAAAAGATCTATTTTTACCGTTGGGTGGAGTTTCAAGCAAGCCCACAGATATGCAAGATGAAGAATGGAATGTTCTTGATAGAAAGGCTCTTGGATTTATAAGGTTGAGCTTGGCATCTTCTGTGATTTCTAACTTATCATAGGGAAAGAAAACAGTAGAGTTAATGGATACTTTGGTAAACTTATATGAAAAACCCTTAGCTTTGAATAAGGTATATCTTATGAAGCAATTATTTAGTTTGCAAATGCAGGAAGGTAGATCTGTATATAGTCATCTTAATGATTTCCATGAAATTTTAAATCAGTTAAATTTAGTCAAAATAGTTTTTGATGATGAAATTAAGGCTCTCTTAATCTTATGCTCTTTACCTGAAAGCTGGCATAGCTTGGTAATGGCAGTTAGCAATATTGCATCTACTTCAAATATCTTGAAAGTTGATGATGTTGTTAGTGTAATCTTGAATGAAAAAATTTGTAGGAAAAACACAGGGGAAACATCAAATAATGCTTTAAGTGCTGAAAGCAGGGGAAAGCAAAGAGAGAAGGTCGAGCAAGGGAAATCAAGGTCAAAGATAGGTAAGAGATCCAAATCCAGAAATGGAGGTATAACCTAATGGAATTGTGGAAAGAAAGGGCATGTAAAGAAATATTGTTGGTTGGTAGAAGATCAGCATGAAGGAAATAAAGAAGCAAATGATGCAGGTATTGTTGCATGGGATGCTCTTATATGTTCTTTGGATAAAGTAGAATCTTGGGTTTTAGATTCTGGTGCTTCTTTCCATGCAACCCCAAATAGAGAATTTTTTAATGATTATGTCCATGGAGACTTTGGAAAAGTTTATTTAGGGGATGGTGAGCCTTGTCAAATTTTTGGCAAAAGAAAAGTGCAGCTGAAATTGCAGAATGGCAACACATGGGTGTTGAAAGATGTCATGCATGTACCCATCTTAAAGAGGAATCTGATTCCTACAGAAAAGTTGGGTGATGATGGTTGCACAGTAACTCTCACAGCTGAATCTTGGAAAGTTTTCAAGGGTGCACTTGTATTAGCAAGAGGTAAGAGAGTAGGTACACTTTATCTATCTACTTGTGTTACTAATTATTCTCCTTCTATTTTATCTACTTCAGATGTAGATGCAAAGATGTGGCACTATAGGCTTGGTCACACGAGTGAGAAGGGAATTAATGTTCTTAAGTCAAAAGGTAATCTTTTAGATTTGAAAAACATAGATCTAGATTTCTGTGAGCATTATATTTTTGGGAAATAGAAGAAAGTGAGGTTTCTCAAAATTGGGTCAACAAAAAAGAACAAGTTAGAGCTTGTTCACACAGACGTGTGGGGACTAGCTCAAGTAGCTTCTATTGGAGGATCACAGTATTATGTTTCTTTCATTGATGATGCTACAAGAAAGGTATGGGTTTATTGCATAAAGAGGAAATCTGATGTTTTTGACACTTTTAAGAAATGGAAAGCTTTGGTTGAGAATGAAACAGGTTTGAGATTGAAGTGCCTTGGATCTAACAATGGCGGTGAGTACTACAGTAATAAATTCAACAGTTACTGTTCTATGAGTGGAATACGTAGGGAAATGATGATTCCAAGGGCACCTTTGGAAAATGGAGTTGCTGAAAGGATGAACAGAACAATAATGGAGTGTGCACAGAGTATGAGGTTGCATACTGGTTTGCCCTTAAAGTTTTGGGTAGAAGCCGTAGATACTGTAGTTTACCTGATTAACAGAAGACCTTCTACTGATCTGGATGGTGGAATTCTAGAAGAGGCTTGGACAGGTAAAAAGATAGATCTTTCATTTCTCAGAGTTTTTGGTTCTGAATCTTTTATGCACATTGATAAAGAAAATAGAAAGAAGTTGGATGCTAAATCTATGTGGTGCACTTTCATTGGTTATGGCTTTTGAGATTTTGGATTCTAGTTGTGGAATTTAGAAGCTAACAAAATTACTAGAAGCCGTGATGTAGTTTTCAATGAGAAGGTGATGTACAGTAATCAACTCAAGAGGCTAAATAATTCTGAGTAGGGAAATCTTGATTTGGATGAGGTTATGATCCATATGAGCTTGTAGGTAAAAATCATTACTCTGGTCACTGTCAGAATGAAATTTGAGCAGACAGCAAGCTGTGAATGAGTCTCAAATTCCCATAAGGAGGACTGTAAGGGTAAGTAAACCTCTAATTCATTATTCCCCTTATTTATACTACGTGTAGCTAACTGATGGTGGAGAACTAGAAAGTTTTGATGAGGTAATATAGGTAGAATTTAGGAAACAGTGGGAACATGACATGAATGAGGAAATTGATTCTTTGGAAGAGAACCAAATGTGGGATCTGGTTGAGTTGCCAGCTGGAAAGAAAGAACTAAAAAACAAATGGGTATATAGCTTAAAGGAAGGAAAGAATAGACAAATGAGACATAAGGCTAGGTTGGTAGTAAAGGGATTTACACAGAAACTAGGTATTGATTTTGGTGAAATTTTTTTCCCTGTAGTAAAGATGACTTCTATTCGGACTGTATTGTCTTTAGTTGCTATTGAGGATTTGTATCTTGAGCAGCTTGATGTTAAGATAGCATTTCATCATGGAGATTTGGATGAAGAGATATATATGGATCAGCCAGAAGGTTTTGGGGTCAAAGGTAAGGAGAAACTTGTGTGCAGGTTGAAGAAAAGCTTATATGGCCTTAAGCAAGCTCCAAGACAATGGTATATGAGGTTTGATAGGTTTATGACAGAGCATGGCATTAGTGAATGTCAATCTGACCATTGTGTTTATTTTACCAAATTGGATAATGGTAATTATATTATTATGTTACTATATGTAGATGATATGCTTGTTGCAGGTTCACACATGTAGGATATTACTGAGCTAAAGGTAAAATTAGCTCACACATTTGCCATGAAGGATTTAGGAGCAGCAAAGAAAATCCTTGGCATGAGTATTAAGAGAGACAAGAAAAATCATAGTTTGATTTCGTCTCAAGAAGATTATGTGAACAAGGTGTTAGAGAGGTTCTATATGCAGGATGCAAAATCGGTAAGCACACCTATGGCTAGACACTTCAAGATGAGTAAAGAACAGTGTCCTAAATCACATGGCGAGGTTGAGTACATAAGTAGAGTTCCATATGCTTCAGCAGTTGGGAGCTTGACGTATGCAATGGCATGTACTAGACCTGATATTGCCCAAGTAGTGGGAGTTGTCAGCAAGTTTATGGCTAATCCAGGAAAGAAACACTGGAAAGTAGTTTAGTGGATTTTCAGATATCTAAGAGGGACTAGCAGTAGATATTTATGCTATGCAGGGTCAAACACTTCTCTACATGGGTATGTAGATTCGGATATGGTAGGTGACTTAGATGGTAGGAGAAGCACCACAGGATATGTGTTCACTGTTGGTGGAATGATGGTTAGCTAGATTTAAGAGATGTAGAAGGTTGTTGCAGTCACAAAGGCTAGCAAGGAAATGATATGGATGACTCGGTTCATGAAAGAGTTGGGAAAGGACCAAGAGAGTTGTAGATTGTATAGTGATAGTCAAAGTGAAATTTATTTGGCAAATAATTCTTCTTTTCATTCAAGAACCAAACATATACAGCTTAGGTACCACTTCATTAGATAGGTATTGGAGGATGGTCAGTTGAAGCTGGAAAAGATCCATATGGATAAGAACCCTGCTAATATGTTGACAAAGCCAATAACAAAGGAGAAGTTGAATCTTCATTCAACTTTTGTTGGTCTTCAAGACTGAACTTGAAGATGGGGATACAAGCCAAAAATAAATTAGAGGACGTTGTTGTACGAGTATAGGTGCAGTTGTTTATCTCCAAGTGGGAGATTGTTAAGTTGTGGAGCTAAAAGCTTCACTATTATGCAAATGTGGAGGTTGCTAGGTTACAAAATTGTCGACGTCAGTTAGAGCCTATTGATGTCAGTCAGGGGTAGACCAGAAGCTGCAGACATTGATTATGTATCGGCCAACGTCGGTCATATCTAGATAGATAGAGACCGACATCGGTCATTTGTGTGTTTCAATTCTAATTTTAGAAGAACAGTTAGTTTGCATGTAAATACTAATTATAGTCTTAAGTTTGCGTTTCTAATTATTGTTTGGTTTGGGATCTATCTAAGAGACCCATGGGGCTGTATTGTAATTAAGAAAGTAAGCAAGGTCAATTAGATCTGTAAGGTGCAAGATCAAGGAGATCTGCTGAAGCTAGGGAATAACAACTCGGTTATTGTGTTGATTGTAATTGAGAGAGAGAAATCTTGAGAGAAATACTGTACACCCAAGAGGTGTGGGAAGAGTGAGATTTATTCATTGTATTCTGGAAGAGTTTAATACAAGATTTTATTGTTTCTAATATTTTTTGCTATTTTTGGTTTCTATTTACTTATTACTTATGGTTCAATTCTGTGTTTAGTTGCTTATATATAAAAGGTAATCAATTGTACTCCAAGGTTCCTAACATAATGACTCATTTAAAATCACAAAGAATGTATGGTGTGTCAAGTTAGACAAGTCTAAAACTAAAATAACAAAAATTCTAACTCTGTTAACTATATAAAACCTAATTAGATGAATCTAAAAATAACTAGATAGAAAATAACAAAGGATTATTCAATGAAATATGCCTCTTATATAACCTAATTAAGTGATGCACGATGCCATATTCAAATAGATATGGATATAGATATATGCAATCTTTTTTATTCTTATTCTCAATAACCCTAACAATAACTATTGTATTTGTAACAATACTACTTATTTATCTTTATTTAGTGATTGTAAGAAGGTACAAGTTATGCAAGGAACACACGTGTAATCAATTTTAGGTAGTTTTTTGGATCAGGGTTTCAATCCCCACCAGTTTATACATGCTCTCTCCTAGAAATATGGTAGTTCAATCACTCAAAACATAATCACGCACAATTTTAACAAAAAAGATTAAATGAAAGGAATTTCCCAAACTTCTTGACTTAAGAAAACACTCTCAAACATATGGTTGTCATGGCAATATATGGTTAAAAAACCTGAAAGATAAATTTGTGTTCATTGAGATGACACTTTTTTCAATCATGTATTAACTAACTTAAATAGATTGTGTGGAGGATACATATTTCATTTACATGTGTGTTTGGCCAAGTTTCATGAAGTCCATCACTTGAAATAACCCATCATTTCCCATCACCATCACCACCCACCTCACCTTGAAATGTTTTATTGGTTTCATGCCTGGTATGTGTTTTCCCTTCCCCTCCAAATGGGGTCAATAATCATTGGTTTCACATGAGACACAAATTTTGACTTATACTCTTTTATGTAATCCTCTAATAATTTTTTTTCAATTGTCCCAAGCTTGATATCAATTATGCCTAGTGAGAATATAGATTTATTTCTTGTAAGCTAGATTAATAAACTTATTGAGTATTCACCTGAGTTATGAGTTCATAATGACCAATCTATAGGAGAAGGTAGTAGTGGTAATGACTATATTAAAGGAGTTAATTTAAATGGATAACATAATAGTCTATGCTAATAAGGATATAATTAGGAGATGAACAAACAAGGATATGTTCAAATAGACTTTTGTCTCACACACGATTATGAACTTGAAAATGTGCAATGAAAGATACAACATAGAGACATAAAATCATATTTGGAGGTGTAATTATTATCGATGAAATAAATCAAATAGTTTTCATGATGCCCTTGTCTACCATTGACAATTATTATCATATAAAATGTGAAAATTTGTAACTTGAGTGTGGCTAATGATGCCCAACTGATAGGGCCCTCTTGCTTGTTCTCATTACCCTTATAGGCATATTTCAAATAATTACCAATTATCTAAAGCCTTTCAAACTTGATCCTAGCTGAGTCAGACCCCTTTTTCCATGAATAATCCATTCCCCTAGGTCCCATCAGCTTAGGACAATAGCACCACAGTAGAACTATAACAATGGTGCCACTCATATCCACTTTATGTGCTCTTATCCAAATCCATTTTTGGCCCCAATAGTCATTTCCTTATAGTTCCCCATCATTCTCCTTGTCATCCTAACACGAGCACATTCAACCCATGACCAATAAATCCCTATAAAATCCAATTCAAATATGATTTGGAAAGGGTTGGTAATTATCACTAAGCAAACAAGAATACAAGCAAGACCACTCAAGCAATCTTTCCTATTCTCTACATACAACCATCCAATACACTTACATGTTGATTTATATCCTTACATAAGTGCTTGTATAGATCAAGCACATCCAATTTAGCATTTTGTATATTCATACAAACAATTTTACAAAGCACATCAAGTAGGAGAAATACATATGGCTTGATTTTGATTTAGAGTATTGGTATGTAGGTAATGTGCCCACACAAGGTGTGTGGATAAAAGTTTAGTGAATGTTACACATACTAACCCCCCAATTTTTAGATATTGGTCAAAGCACAATGGAACTTAAGGTTTGAAGATAAAATCTAATCTATAGGGATCTGTACAGACTTCTGACTACCAAAAATTCATAGACATAAGGAACAAAACCCATAAAGCTCAGATCCTTAGGATAATAGTTGCAGAGGTGGACTATAGTGTTGATGCCACTCTTGTCCACTTTTTATGGTCTTATCCAATCATAAAATGAAGTTCAAATCTTAGTTTGTGATAGTTTTCTAGTCTTGCACAATGAATATTAGGCCCTGCCTTAGTTGTGTTAGTCAGATTCCAGCTAATTCTTTGTTTCCATCTCTTATTACTATTTTTAGAAATGACAAACTTGTAAATCTAATTTATAAAAATTAGTATCTTAATTATTACATATTTATTTACTAATTTTACTACTCAGACCCTTTAACTAGATTTAGAATAATACACTAATATTCCTAAAATTGTTAAATCATCTAGAAAACCTAACTTACTTTGTTTGCACATAAAAACCCTAGAAACCTTAGGGTAAATTTCCTACTATTTTTTTCTATATTTTTTCTAATTTTTTACTTGCATAATAAAATTAAAAAATAGCATTAAATTTTAAATTTTTGTAACAATTTTAAAATAATTTTCTTTCAAACCCTAGTTACCCATACTAGTCCCTGTATTTTCCCACTTATTTTCCAATAATTTTTTGATTTTTTACTAGCATATTAAAATTAGAATTTCACCTTAAATTTCAAAATTTCATAGTAATTTTAAAAAATTTATTTTTCTCAAAACCCTAGTTACATATACTAGGTCCTATTCAATCAAGCATTTTTAAATAATTTTCTAAATTTTTAGTTGCATATTTCACTCAAAAATTGACTTTAAATTTCAAAAACTTCATAGTAATTTTTTAATAAATAATCTTTCAAATCCTAGATACATATAATACATCCCATTGTTTTTTGAGATATTACCTTACATTCAAAAATTAGATTTCAAAAATGGCTCTCACTTATTGACAATTTTTTCTTACATTTCTTGCACAAAATAAAGAGATCATCATTGGTCCTATCATGTACATGAATAATGAAGTTTGCCATATGTTAATCCAAATCTTTATTATTTGCCTTTCATGCTTATTTTTTATATATGGTATGATGTTAATAAAGTTATTATTAAATATTTTATGATATCTATTGCATCACCTCCCTTGGAGCCTCTATCCCATGCTGATTCATGTTGCATGGTCCATTTTTCTCTTCCCCATATCACTACTCGTCACCAAAGAGCCTAGTTGAAACCCTTTGTCTCTCTCCCACCTTGACCTATTGATTATATTTTCTCTCCTCTCGTAGATACTACTAGTCCTTTACAGATAGTAGATAATATGTTTAAAGATGTTACTCAATTTTCCACCATGCCTCCTTCACCTAGTCAGGAGTCCTGTCACCCTCCCATTCCTTCCTGTCCTAGGCACGACCCACAACCATTCATTGATCTTCACAAATCATATGATATTGTTGATCGATTGAGAAATACTCCAGCTAATATTTCCATGTTAGAACTACTTCAAAAATCTAATGTGTTCAAGGACATTCTTTATCAGGAACTCACTCAGACTTCTAATCCCATTGATTGAGAGCCTTCTTATTTTGCATTAGTGGTCAACACATTAAAAACTATAGAAGATGTAATTTATTTTTATTGTGAGGACATGACATCTCAGACATTTATTGATCAAAATTTACCATTATTTATACAAGCTCAAGTCAAAACTAGTGTAGTTAAAAGAATCCTAATTGATAATGGTTCCAAACTTAACATATGGAATATTACATTCTTATATACTATGGGCATAGATATGTCATCCATGAAAAAATCATATAAGATCATTAGAGGGTTTAGTGATATAATAGGATAGACATTGGGCACCATTGCTTTAGATATCATAATTTTAGGTCATACAGGTCCTCTCCATTATAATATTTTACTCAAATGACCTTGGATACAAGTTATGGGGGCATTTCCATCTATTCTTCATTGATGTGTTAAATTTATCCATGAAGGATACCTATACACATGTCCAACTGATAACCAACCATTTAGATATTATTGAACTACAAAATCATCTTTGACTATTTCACTAGATGGGACACCTCATATCACAGTTTATCCACCACTTCATTGCATTTCTCTTGATCAAATACATACATATGAGGTAGGAGAGACTATCACATCTCACATTCCACTTATATTTATGTCCTTAGCTCTAGATATTTATCCAATCATAGCAACTTTTTCCATTCCATCTACTCTATTAGTCACAATTCTTATAATTGTTACAATTATACATTCATTGATAGTAGATCCAGTAGTACCAATTGGTTCTATAGATACAATTAATCCATGAGTTACAAATACTCTCATAGCATCACTATCTTCTATTATTTTAGTTGATGAGACTCCCATATTATAGCTACCCCTTTTGGTAAATTTTGAGTTACCACATATACATGATGTTGATATAGATTCCTAGGCTACTTCAGATGATGATATGATACCCACACTCATAGATGACTATTTGTGTGGATTGAGCTTTACACTAGTTGTCTTAGGAGAGTATCAAGATGACTCTATAACTCTCATTAGAAATCCTACATCACTCTTATAATATTTCACTACACTCTCAAGATATATTTAATATTCATGGTCATATATAGATCACTTGGCACATATAATTCACATGGTTACCTCTATGGATATAAAGCTAGCCATTTACATTTAGGCAGGAAACACACAACATCTGCCATAAATTATGCTATAGATATCAATTCATCATGGACTAATCACACTACTTACAATGTGACAATGATCTATTAGTAGATTATCATAGTAGGATGGTCTCCCATTTTTGCTTTTTCAAAAGATCATAGGCTGTGATCCAAATTCATGTACAATTTTTCAACAAAAATTAGATAAATTATAGGTTTAAGGTATTATTCAGATTACAACACTAGTACTAGCTTCACCACTTCTAGTGCAATAATTTACTGCTAGAGCAAAACATCATAGGGGAGAATCAACATCTCTACTAATAGAGTAGCCTTTAGTTCACATTCGGTAGGATGAAACCATGTAAATAGAATTTGCAACATATAATGATACTTATGATGATGATCTTGAAGCATTTGATGATGGTTGTGATCCTTTCCTCAATCTCCATCCCCAATTAAATCCATCCTTGGACCCTTTACCCCCTCCAGCCTAGTCTTTGATTGCATAGTGTACATATTAATTTATTCATATGATTATATATAGCTTTGTTTCAATTATTTGTATATAGTTTTTATTGTTTACTTATACATAGTTTCTTAGAATCTCTTATACATAATCTCCTAATGATTGATTATACATAACTTATATCAAAAATATAAAAATAATACATGTCAAAAACCCAAAAACATTCAAATATGTCAAAAAAAAAACATTTCGATTGTATGCATCATCCATGCTTTACATTTCTACTATCATGTTAGAATTAAATTTGTTATTATATTCTATTATTGATTGATTAATCTACATAACCATGCTTCAATTGATCTTCCTTGAGTGTTTTCAATGACTTCTATATCTTTGATCTCTTCACTCTACCCATTGAGGGGGGATCCTACTTCTTCATCGAGACATACATTGATATACATACTCAATAGGGGCTTATTTTACATAACTAAACCATCCAAGTTATGTCATTCCTACACCACACACTCTAGTTATCATGTTGATGTGCACTATTTGCTAGATTACACATATTACTATATCGATACTCACTAGTATATAACACTTGTGTATCTCTTAGCATATACCTAGTCTTGTATTACCATGTTTTGCATATAGTCACATTCTTGCTTTGATTAGCTAGGTATGATTGTATTTCTAATTTTTACATGCTTCCTTTTCTTACTTATCATAACTTTATATGGTTGCATTTCTTAATTCCTATTGGTCTCTTATATGTGCCTTTGGACATTTGCGAATGTCCTTTGTTTTTTTTTTTTTTTTTTTTTTGTGCCTTAGGACCTTTGCCAATGTCCTTTACTTGTAATCTTCTATGTGATTGTGGCTTTCATTCCGACCTTATTTAATTCAATTATATGTGTATGTGGCATTTGAACATGCCTTGTATACTTACTTTCTAGATTGAGTGACATGTGCCCAAGACCCTTGTTTGCTTGGCCCCTTGGCCACTCTTTTATGCTTCTTGCATTTATTCTTGTTACTTGATTACCTTTCGATTATTTTTAATGTCATGATCCACATCATTAATTATCTTGATTTCTTAGATGCCATGATGGACATCATTCTCCATCCCTCCTTGCTAACTAGCAACTAAAAACTAACCAAAAATTTATTTCTATTTTGGTACATTGCACATATTATTGCATTGTTATATCTATCTAGACATATCCTTGTTAATCTAAAAATATCTCATTACAAACCATTCTATATCTTGATATATCTTGTTGATTATCATTGCTATATCACGTATCTTTACATCATAACACACTTGTAGGTATCTTTCTTCTGAGGGAAGTCATTACAAGGTCTTCATTCCTACCCTTAGAAGAGGGGGAAACAAAAAAGGGTTTTGTCATAAAGATCAAAGATCATAATGGTTAAAAAGTAGTCTGTAGAACACCTAAAATAATAATCGAACATCAAAATAGCTATAATAGACAAGACAGATAGTGAAAATACCATAACAATCATCAAATTTGGCCTATGACAATAGTAATAAGATTAGATTACAACATCAGTTCTACTAGTGTCCATTTTTGGTGCTCTTGTCTAAACAACATAAAAACCAAAAATTTTAGAAATAGGCAAAAAATTAGGTTCAACTATAGTTTTACACAGTTGGACCAATTCAAAATCAATAGTTTTTAATACGATTTTGCTTAGAGAATCTAGATATAGGGAGAATCATGCATGGAATGATGGATCTCACTTCTAATTTCAAATATGACATTTGATATAACTTTGAGATCATAATCCATGTTTTAGACACCAATGATTAGGGGAAATATGCATGACACATTTATTTTCTTCTCTTTTTGAGTTCAATATTACCCAGGCATTCTTAACAGTTGCATGCCTTATTCCATTTCTTGGAGGTTGGCATCATTTTGGAGTTGGCTTTCATACAAACTTAACTTCTAAATTTTAGAGTGGATTTTATATAAGCTTAATGTACCAATTTTAGAGAGGATTTCATGTAAGCCTAATCTCCACCTTTCAAAGTGGCCAAAAGTGGCCTAGTTTCTAGCAGACATTCATTTATCACACCAACATTTTAAGAACATAGTAAATTCATGGGCTTTAAGAGCCATCTCATTTGACACACATTTCATACTAGTATCAGTTTATAGTTTTAATTCATGGGGCAATGATAAATCTAAAGGACTAGCTAGCCTTTGTATTCTTGAGCCACCTACTTAAAGGGATTGGACACATAGTCTAAACATTGATCAATACACATATGACCACCTAGCTTCACTTAGTGGGCAATGATGGAGCTAAAGGGATAGCCTTTGCATTTTTGAGCCACTCTCAGGGAATTGAATACTTAGCTTCATTTGTGATACTACTATTGGTTTAGCACACACCCAATATCACTCAACATCACCCAACATTACTCAGTAACATAATCATTTTTGTATTAGTTCACATACCTAGTGAGGTGTAATCATTCCTTTCTCTTCCTCTCTCTCTTAAATATATTTTATATGTTCTTATTTTAGATATAGTGTTTCTATTATGAACTGAACTACTCTTTATTTTCTCTTGTATATTCACACTTAACATCATGCTCTCTATGCACACCCAACATCACTACAACTTCATGAGCTTCACCCTTGCAAGTAAGTTTAGGTACGCTTTCTATTTTATCTTTATCTTAGTATTTCACTTTACTACATCACTATAATAAAGGGGTTGGGGGAATGCAGTCATATAAAATGTGAAAATTGGTAACTTGAGTGTGTCTAATGACACCCAACCCATAGGACCCTCTTACTTGTTCTCATGACCCTCATAAGTATCTTTTCACTGATTCTTAGTCATTTGTAGCATTTCAAAATTGATCCCAACTAAGCTAGATCCCTTTTTCCATGACTAATCCATCCCCCTAGGTCCCGTTAGTTCAAGATAATAGTACCACACTAAGACCATAGTGTCAGTACAACTCCTGTCTACTTTTGGTGATCTTTTCCAAATCCATTTTTGGCCCCAACAATCATTTTCCTTCAGTTCCCCATCCTTCTCCTTATCGGCCTAATGTGAGCACACTCCACCCATGACCAATATATCCCTATAAAATCCCATTCAAATATCATTTATAAAGGATTAACAATTATCACTAAGCAAGTAAGAATGCAAACAAGACCACTCAAGTAATATTCCCTATTCTCTACATATAGCCATCCAATACACTTAGAATCTAATTTAAATCTTTACATCAGTCCCTACCCAGCTCAAGCACATCTAATTTAACATTCTACATATTCATACACGTAATTTCATAAAGCACATCAAGTGGGAGAACTAGATATGGATTGATCTCTCTTCAGAGTATTGGTATTATGCAATGTGCCTACACAAGTGGTGTGGATACTTGTCTAGTGAATCTTACACACACTGACCCCCCCTATTTCTATAAATTTTTCAAAGCTAATATAACATATGGTTTGAAGATAAAATATACTCTACAGGGAGATCTATAGACTTTTTGCTATCGAAACTTTATAAACATGGTCACATAGACATAGTGAACAAAACCTAGAAATCTCAAATCCTCAAGACAATAGTGGTAGAGGTGGACTACAATGCTGGTGTCACTCCTATCCACTTTAATTTCTCTTGTCCAATCATAAAATGAAGGCCAAATCTTACTTTATGATAGTGTCCTAGTCTTGTACAATGAATAGTAATCCTTGCCTTAGTCATATTAGTTAGTTTCTAGCTAAGTCTTCTTTTCTATCTCTTATTACTATTTTTAGAAAGGAAAAAATTAAAAATCTAATCTATACAAATTAGTATCTTAAATATTAAATATTTATTTACTAATTTTACTACTCAAAGCCTTTAACTAAATCAGGACTAATAGACCAATATTCCCAAAATTGTTAAATCAATAATATGAAATTACTAACCAAAGATGTTGACTCCATGTAAGCTATGGACCCCTCTGTAATGGGTGAAGGGCATTTAAAGTCTTGAATTCGTTTATTATGACTAAGATTATTGCACTTATAAGAGGTTCAATTTAATTATTTCTTTTTGTCGATCAAAGGAAAACTTGAGTATCAATGCACATGAATGAATCTAAGATGTAAATGATAATGATAGAATTTTTTCCTGAGAACATGAGAGATTGAAAAATAGTTTTTAGGTCCTATGTCTACCGATGTGTCATTAATTAGTCTCATGGAGGACATATTAAATGACTTATTGTGATTTTAGAGTATCTTGTTGGTATTGAATCATGTTGTAAGTCATCTAGATCATATTTTGTGGGTAATTTAAGGTCCTATATTTTGGGCTTCGAGTGGAATAAGGCATCATAATGGAAAACATTAAATTGAGATTGTATAAATGTGGTATTATGTCATACTTATATAGCTTTAAAATAATACATCTCACTCATGATATTTTTATGTGGATAAACTTGAAACCTTTATTTCATGAATACAACCCCCACACTCCAAATGATTAAATGGCATGGTGATGGTCTTCCCTATGGGAGTCTTCACAAAGATGCATTTATAGTTTATTTTGATTTACATCTAAATTTCACACTTCATGGTAACAGTGAATTTGTATTGCTATAAAAAATATCCATGTAACTATTGATAAAGGGAGTGAACCATCAACAGGTGTAAGAATGCAATTTTTCACCATATGAATGACCCAACACAACACCCAACATAGCAGTTCATATTTTTCAAATGTTTTAGGCTTCATGTAAAATCTGGCATCACAATGGAAAATAAAAAATTCAACTTGTCTGAATATGATATTTCTTGATATTTTTATATGTTTTTAATCATAATTTAATTACTCTTAATGTTAATAGCATGCAAGTGGTGAAATATTTAAACATGTACTGGGTGGTGATGGTGAGTGGTGATGATAGGATGTTTCAGGTGATACCATATACCAGCAAGCCCATATTATACACCAAACTTAGATTTAGGGTAGTGGTTGAATATACATGACCTACATCAATCATTGGAAATATGTTTGTATCTTTTTCAGTGGAAAAATATTTGATTTGTCATTTTATATTATTGAGGATTAACAAGGATGTGATGAGAGATGGTTTGATTAAAATAGGATTCCAAATTTGATGTGTGGATAAGACATCGAGATCCCATAGTCTATGTTGTTCCTTCTATTTTTCCATGTTATGAATATATTTCCATATAAGAGCAAAAACTTACATGTCTTCTAGCATTACTTTCACCATTAGAGTGACTACTAGTATAATAGTTTACAAAAGGTGTGGAATTTGATGTACTATTTATATTTATAATTTATAATTCATAAGTAAAATTTTAAGTTATAAATTTTTGTATTGTTTATTTTAGTTGGAAAGGTCCCAAATGCATAACATATGTTTTAATTATTAAACAATATTATTTAGGTGTGGTCTATTGATAGATTATATTAGTTTGGGTACATAATTCTTTACCCTTGAACATGTATTATTTACTTGGTAAAATTTATTTAATCACTATATAAAGTAACTAATTACATAATAATTTAAAAGATTCAAAACTATTAAATATTCAATATATAATACATATACAATTATTAAAATAACATTATGAGAAATTTCAAATAATGACATGACACCATTTAACTGCGACATGAATTTGAAGTTTAGCTAACCATTATCTACATCCGCATCTAGATGGATTCTAAGTTTTAAGTTAATTTATCTATTGAATATATGTTCTAAATTATTTTTATGTATTTTTTAATATATATATATATATATATATATATATATATATATCCAAAAACAAAGGTGTGACTTTGTGTTAAGGGGCATTGTTTGTTTTTTTTAACTCAAAGTATAAAATCATGACATTTACCTTTATTAATTTTTTCACAATCTTTGGCTTTCCTAGAAAACTTGAAATTCTCACCACTTATTAGCTAACTACTGCTCTATATTCTAAATGTATATAATGTTCTACCTCTACCATATTAATTTAACCCATACCCCCTAGTCCTGACCCCTAATCCACATCATTTCCTTAATGATGTATCTTATGCAGACACCTTAAAACCCACCTACCATGACATGGCATGTGCAATGTCACCATGCCCCCTTAGTGACCCATTTTTTATTTTTAAATGTCTTTTTGTTAAAATTTGAACAAAAATATATTATAAGTCTTTAAATTGGTGAGGTAGAAAATTGAATAAACTATCCATGAGAAAAGGATGGATTCAGAGGAGGAATTCACCCTCAATTATTGTATTGAAACTTTATTTTTAGGGTTTTCTTTGATCTAAGGGGTGCATCTTTAGAGGAATTGAGTGTTGCGGAAGAGATTAGTATCTCCTCTGAAAGATAGTGTAGTGGTTATTCATTTGTCTATGGGCACCATAATTTCTATGAGTGATAAGTTTTTTAGGAAGGAGGATTTTATCTTTAATATATAAACTAGCTTTTATTATAAAAAAAATTAATGAATAGAGGTTAATTTTAAGTAAAATACTTGTCATTTGAATGGCTACAAATGTTTCAAAAACAAACAAATAAAAATAATGGAAACAACATGTTATATGAGATATTTTTCTCAATATAGACACTAGGAAATGCTCCCTAGTCATTTAATAGTAGTTAAATTGCATTATTCTAGAATATTTGTGTACTTGTCAATTATTGGTCTAAATAACATGTTATTGGTGTGATTTGATAATATTTCATGGTAGTTTATCCCTCTATTAACCTTTTTTATTTAATTTGTCTTTCCTATAATTTTATCATGATTGGATCCCTTTGTTTTATGCATTTTTATGCATTTGGGCCCTATTTGGATGTGAAGGGCACCTATTTGAGTAATACCTTGTAGCTTAATTACCTCTACCCCTTGTCCCACATTTTTCTCTATTTTTCCATTAGAGGTTAGTTTGGGCACAAATAGTATTCTAATTTGAGTTTGATTTATCTTTAAATACTAAGTATCCTAGTTCTCTTAAGCATTTAAAATATACCTAACATATTCAAGAGTAATTTATGTGAATGGAAATTATTTATTACTCAAAAGAATATACTGATTAATTATTGAAATTCTCAAGAAGAGCAAGTATTCATTCAACCCTCAACACAACACTAGTTTTCTTGGTTGATGAATTACTAAAATTATTGGTATATTATTTTATATAATATGAATTGTTTAGGGTTTTGACAAATATGAAGATAAATGAAAAATTCCCTAGTTTAATGTGTGCCCAAAAAAATTTATTATTTTTCAAGTATTGAAGCCCAATAAGGGAAATAAGGATGACTTCTACTTTAAAATGTATGAAATGATTTCCAAAAAGTGATTACTTTCATGAGGCATATTTGATTCCAATACTGTAATTGGTCTTCCTCATTTAATAACACTACTTATATATTTAAGATCGATCAGAATGTGTTTGGGTCTCATAGTATCCTAGAGGGATGATATAATTCTAAACATAAATCATTCGATTAAAATTTTCATTTGTATACTAAAAGCATGTACTATAAATGACTCATCTCATAGCTCATTAATTTGAAAGAGTTCATATTAAATTTACAAGTAGGCATTTTCATTCCCTCACTATATTATTTGAGGTGTAGATAATCCTTAACTAATACCCTTTGGAGATCATAACATTACCTTTGGTAATTTTAATGAAGTTTTATGTTTTTCTTATGCACCTTTTGGAATTCATTGTGGAACTCTTTCCATGGAGAATTAGAATATTGTAGGGCATAGGGCATGGTTTATATAGATTTAACCAACATAATATATGCATTAATACCATGTCCTTTTAACATCATCACCTTGGTCAATATAATTTATAAAATTAACTGTTAGAAGATAAAACAAACAATAACCATGTTATCCATTTCAACCCTTCTTAAAATTGGATTTGCATCGAAAGGGTTGTAGTTTAACTAGTGAGGATGATAGTTACTTATATCCATCAACTAAGGTACAAATTAATCTAGATACCTAACACAGATAGTCAACTGATTAAGGCCATGATCGTGCCTTGGGTGACTTTGATGGCATGGATGCCCCTTACTCGTGGTTACTTAGCCAAAGGATCTCATTTATTTATATGTATAATTGCTCAACATTTTAAATCTGCTATATGTTTATTTTAGAAATATGGGTAGAGATAACAACATTTAATGTAATTTAATGATTCCATGTAATGCCTTTAGGCATATGAAAAAGAGGATTTAAGCTACAATCTAGCTTCAATGAAATACACTAGCTCAATTTACAATTCAACCACTTCTTATTAATATAATATTTGTATTTCATAAATTAAAATAGAGTGCCAAGTAACTCCTAAAATGATACCAAAAAGTCCTTATCCCATAGATGTCCTTTATTCACATGGTTATCTTAATTCCATGCCTATTACCAGATGTATTTTATCTACAAATAGTATTTCATAATCCATTACAAAGCTACCTTTAAGATTTATAATTAATGTACAACCAAAACCACATGAAAATGGTTTGCCTCTACATCAAGTCAATGGTATAATAAGGTTAGAGTATGTACAAGTGCCTTGTAACACTACTGATCACTTTGAAATCAAGAACTAAATTTAGGTTGAGGATAGCATAAGATTCACAATCTAAAAGTGAATTTATTGTTATGCCTTAGGCAAATAATAATGTTAAAGTGAGTAGTTACTTCCAAATTAGACAAAATGCATATATTTCTCCGTTGACACTAAAATAAATGGAATTAATTATAAACATATATTTTCCAAGTATATATTTCTTCATTGTTACTTTCATTCTTTAGTGTTTCCATGACATTTTCTTCATTGTTACTTTTATCATTACGTGTTTCCATAAAATTTTCTTCATTGTTAGGCAGTAAATCATCATACATAAATTCATCATCAAAAAAATCAAAAAAATTATAGTTTGAATGTGAAATTAAAACATAATTTTGAAATTTTGGTAAACATCCATCATCGTTACTTAATTCATAGTTGTTACTTTCATCATTATCTATGACATTTGGTTCATTGGGGATAGTGTTTATTGCTTGTCTTGAGTAAAATATTTAAATTTGTACCTTTTATTTTTCTCTAAACTCTTGTAATTGCTCTAGTGTTTTTTAATTTAATTGATTTCTCTTCCTTGAATGAGAACCATCACCTATGACTAGACAAAGAACAATTTGATTCCTTTTGATGGTGGGGTCCGAAAGAATAATTTGATTCATTTTATCTTCATTTTTCAAAGTGTATAATGATGTAATGAATGTAAGTGGGGACATAATTCTTGAAATACCTTAAAAAATAATTTTGGATACATATTTTTATATCTACTTTTCCAACAGTGTGTACACGTTATATCGTGTACACATTATAATGGTTATATATATATATATATATATATATATATATATATATATATATATATATATATATCATATTGTTATGATATACAATTATATTGTGTGATGCAATCCTATGTTAAATTATTATGTTATATGATTGTGTGATGGAATCCAAACTATGAAATATTATTATGACATGTAATCCTATACAATTACCTCTATATTTACAATTGTGATACAATTCTAGGTTTGATTTAACCATATATTGCATCCAATACAATTTATTCAATCATAATTTAGGTTCATAGGGGGCCCAATTTGGCATAAATTACATCTTTAATTTTAATAATTTACTAATGGATCAATTCATGACTAAAATATCCCTATTTCATGTCTCTAAATGCACCAATTGAATAATTCAATCAATTCATCACTAATTTAACCCCAAATCACGTCATTATCTTGTCTAGTTAAGTTGAAGGGGTTCAAATTGGCCCCAATTTCCTGTGTGATTGACTTGGTGGGCTATTTACTTTTTTTTTAATGATATCAGGGTTGATTGATGTTAGGAAACAAGATACTTCACAACAATAAATAACCAATAACTAGAATATAAATTTTCAATAACAGAGTAAATTCAACTAAACATGAATGAGATAAAACCCTAAAATTACATTGTAAAACTTTATTATAGCTAAAGAAACATCCATAGTGTAATATATTAGTACTTTATTATCTCAATATGAATATACTATAATCAAAATCCTCATATATTATATTCAAAGTCAACAAAGATAATTATATGTAAAGTCAACAAAGTTAAATACACCTAATTGGCAAATCACTAATAATCAAAGATGATTTTGTAGTTCAATAATATCTAAATGGTTGGTTATCTTTTGGACATGTGTATAGGTATCCTTCATGGATAAATTTAACACATCAATGAATAATAGATGGAACTGCCCCCATAACTTGTATCCAAGGTCGTTTGAGTAAAATATTATAATGGAGAGGACCTGTATGACCTAAAATTATGTAGAGAGGGTTTTGGGTCCTACCATGATATCTAAAGCAATGGTGCCCAATGTCTATCCTTGTATATAATCAAACCCTATAATGTTATTATATGATTTTTTCATGGATGTCATATCTATGTCCATAGTAAATAAGAATGTAATATTGCATATGTTAAGTCTAGAACCATTATCAATTAGGACTCTTTTAACTACACTGGTTTTGACTTGAGCTTGTATAAATAATGGTAAATTTTGATCAATAAATGTCTGAGATGGCATGTCCTCACAATCAAAATCAATGGCATCTTCTATAGTTTTTAAAGTGTTGACCACTGATGAAAAATAAGAAGGCTCTCAATCAATGGGACTAGAAGTCTGAGTGAGTTCCTGATAAATAATGTCCTTCAACACATTAGATTTTTGAAGTAGTTATAACATGGAAATATTAGCTAGAGTATTTATCAACTGATTAATTATATCATATGCTTTGTGAAGATCAATGTATGTTGGTGGGTTGGGCCTAGGACAGGAAGGAATGGGAGGGTGACGGGGCTCCTGACTAGGTGGAGGAGGCATGGTGGAAAATCGAGTAACATCTTTAAATATATTATCTAATATTTGTATAGGACTAGTAGTAGCCATGAGAGGAGAAAAAATATAATCCATAGGTCAAGGTGGTAGAGAGACAAAGGGTGTCAACTAGGCTCTTTGGTGATGAGTAGTGATATGGGGAAGAGAAAAATGGACCATGCAACATGAATCAACATGGGATAGAGGCTCCAAGGGAGGTGATGCAATAGATATCTTAACATGTTTAATAATAACTTTATTAACATAATCCCATATATAAAAAATAAGCATGAAATACAAAGAATAAAGATTTGGATTAACATATGGTAAACTTCATTATTCATGTACATGATAGGACCAATGATGGTCTCCTTATTTTGTGCAAGAAATGTAAGAATTTTTTTTCAATAAGTGAGATCCATTTTTGAAATCTAATTTTAGAATGTAAGGTAATATCTCCAAAAGAAATGGGACATATTATATGTAGCTAGGATTTGAAAGATGGTTTATTAAAAAATTACTATGAAGTTTTTGAAATTTAAAGTGAATTTTTCAGTGAAATATGCAACTAAAAATTTAAAAAATTATTTAGAAATGCTTAATTGAATAGGACCTAGTATATGTAACTAGGGTTTTGAGATTTTTTTTTTTGAAAATTACTATGAAATTTTGAAATTGAAGGTGAAATTCTAATTTTAATATTCTAGTAAAAAATCAAAAAAATATTGGAAGATTATTGGGAAAATACAGGGACTAGTATGGGTAATTCGGGTTTGAAAGAAAATTATTTTAAAATTGTTAAAAAAATTTAAAATTTAATGCTATTTTTTAATTTTATTATGTAGGTAAAAAATTAGAAAAAATATAAAAAAAATAGTAGGAAATTTATCCTAAGGTTTCTAGGGTTTTTATATGCAAACAAAGTAAGTCAGGTTTACTAAATGATTAACAATTTTGGGAATATTAGTGTATTATTCTAAATTTAGTTAAAGGGTCTGAGTAGTAAAATTAGTAAATAAATACGTAATAATTAACCTACTATTTTTTATAAATTATATTTAAAATTTTATCATTTCTAAAAATAGTAATAATAGATGGAAACGAAGAATTAGCTGGAATCTGACTGACACAACTAAGGCAAGGTCTAATATTCATTATGCAAGACTTGAAAACTATCACAAATTAAGATTTGAACTTCATTTTATGATTGGATAAGAGCATCAAAAGTGGACAAGAATGGCATCATCACTATAGTCCACCTCTGCCACTATTATCCTAAGGATATGATCTTTATGGGTTTTGTTCATTATGTCTGTGAAGTTTTGGTAGTCAGAAGTCTGTAGAGATCCCTATAGATTAAATTTTATCTTCAAACCTTAAGTTCCATTGTACTTTGACCAATTTCTATGAATAGGGGGATTAGTGTGTGTAACATTCACTAAACGTGTATCTAAACCCCTTGTTTGGGCACGTTACTTACATACCAATACTCTAAATCAAAATCAAGCCATATGTAGTTCTCCCACTTGATGTGCTTTGTGAAATTGTATGTATGAAGATACAAAATTATAAATTGGATGTGCTTGATTTGGATAGGCACTAATGTAAGGATTTAAATCAACATGTAAGTGTATTGGATGGTTGTATGTAGAGAATAGGGAAGATTGCTTGAGTGGTCTTGCTTGTATTCTTGCTTGCTTAGTGATAATTACCAACCCTTTCCAAATCATATTTGAATTAGATTTTATAGGGATCTATTGGTCATGGGTTGAATGTTCTCGTGTTAGGATGAGAAGGAGTATGATGGGGAACTATAAGGAAATGACTATTAGGGCCAAAAATGGATTTGGATAAGAGCACAAAAAGTGGATATGAGTGGCACCATTGTTATAGTCCTATTGTGGTGCTATTGTCCTAAGCTAATGTGACCTAGGGGAATGGATTAGTCATGGAAAAATGGGTCTGACTCAGCTAGGATCAAGTTTGAAAGGTTATAGATAATTGGAAATTAGTTAAAATATGCCTATAAGGGTAATGAGAACAAGCAAGAGGGCCCTATCAGTTGGGCATCATTAGCCACACTTAAGTTTCAAATTTTCACATTTTATATGACAATAATTGTCAAGGGTAGACAAGGGCATCATGAAAACTATTTGATTTATTGCATTGATAATAATTACACCTCCAAATATGATTTTATGTCTCTATGTTGTATCTTTCATTACACATTTTCAAGTTCATAATCATGTGTGAGACAAAAGTCTATTTAAACATATCCTTCTTTGTTCATCTCATAATTATATCCTTATTAGCATAGTGTAGACACTGAAATCATGTCTACCCCTTGGTTGTCCTCCCCACTTGATCCCCTTGGTCCACCTCCTAACACAAATCCTAGCCCACTCCATTATTAAATTAAAATAATCAAATATTTTAATTTAGTAACCCCCTTGCCACTTCACCCATGCCACCTCGGATTCCTCTCCTTGGATGCCCCCACCTCATTCCATGCCTTAATGAACCAAATACCATCTTAGCCCTTCCTCTCGCATCCATTTAAGCCCCTCTCGACCATTTTTTAATGACATTTGACCCTGGCAGCTTGTAAGAACGGACAGAAGGCTAAATTTAGCCCCTGTCCCCATTCTTCAGCCGTCGACATCAGTCAGTATGCAGCCAATGTCAGTGGTTCTGCCAGTATCAATTGCCTTTAAAACTGTATTCTGCTTCTATTTTACCCCCTGCGAATGTGAACTCTTTTGAATTTGGCATTCTGTCTCTCTCTCTCTCTCCCTCTCGCACAGCAAACATCACCAGCTACAGGTACTCTATAGGAACAGCTCTAGACTGTGGGTTGAAAAGCACTACAGGTTTGTCAATAGCATCAGCAATAGGTCTTCCACACTCCTCCTTCAGCAAGCTAAGAGCTAAGTATTTGTACTATTTTCATTTCAGTGTCATTTCTAAATACTTTAGCATTTATGTCCACTATCCATTCCCAACCATTCTGGACACAACCTTCCCTATCCTTCTCAGAGAGGCTGAAAGGCCTTCTCACACCCATATCTCCCCCTTTTTGCCTCTGTTACTCATTTATTCCCTTTCTAGACCATACTCTCAGTCCAATCAGTGCTGCTCAGACTTCCAGATAGTCCCTCTGACCTCCAAACAAGCTCTCTGACCCTCAAACAGAATCTCAGACCACTCTGTGGATTATAAACCAGACTTGAAACTTGTCCCTGGCCATCACCCCGATCGACCTCGACCATTGCCCCTACCAATGTCGGCAGATAACCGACGTCGGTGACCTTCCTTGACTGACGCTGGTAGAACCACCGACGTCGGTGACTGTGTAAGGCAGATTGCTGTAAACAGGTATGCATTTGCTTTTATTTCTTTCATTCTATCTTTATCATTTCTATTTTTGACTATATTCTACTTTTTATCAGTGGACTGTCATCCTCCAAGAAGTCTTTGCACTTTTAAGACCAAGCTTTTACTTGGCAGCCCACTTTCTAGCCATCTAACAATTTTCGTGTTTTAGTCTCTTTCTTCTATAGGTGTCATCCTCCACAACCAAAGAGGAGTTCCTGCTATCATCTAAATCTGGTGTGTAAGACTACATCTAGGTACATACAAACCCTTAACCATCTTTTCTTAGTTTCTCATTTCCTTTTTATGTGAAAAGCGAAAACTTGTTTGGAAACATTCTAGGACACCCGGTGGGACCGTAGGGTCTTCCTTGGGTTCTTTTCATTTCTTTTCATATAGGTACATTAGGTCTCTCCTTTTCATCTCTTTCTTCTATCTCTCTAAACGACACCATTAGCAGGATTAAAAAGAACTCTCCTTTCTTTTCTTGCATCTTAGACTAGTCAAAGTCATGCTCTTCAACCTCTTCTCACTTGTCTTCATACGAACTCACATTTCTATTTGGGCTTAAAATACATTGCATTTCATTTCTTCTTGACTGCATACTTAGTCAACATCTAGTAATTAAAAACCACATCATGAATTAATCATAGTCCACTTATGTTACACAACCAAATCACTTGCACAAATCAAACATCAAAACTTACCTGAGACAAGGCCCGACAGGGATTTCATCACCCAGCGGATACCTTACTCATCCCATCAATCCCACTTGGACTTCATCACCAGGGAGAAAGCCCACTCTATTCTCTGGCAGAGGATAATCTCTAGGGGAAGTATATACTGGCTAAGTGGGCCTAGCTTATCACTGGGTTCATGAAGTGAGGGGAGCTTGCTCCTTAGCACCAGGCCACGTACAGAACCTAACACAGACTCTTGAGCACTGAAACAAACCCAAAACCAACCATAGACTACTTCTTCTAGGACCCGTCTCAAAAGCCAATCTTCCCAAACACATTCTAAGGCATAAGCCACCACGATCCTAATAATTTATTCCTAGGGATTTAACGCTTAGGATCTGCTTGTGTTCTTCATATTTTCTATTCTTATCTACTTGTTTGAGCTTGTGAGGACGTTCTTTCTTGCCTTGAATGGTTTTGACTCAAAGTTAAACCAAGGCTCTTCTCGACCACGCAAGACATCAACTGCTTCCACCTTCACCATCCATATCCAGTCCCTTAATGGAGTTTCATTCAGAGACCGAATGAACTCTTACTCGACTGACCCCGACCCAAACCCCCATTGTCCCTAAAGGGGACCAAGATTTTGAAAGATTCTTGGACCTCAATGTCAAAGCCCTGCAATATTATCTCACGTGAAGCCGAACGCGAGACTCCTTAGGCAACTTGATTTATGGGATGCCGACCTCTTTAGTCGAGACAACAGCCATATCAACAGCATCTGCAATTCAACCCATAAACACCCAAGCTATCACCTCGACTAATGACCAGCCCATGACCAACCTTCTAAGTGTGGCTTCTTCTTCCATCTCTGGGCCCACTTCCACTAGGGTTTCAGCCCCCCATCAACCTCAGACCATTCAACCAACCTCTACCCCTTTCCAAAATCTAGTTGTCTCTATTCTGCCTACCCTCACCCCTATCAACACTAGGGTGGCCACTCATCCATTGGCTAATGTTGTCACTATCCAACCTCCTATGGCAAAATCAAGCCTAGCCATGCCTTCTGCCTTCACAATGCAACCACCCTTAGCCTCCACTTCTATCCCAATGACTAGTTATCAGTACATTGCACCCATACAAGCGCAACTGACTATGTCGTATGCCCCTTCTAGCACCTTTCAAGCACCCTACAACCTTGGGGGCACTCCACCTGCCAATCCGTCAGCAGACATAATCAAAATGTTGATGGATAAAATGTCTAGTCTCGAGACCTCTTTTTCTGGTTCATGCAATGCCCTTTCCTATGAGCAAATTTACAATGAGCCCATTCATCCCTCTGTCTCGATCAAGCTGTATCCAAATCAGTGGGAGCTTCCTAAATTTTCTCAATTCCAGCATAAGAAAGACCCGCAATAGCACCTACAGGCATTCAGACATGCCTGTTATCTCATAGCCCATGACGATGCATTACTTCTATGCACGTTCCCCATGTCACTCTCTAGTGATGCTCTTGACTGGTACAACTCTCTTGCCATCCATTCTCTTTTCACATTCACCCAGCTGGCCCAACTCTTCCTCGACCACTTCTCTATCAATATCACCAAAAAGGTCTCAATCACAGATCTCTATTCTATCTGGTAGTTTGAGGACGAATCCATAGCCAATTTTGTTGCTCACTGGAGATGCCTAATTAATCAGCTCTCCTTTTCTCTGCCCCAACCCGAGCTTATCAAACTTTTCTCTCAGGCCTATGCCAAACATATTTCCTCTACCTTGCGGGTTCAGACATTTCGCACCTTTGATGAAGCCTTCACGATGGCCCGAAAGCTTGAATTACATGCCATCAAGGAGAACAAAGTCAAGTTGCAGAGTAAGAACCCCAACACCAAGACCAATGACTCTTCCTCTAAGCCTTCTTCATCTAATCCCAAATCTAAGGCATCAGCAAATGTTGTAGTCGTTAGACCTTCTTCTTCACCTTCAACCAATCAGCCTAAGCCGTCCACATCCCAAAGTGTCACTCGGCAATTCCAGCAAAGATATGTGCAACAACAGTATACTCCACTAGGAGAGTCATACACATCTATGCTAGACAAACTTGTCAAACAGGGGGTTCTCAGTCTCCCCCAAATCTGACTACCTCCTCAGTTTGATCCCTCACGTGCCATCCCTGTGTGGTATAGGGAAAACAACTTCTGCAACTATCACTGTGTTAAAGTCCATGACACGAGCAACTGCAAGACCCTCAAAAACATCATCCAAGACATGCTAGATAAGGGTGACCTCATCCTTGACAATCCAAATGCACCACCCAATCAAGGCATATACATCTTTAAACAACCATTTCCCAATCATTCACCTACCCAAAACAATGTGCAAACCATGACTGATGATGCTCAAGAACATAACATATGCACAGTCAATACGGTCTCACCTCTCATCCCTGACCGACCTCTCACACAGACTCAGGAGGTTAGTCAATCCATTAGTCCCTCACACGAGGATGAACCTTCTTCTCCTCTTAGTTCTCCATCGACTTCCTTTATATTAGAGGATGCCTCGACCATACTGGCACCACCAGTCTCACCATCCTCCTTCTTGCTACCTATGGAGGACCCTACCCTTCCTACTCCTCACCCACAAGTGGAGGGCACAATCATCCCTACCCTCTACCCTCTTGAGGAGCCACATTCTCTGGTTCCTTCTCCACCTAGGGAAGAACCTGTCTCTCCACCCTCTCCGACCAAGGATGAACCTGTTATGACTTCATCATGCCTTGGGTCTGAGACTACTACACTAATCTCATTTTTGGCCCCATAACCATCCACATCTTCTCAAGGACCCAAGCCTCATCCAGTATCTTCCCAACCATTTTCCCAATTAGTGGAGAAACTAGGACTTCTCCCTTCAAGGAAAGTGGAGCATCAGGCATTATGGGAGCGACTCACAACTCTTCAGCATGCTCATGCTGTCTCATCTCATGCCGTCAACCCTCTCATGACAAAATCTCCCAAGACTTCCAACCAAGACCAGACTTCTACTTCTAAACCTTCAAAATCTCAACCATCCACATCAGGACCAAAACCCTCATCCACCCCATTAAAACCAATCAAGTCACTCGGTGTTCGCCCTGTCCCTAACCTCACTCATCTGCAAGTGAAGGTGGACTTGAACCAAGCCCCAACCAATAGTAGTATTCAAACCAAACCAAAGAAGACTTCTAAATGATAGAGGTGAACTCCTCCTCCTACGTCACCATTGCCCTCCATTTTGGGCCCTCATCCTTTGACCATAATCAGAATCCTCCCCACTCCAACCTCTAACCAAAACAAGTTGCCTCCGCTGCTTCCTTTGCCTACCACGAGCCTACCCTCTCCAAAAAATTTGGCACCTCTCACAAAGAAAGTGTTGTCTTCACATGTGGCCACACCATCAACCCAAAAGGTGGTATGGAAGCCTCCTTCAACACCGCCCAAGCAAAAGTCACTAGCATCTCACACATCAATGAGCACGGACCCTTTAGTGGGCTCATACTCTTTGATATTACAATGAATTTTCTAGACCTCTAGCATAACCCTCCCACCTATCAAACCCTTCCAACCCCTCGGGTCAAAGTCTTCCTAGTACGACGATACTAAGATTTGCCTATATCATCATATGCTAAGACATGATATCGAGAGTTGCTGTGCCCTCAAGGCCATCATTCACCGATACATGGAGAAAGACACTCTTCTTCTTGAGGACACTATCGACTGACCCTCGACACCTTCCCATATCCCTCCAACCTCTTCAACCACATTGACATCTCATCAGCAGATAATGACCCCTCCTTCTCTTTTGCCTCCTATCTTCAAAATCAATGCCATCCACATAACCACTAGGTCACAAAAGGACAAGGCAAAACAAAAAGCAGCCATTCCTTGGACCTATCCCTTTATCAAGCTGCCTCAACCACCAAAACCTAAAATTTCTATCCTGGGTGCATCCCAACCCTCTTCTTCTTCTTATTCAGGGGTAATCCATGACTCCATGTTAAAATAGCTTCACTAGACACCTGTGAAGATGACACTGTATGATCTCATCCAAACTTCACCCCAGCATCGTCAAGCTCTAATCAGAGCCTTATAGGTAGTGGAGGTCTAACTTGAGGACCCCCAACCACTCCCTGCCCTAGTCTACTCATTATCCCCTATTGCCTCTATCACTTTTAGTGATAATAAAATTCCTACATCTAACTCAGAATATTAGGACGCTGCTCTCTTCATCACTACCTATGTCGATCGAATCCGCATTAAGTGAGTCATGATTGACAGAGACACTAGCATTAACATCATCTCTACTCATGCCTTTGATCAATTGGCCCTCCCCAAGAATTGCGTATCCAAAACTGATGCAATCTTGCGATCCTTCAATGACACCACTACCACAACCATTGGCATTGTCGTCTTCCAGATTCGCGTTGGCCTGCACACTATCTCGGAGCTCTTCTACATCATCGAAGGAGAGTTCCAATATAACATGTTGCTAGGCCCACCCTAGATTTACGTCATGGCTTGTGTTCCCTCTAAATTGCACCATTGTGTGAAATTTGAACACGATGGGCAAGTCCACATCATTCCTGCCGACCCATCACCTTTCAAAACTTGTAACACGACTTATCGACCAAATGACGTTCTTATTCCTCTCAAGCCATAAACCCCAGTGCCGCATCCATCTGTGGAAGCTTTGACCAATTCACAAATGGTGATCGCCCTCACACCACCTCTTCAAGTGACAACCAAAGACCCCATGGAAGACATCTTCCAACGACTTTCACTTGGGGAATATCACTTGCTAGCCTTAGACATGTTCCAAACTCCACAAGAGTATGGATAGCTTCACCACAGTCCCAGTTATGACCATCGGATCAGGATGGTTGTTCCTTATGGTCCTCCTTACCTCTAAACCAATCTCGTCTATGGGGGAGTCAATCAAGCTCCTACTGATGGGAACCCTCTCTCTTCACCTCAACCACTCACATCAGACTTCTCGTTTCTTGGCGACCCTGCCTTTCCACACACCTACCTTTATAGGTGTGCATGGAAGGGTTTTGGCTTTAGGCACTATGAGCAAGGCTCCCATCTGCCCATCAAACCTCTCAATGATGATAATGCCAAGAAAAGATATGGCTTAGGTTTCCAAGACCCTACTTAGGCTTTTGCAGACCCTTATCCCAACCTCACCATCGACCAATCTCCTCCAAGCTCGCCTATTCTTCCTCCTTCACCTACGGATTCAGTGGTTTCCATCCCTCCTAGTTTTCTTTTTTTTTTGTATAAACACCATCCGCTTGGAACCCCTGACCTATTAGCTAAATGCGGTGTCCAGGTATCTCCCTCTCGTCTACCCCAACATGATAGACGATGAGTCGATGACCATTAACATTGTCCACTACATAGATGATGACACCATTCTCTCCTACATGGGCACTGACGACTCTTTCATCCAGTTTTCCCTCCCTTTCAAGACCTAGGTTATGTTAAATGAATCAACCATTGACATCAACCTTCCCTCTTATGATGTTCCTCACGTCTTAAAGATTCATCAATCTTTAGATGCCCAAGAGCAACTTGACTACACCCAGTTCCTCTTAGACCATAGCAAGGCCTTTGCCTGGACCTACAGTGACATGCCTGGCATCGACCCCACCATTGCTACCCATAACATCATCACCAAACCAGAGGCTAAGCCTGTCAGGCAAAAGCTTCGAAAGATGCATCCTCGTGTTGTGTTCCTTGTCAAAGAGGAGCTTCAACGCCTTCTTTCTATCTCTTTCATCCAACCCATTGATTATCTGTAGTGGGTCTCTAACATTGTCCCTATCACCAAGGTGACTGGGGGGATTCGAATCTACATGAACTATCACGACCTCAACCTAGCCTGTCCCAAAGATGACTTTCCTCTTCCCAACATAGACCAACATGTTGATCTCAAGGCCGGCCATGAGATGCTATCTCTCATGGATGGGTTTTCAGGATACAACCAGATCCTGATTGTACTAGAAGATCATCATAAGACTACCTTCATTACCCCATGGGGGATTTTTTGCTATCAGGTCATGCCTTTTGGCTTGAAAAACACAAGCGCCACATATTAGTGTGCCATGACTTACATTTTCCATGACCTCCTCCAAAAAATCATGGAGGACTATGTGGATGACCTGTTAGGCAAGTCCAAGCTTTACCGCAACCATTTAACCATCCTCAATATCATCTTATCTCATCTTCTTCAATACAATGTCCACCTTAACCCCAAGAAATGTGTCCTTGGGGTCCTCTCAGGTAAGCTCCTAGGCTTCATCATTTCTTTCCATGGCATTGAGATAGATCCCACCAAGATCCACGCTATCCTCAAGATGCCACCTCCGACCAATCTCAAGGAGATTTGTAGTCTACAAGGGAAGCTCTAGTCCATCTGCCACTTCATCTCACAGCTTTCTAATCACTACCAACCTTTTCATCATCTCCTTAAGAAGGACATCTCCTTTAAATGGGATAAGGACTGTCAAGAGGCTTTTGAAGCCCTCAAACGCTATCTGGTTTCTCCACCAGTCTTCATTCCACCTAAAGACAACCAACCCTTCTACCTTTACATCTCAGCCACCAACCATTCATTAGGTGTTATGATCGTGCACCGAGACGAGCAGCACTATGAGCAGGCGATTTACTATATCAGCCGAACACTTGTCAACTATAAAACTCGGTATACCCATACCGAGAAACTCTGTTTGGCGTTAGTCTTTGCTTCTACCAAGCTCCACCACTATCTTCTTAATCACAAAACCTTTGTCATCACTCACACTGACCCTCTTAAATACATGCATTCCAAGCCATACCAAAATCAACGTATGGCTCGGTGGCTCATGCTGCTTGCTGAGTTCGACTTCAAATTCATCCAGTAGAAATCTATCAAGGGGAAAAACATCACTGACCAACTGGTAGATGCCCCTCTTCTCGATAATCAACCTTCACAGTGCGAGTTTCCTGATGAATCTATCACCGCACTTTCCATCGTTGACACCGTCTATCAAATGACCATGTTCTTCAATGGCTCCAAATGTCAACTCGATGGGGGTGCGAGAGTCATTCTCATCCCACTCAAAGGTGAGCCCATGCCTCTATCTTTCAAGCTTGACTTTGATTGTACCTATAATATGGTTGAATATGAAGCCTTAATTTTGGGACTTTAGACCACTCTTTCTCTCAACATCAAGTCCATCAACATCTTCAGTGACTCGCAACTTGTCGTCAATCAGGTCAATGGTTCATACCTCTGTAAAATGAAATTTTGCAAAGGTACAAAAACTGTGCTGACACTCTTTTAGCCTCTTTCAACCATTACCTTTTGCAGAATGTTCCACGCTCCACGAATAAGTTTGCTGACACCATGGCTTCTCTCGCCTCACATATCCCATCTTCATCATCTTCATCTAGGCTTTTTGTCATGATGCATCATGTGTCGTTTCCTTCATGCATTTCTCCTAACATCAACCATGTCAACACCATAGACTCTAGTCCATGAGATGATTGGTATAACCAACTTGTGGACTACTTATCTCATTCTGTCATTCCCCCCAATCTCTCTAGCAATGCATGGTGGGCTTTCATCAAATGCATGGCTCGCTATACCATGCTAGGGGGTCTTCTCTATAAGAAAGGCTTTGACGGCTTCCTTCTTCACTATCTAACCTCCACTGAAGCGTCTCATGCCACTAAACAAGTCCATGATGGGATTTGTGGTAGACACTTCAGTGGGAACTCAGTTGCCAAGCGCATTCTTTGCCTGGGCTATTATTGGCCCACTCTTCATCAAGACTGTAGCGACTATGTTCGGCATTGCATCAATTGTCAATAGCAATCTAACTTGCTTCATCTCCCTAGCCATGCCTTACAAGTCACTCAGGATTTCTAGCCTTTTTCCCAGTGGGGCTTAGATCTCATCAGTGAGATTAACCCTCACTCATCTCTTCGTCATCAATCCATCATCACCGCCACTAAGTATTTCACTAGATGGGTGGAAGCCATTCCTCCCGTCTCCACAAAAGCTAACAAAATTGTCAACTTCATCAGCACCCACATCATCTATAATTTTGGTGTCCCTCATAAAATCATCACCGATAACGGCAAGTCCTTCAAAAACAAAACTGTCTAAAAACTTTGTGACTCATTTGGCATCAAGCTCAGCTTCTCTTCGCCTTACTACCCACAAGCAAATGGGCAGGCCAAGGTTTCCAACAAAATCTTGACTAAAATTCTCATGAAGGTGGTCAATGACATTGGAAGGAATTGGCACATTCACATTCCCTTCACTTTGTGGGCCTACCGCACTAGCATCCGAACCTCTATGGGTGCTACCCCTTTCTCTCTAGTGTACGAAATAGAGGCTGTCCTACCTCTCAAAGTACAGATCTTATCTCTTCACATCTCTCTACATGACATTCTCTCTATCGATGACTTCCATCAAGATCATTTAGCTCAACTTGAGTTACTTGATGAATGTCATCTTGTTGCCCTCAACCATCTCCATGTCTATCAAAATTGCATCAAGCGAGCCTATGACAAAAATATGCGAGAATGAGATTTCAACATTGGAGACCTCATCCTCAAAGAAAATCAGCATGTGACCAATATGGAGTGAAGTAAACGAGGCAAGTTTGCCCCTAATTGGCTCAGACCTTTCATCATCACGCACAAGTATGGGTCAGAGACTTATTGTCTATCCTCTCTCGACGGACGGCCAGAACCTGAGCCTCTCAATGCCTTGCATCTATGACCATTCTACTGTTAGTCGAGTACTCATCCACTTGACATTTAACTTGATCTCATCCCTTGAGCAATCACCGTCCTCTTAATCCTCATTCCTTCAACCCTATTCCCCTAAACAAATCCTCTATAACCCTTTTATAAAGTATGGATGCTTTATCCTAATAAAAGGGATCCCTTTAACTTCTATAGTCTTTTCCATGACTCAAAATTCTATCAAAAATAAATCAAGATGTCAAAATATCCAAGGTCACAAAATCAAATCAAAAAGGCAGACTGCTCCCTCGAAGGACAACTGTACTATCATTACTGTAGCTAATAGACTGCTCCCTCGAAGGACAGCTATTCAAAAGCCCTTAAATATATAAAGCAAAAATATAGACCACTCCCTTGAAGGATGGCTATGACTAAATCTTGCTACCAACAACACTTTCTTAGAAGCTTCCTGCATCGATCAGCTTCACAAATGACCACAAAAGCAAAATGACATCTCTATGTAGATTTCCTGCATTGATCAGTCTGCTCAAAAAAAAAAAAAAAAAGAAAAAAAGGTCATGGACTTGGCTTGTAGTTGTCTCAGGGTCTCCTATAAAAAGGGGCAAGGTTATCTCTGCTCTAAAATGGGTTACCCTATCCTCCCCTATCACATCACCTGCTCAAGGGACTTTGAACTCACTTTAATGTCAAAGTGATTCGATTACCGCTTTAACACAACCTATGGTCAACGACGTAACACATGAATGGGGCTCTTGGTTCTAACAACCCCTATCTATGTTATCATTTTGGTCCTTGTCAATAAAAGGGCGATTATGCCTTTTCACTTTTTGCCCATACACTTTGGTCACAATCAATCACATCATTTGTCAAAACCAAATCAACCCAATCCTCTTTTCAGACCACTCACATAGCCTATTCACACTAGTTTTTATGGACACCAATACACATGGAAACTATCGACCACAATTTATGTCAAGCATAAACCATTACTTGCTGAAGCATAAATAGACTCATTTCATTTTTAGCAACCATCCATCACCTAATATGGATAATTGATAGGGATGAAAAACCCCGACCAATGCTACAAAATACACCATTTGAAAAAGGTTGTAACGTCTTCTTCTCCTCATCATTGCGAGCATGAACCCTCAGACATATGGGACATGCTAAATCCTTCTCATGACCAATCACTTTTGACCACTTTGTCTCTTCATCTGAACTACATTGGTCTAAGGCCCCTTCCAATCAGGGCTATGTAGGCAGTACTCAGATGACAACACGTCTTCTGGGGTTAGCTTGACCACCCTCGTTTGTTCATCTACCTAATGGAAAAACCCTATCCTCTTCTAACCATGACTTGACCTTGACCAAAAGCAATCAATCACTTCAACTCTTCCTCCCTTTCTAGGAGAACTACATTGGCCTGAGGCCCTTAGGACAAGGGCTATGTAGGCAGCACTTAGTTGACATGGGGTCTTCTAGGGTTATCTCGGCCATTCTCTTCGTCTCTTTCTTCCATCTCATTCTCTCATCACCTGTCAATCACATCACAACTAAACACTTATTTCCACAATCATTAGCATAATCATTTTCATCATTTACATCATAGTCATTAATCATAACAACATCATCATCATAAAAATTAAACATCCACATCATATAATCTGCAAGTCATAACTATCCCCATCACATAATCATTAAGCATCATCATATAATCTCACAAATCATCATTATCATCATCATCATAATCATTAAACATAACATTATCATCATCACAGTAGTCATCATAACATCATAATCATGAACATAATATCAAAACATGCATCATTCACATCATATCACATGCTATAAACATTAAGCACATCCATAACAACATCCATAACACATGTCAATGGTCAAATCTCATCACATATATATATATATATATATATATATATATATATATATATATCAAATGTTTTGTACAATAGACACAATCTGTGTCTATCTCTCTCTCTCAAAAAAATATAGTGCATCTCTCATCAATGGCTCACAGGCCGGTATATACATCAAAAATATCAAAACTAGCCTCACAGCTGTGGCTGTGGTGGTGGCAGCGGCGATCGAGATGAGGCTGTGTCATCTCCACTCTTTGATCTACATCATCTGTGAGCACCCAAATTAATTGCTCACAATGCAAACCTCTATCAGCTCTACTCGTCCCTCATCTCAAAGTATCATTGTATCTAAGGGAACTCTCTGATAGCTCCCTCATAATATGCAATCTCATCCAGCGCAGTCCTGTACCTAGCTATAGGTACAATCTATGGTGGACCCATCCAACCTGCTGCCATGCCCTAAACTGAGCCCTGCAGCTATGAAAATGCCAACTGCACTGACATCAAATGTCCTAGCCCCTGCAATGGCTACTGAACCAGGCCCTGCCCCCTAAAAACCTATCCTGCCACTACCTATGCCTAGGCTGTAGCCAGCTGTCCCTATAGCATCGTAACCTGACCTGTCATCTCTACCATCTACCCTGTCAAACCTATGACCTACCCCTATAAAATGGTCACCTGGGCTTGAGTTGCATCCCTCTCCTGCAGGGCTGTGTCTCTCTCCTCGCGAGCTATATCCCACTCTCTGATCACCGCTTGTAGATCAAGCTGTGGCCCTACTTGTACCCCTGTATACTAACCCACCCACCACACCATGTAGGCCTCTATACACCCTGGGTTGACTACCCCAGGTCCTATTAGTAACTCCTCAAAATTTGGCTCCTCTGTCTCCTCTGGTAGCGGGAGTGGCACCTCTATATCATCCCACCTATACTGCAGGAAAGCAGGTGGCACATCCTGTAGTAGCCCATACTGGTGCTGCACTCTCTTTACAGGTATCCTCTCGAGCTCGCCAACTCACCTACCTTTGACCCATCACATGCTTTGAGTCTTGACCATCTGCTCTCCCTGGTCTTTGAATGTTGGATACCCTAGATATGGTCTCCAGATGATGTCTGCCAAAATCAAGGCCTCCAAGACCCCTCGATAGTAGTCGATGTCCCTGACTACTCTGTCTACCCACGTCTATGCCATGACCTCACGCCATTGCCTGAAGCCAACTCTAAACCTGGCCTAGATTGCCACTGGGAGGCTGAGAGGTTGGGTGACCACTATATGCTCATACGCCCAGTAATGTAGAAGGTGGCCTATGCATAAACTGTATCACCGCCATCGACTGATACCCCACAGCTCTCTGTAGACTTGGGCCAAGAAGACAGGTGCCTAGGCAAACACCATCTACTACTCTAGCATTTCTATCAAAACTCCAATCATGGTGACTAGAAACTTGCCTCCCTCTACATCTGGCAGCGCATACACTATAATGCCGATCATTCTAAGGATGGCCAGTTGATGTGCATCCTCATCCACCGCATACAAGGGCTTGTAGGCAAAACTTGCTGAGTGGTAGCTCATCTTAGTGATGTGCTCCCCAAACAGTGTGACCATATGAATATCATGCACCTCTCTTGAGCACGTATAAATGTCTGCTCTATGCACCAACAACCACAAAATTTGGTACATGTCCTCAACTTTGACCGTCAGCTCTCCTGTGGGTAGGTGGAAGGTGTTGGTGGAATGGTCCCATCGATCGATCAATGCTACCATCAAGCTCACATCTCTCACCACTTTATAGTAGCATCGCAGCCTGCCTAGTCCCATTGCTATCATATGGGCCCACTCCTCGATCATCATGCCTCTGCACATCTGCATCAACAAAGTCAGGAGGTGATCCTGTAGCATTAGCATCTACCTCACCTGCATCCACCCAGAATCAAGCTCATGTTAACCAATGACTACCACTTTCCCTACTCTTCCTATTTGACCATCTATGCCTATCCTGACCCCCAAGAAGCCCTTGGCATAGCTTTGACCCTTCGACTTGACCATTTTTCATCACTCCTTTTGACCAAGCAGCCACTGACATTAGTTAGCGTGCTAGTGATGGTACTCACCTAACCGATGTCAGTCACTCAGTGACCGACATTGGCAGGTGAGTGACTGACACTGATCACTGGTCAGCCGATGTCGGTCACTGGTCGGCTGATGCCGGTAAACCCGTCGACATCGACGACTGGTTTAGCCCTAGGGCCGAACGAGGCAAGCCCTAAAAATTAGGGCTTTTCCATTCTTTTCCCTTTATCCCCCCAAAATCCCTCTAACTTGTTTCTAACCTATCCTAAACCCCCCACCCACCCTCCTAGCTATCCTCCCCCTTCAATTTCTAGCTAAAAACAACAAAAATTCAAAAACAAAAACAAAACTAAAATCAACCAAACAGGGTTCAATACTCCTCCTACCTCATCCCAGCATCATCGGCGTGGTGGCATGATGGGTGCTTCTACTGGTGGACCTCCTGCAAGTCCTCTACTCCCCTCTACCATCTCCGCTATGTCTCTTTGCCCTCATGCTTCACCTGGCCCACAAACACCTCTGCAGCTTCCTCTTTGGCTCCAACTCACTCCCTTTCTCACCCACTCTCACTCTGCCACCTCACACCGCTAATCCAGTAAACTCCAAGTCACTTTCACACAATACACTCCAAAGCTCCTTTTTTCTCTCAGTCAACAAATCACAAATGACTTTTGGTGGGCCACTAATCTGGTTTTGTTGGATTTGGTAGGCCACCGATGTCAGCATTGGTGTGCCCTAGGCCGTCGATGTCGACTAATTTCTGCCGACGTCGGTCCCTTTTGTCCACTGACGTTAGTTTTATCATCGACGTCAGCGGCCTTCAACCCTCAAATTTTTTAGCCATGCCCAAAATCACAACTCCAATCAGTCCACTCTCCAATAAAAGTCATCTTAGCCTCCTGGGGCACACTTGAGATCACTTTTGCCTCTGCCCACCTCGACCACCAGACCTTGGAGATCACGACTATCTCCTTCAACCGCCTTTCAAGAAAATTGTCTTTGATTGCCTTTGATACCTCACGACTAGATAGGAAATTGTCCAGACCCTCACAAGTATTGGGTCGTGCTCCAGTTGATCCCCCTACTTGTGACTTTTTTTGTGTTTTTTGGGAGCACTTCTTGAGCCTGAGATACCTGGAACACGATGATCCATTGGAGCTACAGCTTGGATCACATAACCCAATCAACTATGACTAAATGCTGGGGCCTAATTATTTTGATTTTGGCACTCCTCGACCTTTGACCAAGACAATTTGACCTACCTATCGCGTGGTGTGGTATACGTGTAATCTCCCCCTTTGTAGTGTTCACACTCGATCTTCACCCTCTCTATCCATCTCTCTGTCAAATCAACACTCGATCTTAGGTTCCCTTCCCTCGACTCCCGTTTTGAGGGGGGAACACCTCATCCCATACCTAGGGCAACCAACTCCTATTTTTGTCTTCTAGTTCGTCAATAATAACCAACAAGACAAAAAGGGGCAAATGTAGACACCAAAATCATGTCTACCCTCTGGTCATCCTCCCCACTTGATCCCCTTGGTCCACCTCCTAACACAAATCCTAGCCCACTCCATTATTAAATTAAAATAATCAAATATTTTAATTTAGTAGCCCCCTTGCCACTTCACCCATGCCACCTCAGATTCCTCTCCTTGGATGCCCCACCTCATTCCATGCCTTAATGACCCAAATCCCATCTTAGCCATTCCTCTCACATCCATTTAAGCCCCTCTCGACCATTTTTTAATGACATTTGACCCTGGCAGCTTGGAAGAATGAAATAAAGGCTAAATTTAGCCCCTGTCCCCATTCTTCAGCCACCGATGTCAGTCAGTATGCGGCTGATGTCGACGGTTCTGCTAGCATCGGTTGCCTTTAAAACTATATTCTGCTTCTATTTTACCCCCATGAATGTGAAATATTTTGCACTTGGAATTCCATCTCTCTCTCTCTCCCTCTCACATAGCAAACATCACCAGCTACAGGTACTCTGCAGGAACAGCTCCAGACTGTGGGTTGAAAGGCACTACAGGTCTGTCAACAGCATCAGCAACAGGTCTTCCACACTCCTCCTTTAGCAAGCTAAGAGCTAAGTATTTGTACTATTTTCATTTCAGTGTCATTTCTAAATACTTTAGCATTTCTGTCCACTATCCATTCCCAACCATTCTGGACACAACCTTCCCTATCCTTCTCAGAGAGGCTGAAAGGCCTTCTCACATCCATATCTCCCCCTTTTTGCCTCTGTTACTCATTTAGTCCCTTTCCAGACCATACTCTCAGTCTAATCAGTGCTGCTCAGACTTCTAGACAGTCCCTCTAACCTCCAAACAGGCTCTCTGACCCTCAAATAGAATCTCAGACCACTCTGCGGATTATAAACCAGACCTGAAACTTGTCCCTGGCCATCACCCCGACCGACCTCGACCATTGCCCCTACCAACATCGATAGATAACCGACGTCGGTGACCTTCCTTGATCAATGCCGGTAGAACCACTGACATCGATGACTCTACAAGGCAGATTGCTGCAAACAGGTAAGCATTTGCTTTCATTTCTTTCATTCTGTCTTTATCATTTTTGTTTTTGACTATATTCTACCTTTTATCAGTGGACTGTCATCCTCCAAGAAGTCTTTGCACTTCTAGGACCAAGCTTTTGCTTGGCAGCCCACTTTTTAGCCATCTAACAATTTTTGTGTTTTAGTCTCTTTCTTCTATAGGTGTCATCCTCCACAACCAAAGAGGAGTTCCTGCTATCGTCTGAATCTGGTGCGCAAGACTACATCCGGGTACGTACAAACCCTTGACCATCTTTTCTTAGTTTCTCATTTCCTTTTGAATGTGAAAAGCGAAAACTTGTTTGGAAACACATAGACTATTATGTTATCCATTTAAATTAACTCCTTTAATATAGTCATTACGACTACTACCTTCTCCTATAGATTGGTCATTATGAACTCATAACTCAGGTGAATACTCAATAAGTTTATTATTCTAGCTTACAAGAAATAAATCTATATTCTCACTAGGCATAATTGATATCAAGCTTGGCACAATTGAAAAAAAATCTTAGAGGATTACATGAAAAAGTATAAGTCAAAAGTTGTGTCTCATGTTAAACCAATGATTATTGACCCCATTTGGAGGGGAAGGGCAAAGACATACAAGGCATGAAACTAGTAAAACATTTCAAGGTGAGGTGGGTGGTGATGGTGATGGGTAATGATGGGTTATTTCAAGTGATGTACTTCATGAACCCTAGCCAAACACACATTTAAATGAAATATGTAGCCTCCACATAATCTATTTGAGTTAGTTCATACATGATTGAAACAAGTGTCATCTCAATGAACACAAATTTATCTTTCAGGTTTTTTAACCATATATTGCCATGACAACCATATGTTTGAGAGTGTTTTCTTGGGTCAAGGAGTTTGGGAAATTCCTTTCATTTAATATTTTTTGTTAAAATTATGCATGATTATGTTTTGAGTGATTGAACTACAATATTTCAAGGAGAGAGCATGTAGAAATTGGTGGGGATTGAAACCCTTATCCAAAAAACTACCTAAAATTGATTACACGTGTGTTCCTTGCATAAATTGTACCTTCTTCCAATCACTAATTAAAGAGAAATAAGTAGTATTGTTACAAATAAAATAGTTATTGTTAGGGTTATTGAGAATAAGAATAGAAAAGCTTGCATATATCTATATCCATATCTATTTGAATATGACATCGTGCATCACTTAATTAGGTTATATAAGAGGCATATTTCATTGAATAATCCTTTGTTATTTTCTATCTAGTTATTTTTAGAGTCATCTAATTAGGTTTTATATAGTTAACATAGAATTTTTGTTATTTTATTTTTGGACTTGTCTAACTTGACACACCATACATTCTTTGTGATTTTAAATGAGTCATCGGATATCTAACATAACATGTCATTTAAATATCATGTCATTGCCCCTAACCATCACCATCCAACTCACCTTGATATCTTTCACCACTTGTATTTTTTGTATGATCTTGCCCTTCCCTACCAACTCGCCATTGCTCGAGTTCACTATAAAATAAAATGTCTCTTCCTGGCATAGTGCATTCCCACACCATATGAAGAAACACACAACCTCATTTTTCACTATCACCTTCACAAAAAATATCATATTTTTATTTATTAGTGTTTTGTGGATAAAATGTGAGATAAGGTCAATGGTCACGAGTTTCAAGTGTGATACGACAATGAATTTACGGTCTTTCACTTTACAAAGACCGACTTTACTATTAAATATTATATATTAAGTAATAGTTATAATATATTATTAATAATATAATAGTATATAATATATTATATTATTATATGTTATTAATTCTATATAATAATATTATATATTATTATATTACTAATAATATATTATTATTATAAAAAATAAATATTTATTATATATAAAATAATGTTTATTAAATAATGTATTAATAAAATATTTACAAATTAATCTTATATATATTATATTATTATATATTATTATATTATTAATAATATATTTTATCATCTAATATTTCTATATATAATTTAGATATTATATTATAATTAATAATATAATAATATATTATTATTATTATAGAAAATAAATATTTATTATATATAAAATAATGTATTAATAAAATAATTACAAATTAATCTTATATATATTATTAATTATATATAATAATATAATATATTATATATTATTATATTATTAATAATATATTGTATTATCTAATATTTCTATATATAATTTAGATATTATATTATAATTAATAATAATAATATATTATTATTATTATAGAAAATAAATATTTATTATATATAAAATAATGTTTATTAAATAATGTATTAATAAAATAATTACAAATGTGTGTGTGTGTGTGTGTGTGTGTGTGTGTGTGTGTGTGTGTGTGTGTGTGTGTGTGTGTGTGTGTGTGTGTGTGTATTTATTATGATGAGGAGGATGATGATGATGATGATGATGATGATGATGATGATGATGATGATGATGATGATGATGATGATGATGATGATGATGATGATGATGATGATGATGATGATGTCTTTTATCATGTTTTAATCTACTTGGTTTTATATTAATGTGTCTTACACTTGTGAATGTCATCCTTTCTCCCTCATTAGAGTTTTGTTTTACTCTTGGCATTGTTTTTAGTGATCCTTAATTGCACTTTACATCATAATTCTTTAATCTAGATTTATATTTTCCATGTCGTTTTCTATTCTTTCATGGTGCTTGTCCAAAAGCATGAGTCTCTCCTTTCCTGCCAAGAACAACTACATTCATTTTTCCTAACCCTTGTCATATTTGTAGCATATAAATTCATTCTATTATGTTTCATTTCACATCTACATAGGTGGTGTAAAGGATTTTTTTTTAAGGTAAGAGTGTTTAAATTAGTAGTTTTGTCTTGATCTAAACTCATCATTTTTGACCCAATATTATGTTTTATGCATGAATCATTAGGGAAAACTAATTTGATATTTTGGATGGAGGTGGCATTGAAAATTGAGGTTGTGTGCTCATTTAAATAACATGGTGATGAGTTGTGCAAAGTAGGAACACTTTGTTTCATACTAAACTTAAACAATGATGAAGTAGTTGACAAGGACAAAGCCATGCAACACATCAAAGAGGTGAAATATTTTAATATGTTCAAGATGGTGATGGTGATGGGATATGATAGGGTATTCTAGGTGATGAACTTGAATAATATCGAATAGATATACCTCAAAAGCTAAGTGGCGTGTCCCATTTATCAAAATAATATGTGGCTTTCACTAAATTATTTCAATTACCTAATACATGATTAAAACATGTGTCGTCTCAATGAAAACATGGATCGATATCCAACAACTTGTCTTAAACATATAGAATACATCAAATGCCAATTTAGATGGATCTTCAATTAATTAGATTAAATTTTTTATTGCTTTAACTATATAGAAAGTAATTGAATGACATAAAAACCAATTAGACGAAAAAATGGAAAATTCTTCCTTCAATGAAAGATGTCTCATATATAAGTTAATCAACCAATGTAAGATTCCACACACACACACACACACACACACACACACACACACACACACACACACACACACACACACACACACACACACACACACACACACACACACACACACACACACACACACATGTAGGGACCCTTACCTTCTATTATCATGAGCATGACATTGTGTCATATTCATGATCTATTTCACACCCCCATTCACCATCATGAACCTATTATTGACCCTATTGAGCACAAGTCTCATATTGACTGTGATCGCTAACTTGCGGTAAGTAACCCTATAAATAATTTTTATATCATTTTGAAAACTTAACTTGTTCATTTTTAAAATATCTTGTTCTAGTCCATGTAAAGTTTCTAACAATATTTTTATATGAACAATTGGAGCTACATGTGAGTTTTGAGCAAAAGAGGACTTATATTCATCTAGATCTGACACCTCCAATTATGAGTAAGGCTTTTAAGGATGAGGCTTCTACAAGAAGGAAAAAGAGAGTGATGCATTTTGATGATTATTATCATGTCTTATAACATTTTATTGTATGCCAATATGGCTTGATATATAGTTGGGTTTCAACATTATATGCAAATATTGCATTGACCTAGGATATTGCATCAAGTGTTCACATTTTATATGCCTTCATATGGATTTTATGGATCTATTATATACATATATTGTTCAAATTTTCATTTTTTAAATATTCATGTTGCTCTTAGCTTTTGTATTTTTATGTAATTCATTTGATATTCTATTACATATTCACATTATTGTATGCCTTAATTGGGCATTAAAAATATACCTTGTAGTTTGTTGAATGTTGTTGAAATGTATGTGAATCAGGAGCATCATTAAAAATATGATGAAATGGTAGTGTCAAGTGTTATAAGAGTCTTAGGTATTCAAATCAATCAATAAATTCCTTTCTAAAGTTCCTAGAAGCCAATTTGTAGGTTAGTTTGATGTTTTGGCAATTTTTCTTGCTAAAAGCAAAATTTGAATTTTTGAATGTATTTGTTGTAAATATGTGAAAATATTGTAATTGTGCAAGTTTCATTGTATACATATAAATTCTCTCACTTCATTTAATATCACAATATTATTATTAATTGACACTAATTCTACTTATCTCATTTATCCCTTCTAATTTTGTCTTGATATCACCCCTTTCTAATCATTTATCTAATATCCCCCTTCATTAATATCCATTCACCAAACTTATGTTAACCCCAAAAATATATTAATTCTCCTAAATCATTTAATATCGCATCCTAATCTCTCTTATCTATTATTTTTGAATTTAAAATTCACATGACCTACGTACCCACCTACACTAGCCTACTCGTAGGCTCTCTTACACACCTAATCCCTAATGACCCACCTAATATCTATATAATCCCCTACCTGATCTTAATTAATCCCTAAGAGGATTTTAGAATCCTCTAATTCTATAATTCTTTCTAACTTGCCCCTTCTCTCTAGAAGTCTCTATTCTAGAAGCTTCTAAGGAATTTTTAATTCTTTGGAAATTCCTCCACCCTTGATCCTCATGGTTAAAATTTGAATGTTAGCCATAGATATTAACTCATTGAATTATTTATAAAATCCACTCCTAAATTTAAACCATAGACTACAAGATAACTTCAATTCTCATACTATTTCCATGAATCAAGCTATCATAATGCTGAAAATCTAAATCTAAAGTAATCTCAATCAAAATCCTTTTGTTTTTTTATTGTTAAATATTGGTTTGGATAAATTAGATTTAGGATTAGAGTATCGATTTTAATGTACATTCATCTATTTGCATTTTATCCTAATGGCTCTAGATCTCAATTAGTGGATTGACATTTCGGATTTTTTTGATGTAAGTGTACAATAGAATACATATAGCTCAAAATTTCATCCATATTTTGGTGACCATGATGGTAAATCCCATCCTAATTTAATGTATTTACATCCTAGATGTGTTTTGATAGCTTATAGGTTGATTATTTTAGGAAAAAATACCAAATTTTGCCAAATTGTCAAGCCTAGGTGATTTTTGATTTTACTATGAAAAACCAATGATTTGTAGTTGCGTTATTATCCTCGAGATTTATGGTTTTGAAATGATATCCATATCTTATATTCTAGTGGCTAAAACTTTTTTAAGGTTTCCACTTTCACACAAAATCATGATTTTGCAAGTCACGATTTTCTCTATAAAGTCATAATCTTGCTTGAAATTAGGTGATATTGTCTTAACAGCTAACAGTTTGTCTCTTAATAGGGTTCTTAACTTCTTGCAATATTGATAATTCAAAAATCACAATCTTGTGCTAATATTTGTAGTTTTTAAATCTTAATCATAATTTTTTAGGTTTTTATTACAAAATAAACATAAGTAGACTTTGTATCAATTCTTAGCTTTTATAGGTATTTTTAATTGTTTTTGTCTTGTAGGAGCATGATTTTGTTCTCTCTTTGTAGGAAAACAATTAATAAGTAGGAAAAATCACCATAAAATAACCAGATTAAAACATAAAGCCTTTTCATACCTACTACAAAATTAAAAATCATAGAATCATGGTTTTGTCATAATTTAAGCAATATTATTTATCAATAAGTGATATTATCTTGATCATGTTTTTAATTAATATCAACACATAATAAACACCTCTCGAATATTTTGTGCATAAATTTGGTATTTTTATATATTTTATCCCTTTATATCTTTTATCACATCCTTTTGCCCTATTTTAAGTCTAATTGTAAGATCTTAATCATTTTTTGTTGTGTTGAAAAATCACTAATTGTGATTTTACAATAGAAGTCATGATATTGTCTTAAATATTGTGGTTTTACCAAAATCCAAGTGGTAACTATTATTTATTACCCCCTTTATTTAAGATTATGACTTTAAAATCATGATATTATAGAAAATTCATGATATTACACTTTTTCATTGTGGTATTGCATTAGTTTGATTGTGTATCTATGATTTTATCCTCTAAAGTTGTGATTTTGCTCTTCATTTTTACCTTTGAAATTGTTGTTTTTTATTGCATTTTTAGAGTCATTTTTAGTGAATTTTATGTCATTCTAAGCATCCCACAAGCCCCAAATTACCCATTTGCATCAAGGGTGCTTCCCCTCAACCCTGACCTATACCATGACAGGGAGCATGCTTGGGGCACTGCCCTTGGACCCTATAAGGGGATTTTCCCCTTAACCCCATAAGGGGCACTAACCATTAACATCATAATGAGAAATTCCCCTCTACCTCACTGAGGGATGCCTCCCCTAGACCTTAGCATCATGCCCCCCATTACCCAAAGAATATATAGAGCCAAATCACAAAATTTTAGTGGTTTTTTATTAAGGCTTATTTGACTAATATTTTTTTCTTATAAGGGTGAATCTACTAGATATTTTGACTTGATAACATATTATATTATATGTCATATTTTATTTAATGTCTTATCTTGGAGGTTACCAGTCAAGTGTGTTAATCAAACTACTAATCATTTCTTATAGGTCGCGCATCAAAGACATTTTAACATATTAAAAATTATTTTATTTATGACTATTAATCATTTTAATCACATTATCTCAATAGTGTCATCTAAATTCCTTATATATTATTGTATATATTTATCTATAGACATCCAATTCCTAACACCATTTATGTTGAAATTCTCAATCTTACTTGAATTGCACTCAAATGCACATTTTAGGTCAAAATCCATAAAATGCCTTAAATGGTTTGGACTTGTCAATTACAAGTGCCAGTTTAGATCAAAGTATCTCTAATTAGGGCAATGCATTTTATGGGCCAGCTAACTTTGATCAGATCAATTCGATTCAAAATGACAATTTCTCCATTTAGTGCTCTAAATCACTCTTTCCTTCTAATTCATTGGTACATGTCACATACCTTTGTTATTTTGTGTTGGCAACATCTTAAATGGTAATACAGCTCTAGCACATCTAACATCACCTTCTAGTTCCTCCTCAACTAAATTATGACCTAGTAATATGACTTTTTGACCATTTTGATTAATTGAGAGATAATTTTCGAATATTTGCACAAATGTTGATTAACCTTCTTTAAGGCTAATTAATCCAAATCAAGAGCTTAAGTAGATTTTACATGAGATTTGTTGAATATTTATTCTTGAAAATTGATTCCTATTAAATACATCATTAGGTGCCATCATTTTTTGAAAAGACATCTATAAACCATAAATGCCACAAATATCAAGATTATGGGTCACCTATGCCTAGATAATGCCTCCCATGCATCTTTAATGCCCCTTCTTCCAAGGTCATAATGAAGATAATTATGGATTTAATTCCAAATATTAGGATTATCCATGGCCACATATCTCAATCTTGATATGGATGGTCATGGTTGATCTTGACCAATCTCAAAAATCTATAAATAGAGAGGCCATGGACATGAAATTTAAGCTTAAATATTTCAAAGTTATAATGTTAAATTATTTCCACAATCATTGGTATTTGATCATTGATTTTGTTTTCAAGCTTCATTGATAGGCTAGTTTAATGATTTATAATCATGAGCCTAGGTTTTATGGAGTGTTCTTGAGACATTGGATGAGTTTTCCACCATTGTTGACAAAAACAAGGATGCTTGTTCAAAGGGGAACATGTTTTAAAGCCACATGGGTATGGCGAATCCATTTGGGAAGGTAATATGATGTTTGCTTTCTTTCATTTCTTTCTTTTTATCCTTTGTAATTCCCATAGGAATAGATAGGCTTAGTTAGTTAGTTCTTTATGTTTTTTTCATGATTTATGGACTAATGTTTGACTAACTTGTTTTTTAATCCTCTCTAAATCTTGGCATGCCTAGTGGGACAAGACGCATCCCACACATGAAGAAGATCATTTACGACTATAACTCTTTCAAATTGATTTTATAACTTTATTTTACCATTTTTGTTTGCCACAAATTTACACAATAACCAATATCGGCTAGTAAAACTAACATCAGTTGGATACATTAACTGTAATCAGTTAGTAAAATTGGCATTGATTATATACCTATCATCAGTCACATTGGTATAACTAATGTCAGATAATCATCATCGATTAGAAAATGTAATCATCATCAGTTATATAACCGATGTTAGTCACTGTGTTTTTCTTAAAACACATACCTAAGAGCTCTTTTTATAAACTTCATTATTTCAAACCCAAAAGAGATTCAAGGATAAAGGACATGCTAACATTTTTATTGCAAGACCAAGCTTGCCATTTTCTAAAAACATGTTTTAGATCACCTTTTTCATGTTTAAAAATCAATTAGGAACCTTGTTTTTGTGTTTAACACAAAATTTAGATGTTTATGGTAAATATTTTTAAAGTTACAACTAAGACCAATAGGTCAAATGAACACCACCTCATTTTCCATTTGGACTTAAAAATGAACTCACCTTTCCAAGTTTTTCTATTTACTTAGTTGTTTAAGTTAAATATTTATTTGGCAAAAAGAGGGTGCCACGTGTATGCTCTTCCATTTGTCCCCTTTAGGGAACCCTTGGAATAAAAAGTGCCATTCCTATTGCAAGTATCCTAGTCCAAGCCTTAGAAAAAATTTCATCTAAAGTGCTCCTCAAAAACTAGTTAAAGTTTGGGTGATCTTGAAAATGAGCCTAAAGTCTTTCTATTTTATGCTTTCTTTATTTTTATGTAAACTTGGATTGTGAGGGGGACATCATTACCTCCCATGAGTTCTTTAGGGAAGCTTTGACCTAGGGTTTCATCTCTTGGTATTGACTTTATTTGGCTCCTAATTGGAGTTTCACATGGGATGTATCTGCATTTAGACATCACACTACACTGAGCAAATAATAAGATGTAGTGGTTATAAAAAGGAATAGACCTTTTTACAACTATCTGATACCATTGTCACCCAATTTTTGTGCTTATATTTTGTATCATTTGATGTGAAATTCATTGTGTAATTTATTCCCCTAGAATGATAAAAAACTTGGTAGTTTAGTAGACCCCACTTTGCCATACCTTATCAGTTTAGACTTAAGACATTTGTGCTTTGTCATTAGCTTACTTGGTCTTGATTTGTGTCTAAAAATGCTTGTTAAGTCATTAAACTTAACCAAAACACATCGTCCTCAATTTTCTTGAGCAAGGGAGGTACTATGTTGTCCAATTAGAAAATTCATCCTTTCCTTGTTCAAATTGTTATCAGAAACTTTATGTCATATCATCCACTTTGGTACAATCATGCTACCTAATTGAGTCTAGATATTTCACCTAATTTTTTCAAATCCTTCATTTACAATCCACATTTGAAATTGAACCTTTTTGAGTTTTAAGGGTTGGTGTGTCAAAGTGGGTTTGCCATTTGCACACTAAGCTTGTTCTAACTTAGGTTGAATTTTCCATTTAGATTAAAGGTCATTTATTAAGACTCAAAATCACATTATCATCTTGGTGGACTCAAGTCATCTTGTGTATCACTCATACTTTGAATCCTAGAACATATTTTATCCTATTGGAACCATGTGGCAATGTTGTGATACCTATTTGGTCCTAGATTTATACTTAGTGATTCACGTATGTTTTTACATCTTGAATTGCTTAGTCCATTTTGTCTTATTCATAATCTGGAGATCTTTCCTCTAGATTTATAGCATCAACATGTCAAATTTGAAACTAGATTTTATAGTACATGTGTATCACAAAGATCTAGGCTTTGGTGTACTAGTTTTCACCTTGGGTCTTTGAGTTACCTTACCCTCTTTTGATCTATATGATTTCAACCTTACCAAAAGTTGAGTAAACTCGTGAACCAAATCTTCTAAATTGTGCATGGTTTTAAGCCACCCTCCCTTATAGTCTCATTGGTACCTTGTTTATTTTTTTAAAAGAGAGCCAAAACATACTTTGTTTGGTTGCCAAGCATTGGTCCAAAGTTAGTCAAACACACAGAACAACTCTTTTATACATGACTCAAAGGTTCACTCATAGTGGGGCCTCTTATGACCTTAGTTATGAAGATGAGTAGTTTTATGATGGTCAAGATAAACTCATTATTTTTTATGATATCCCCATAATAGTAAGATCTAAAGATGATTACAATGAATATCAACCCCAAGAAGATCAATATGAATCCCTTCTTAGATTTATATAATCAAGTGCTAGACTACCTTTTGACTTTCCTACCAAATAATTGAATACCTTAGCTAGAGAAGGAGAAAAATGATGGAAAGAGTAATATTTTTCATGAACAGGCATCCTTCTTCCTCTAACAAAGGGAAATAAATATAAACATTGTCCAAACCCACAAATCTAGATCTTCTAGCTAAGATCAAGATAATAAGTCAACGATATGTAGATCAACTTATCATAGGCTAAAATGAATCCCTAGTTACCACTTTAATTCATAATGATTATTTGAAAGAACAAGGAAATGTGGTTGAAAATCTATAACAAATATTAGATGAGGACATTACCATGGTGGATCAAGGTAATCTAAATAAACAACTAAAGTCACAAGAGATCTTACAAAGTGTTCCATTTGACACATAACATACATTCTTCAATCATAAACAACCTCTTGTTACTTTAGAAACTCAAAAACCCAAACATTCAGTTTGATTTAGGAAATCCCTCAAGAAAATTTGGCTAGTTCTTTTCAACCAACCCAAAAATTGGTAAATAAACATAGAAATTTCAAAAATCAACAAAATACAAAACAACCAAATTTAGGGAATGTTTTATAGTCTAAAATCAATGGTCTATATTATCAATTGAAGGATAAATCATAACCAAGCCATGGATCAAAAGGTATACACTCCCTATATATTCACACAAAACCAAGGGCACATTCCACCCCAATAGCAATGGAACCAGGGGCACATTCCACCCCAACAACAATGAAACTAGGGTCACATCCCACCCCAAAAACAATGAAACCAGGGGCACATTTCACCCCAATAACATCCTATTCAATCCACAAATACACCAAACATGCAAGAATTTAATTCTATGAAGGAAATTGTTCGAAGATTGGAGATGAGTAATAGAGTTAAAAAGTACAAATTTGATAAGATATGCCTATATCCATTTGATTTATCTAATCTCCAAAACCCCTTTCCACCTCATTTTGAGGCACCAAAACTTGAAAAGTACAAGGGAAAAGGAGATCCAAATGAACACATATAGACATTATTCATCTTATTTTAAGAGGTTTCTTATAGTAGTGAGTACTTACTATGACTATTTTCATGAAGTTTAGAGGGACAAGCTCTTAATTGGCTACTTTAACTACCCAAGGGATTAGTTGCAAATTGGAATGGCTTATCAAAAAAATTTGTTAACCATTTATCATATAACATAGAACATGAATTAACCATTGTTGACTTATGCAAATCTAAGCAACATGATGGTGAAAGTTTTTCCACATATCAACAAAGGTGGAGAGCATTAGCATGCCACTTTTAACATAATTTACCAGATAAATGGTTAGCTAATATCTTTCAACAAAATTTGCATCTTGAAGTTACACATAATCTATAGTTAGCTTGTGATAACTTATTCAAATAAATTATTGACAAAGGAGATCAGATTGAGAAGGCTCTTATTGCTAAGGGCCTTGTTAATATTGTTTTTCAAGGTCAAGCATCTAATTAGACTAAATCACTAGTTCAAATTGTTATGCAGGATAAGCCTAAAGGTTTTAGGAAAAATAAGAACATGGTTGGAAATGGCTCCCCCAAATCCACTACCTACTTTGCAGAGACAACCTCCATGAAATACATTTCATAATAATTTTAGATTCTTTAGCAAGCTAGGAGAATTAGTTTAAATAGTGTTACAGAAGTTCACTATAGCTAGTTTAATTGTATGGCTAGTATCAAGGCCATCTCCCCAAGATCATCCAAAACTAGATTGGTACAAAGAGAACTAATGGTGTAACTTTCATCATGTTACTGGTCATGGTTCATATCATTGCATTTAATTATGACATATTATTGAGAAATTTATTGAAAGTGGTGAACTAAAAATTAAGTTAGCCCCCAATCAGGACATAAATCAAGATATGGGAATCTAAAAACACCCCTTTCCTTGACATGATCCACCACCACCAAGAAACAATCAAAATGGTAATAATCAAGGATAGAGGCAAAATCAAAACCAAAAACAAGGTCATAATTTTAATGAGAATAATAGAGATCATAATGCCCATACTAATAATGTGGCTTATAAAAATGTGCCTTATGACTATAATAATACTATGGGATGCATTTTTGTAACCCACATTGCCATTATTACTATAAAACCATGTAGATAATCTCATGTTCCTTGCAACATGGGACCCATAATTATAGGGTCAACACCCTCTCCCCATAGTATTACTATGTTGAGTTCACATCATCATGTTGATACTCCATTTACACATGTTACTAATCCTAAACAATAACACCTTTCTTCTAATTATAAAGGCTCCTCATTGACTCAAAATTGTAGAGATACAGTTAGTCTCCTGCAAGTCACCATCCAAGGCCATTTTCCTTCCTCCTCTAATTATAACAACTCCTTGCCACCTCTAGGTTCTACAGTCATAACTAGACACCAATGAGTTACCATATAGGGCCTTTCATCCACTTCTTCCATAAAACCTAATAATAACACTGTGCCAATAGTTTCAAAGTTGAGTATTATCCCAAAAAAGACTAAAATAGTTCAATCCAAAATTTAAAGGCCTTATAGTCTAATAGATCAATTAGATAAAACCCTTACATAAATTTCCATATTAAAAATCTTGTAGACATTTGACGTCCATAGAACCATCTTTAACAAAAAAATTCAGGAGTCTATTGTGCCTAATAATATAAACCTTGATCAATTCTAGAACCTAGTTGGACACGTGTCTTCATTTTGACAAAACACATTTGATCAGAAAGACATGTCCACCCTAAGCCCAAACCATAAGAACCCACTATACATTAAGATAATCATTATGGATCACAAGATCAAGTAGGTTCTTATAGATAATAGTTTAGGGTTGAACACCATATCTCTTAAATTAGTATGATGATTAGGATACATGGATAAAGACATTCAACCATAAACTATTACAATCAAGGCTTATGACAACATTGAGAGGGAGTCATCTATTACAATTTGGTTACCAGTCATGGTTGGGTCTATTTTTCATCACACATTATTCTATATTATGTATATTGAGATTCCTTATAACATACTTCTTGGTCATCCTTGGATCCATGAAGTATAGGTAGTTCCATCTACTCTTCACCAATGCCTTAAGTTTCCCCATGATGGGATCAAGGTTATTATTCCTATTGATTAGTAGCCATATCAATACTGTAAACATCTTAAAGTAGAGTTTCATAATTATAACTATTACCTAGGCTATGAATTCATTGCAAATAAGAACAAAGCCATCATTTCTCATCCATCTCTATTTAATTATATAGACCCTAGTGATCTGGCCTCTACTTTAGCTGATCCATTTCCTAAAGCTCTAGCCAAATAGGTTATTATTAAAGATGTAGGAATTTCCACATACCATCTGAAGGGCATCCTCTAATTGAAAAATTACCGAAATCCACCAAAACATTTGGTAAGCCTAAAACTTCCCAGACTCCTAAAAAACTCAATCATAGTTGGCAACTAAAGAAGAAGCAACCAAAACCTCCTATGGTTTTTATACCTATAATTACACCAAAGAAAGATCAAGAGGCTTTTATTGAGGGAGATTGGTTATGTTCTGAAGGACTTGCTGATTATTTTTAGAATCCAAAGTATCCTATCCATAATAAGATAATGGATCATCTTTACTATATAGGGAAAGGCCTTGGCCCATAGGTAAAATAAATTTTATAACCCTTATCAGCTGGAGTTATCAATTGGAATCATGGTCTTGAATTTAAACCACTAGAGGATGACCTCATGACATTTGATAGTGACTTTCTTCTGAAGTGATTAGTAAAAAGACTCATAGTAGTGACACAACATCCCATTATAGCCTATTTGATGAGCTTACTGAATCATATTTGTTTGATTCAAATGTGGTATTGACCATAACACCTATTGGAGCTTCCTATCTTGAAGTAAAAACATATCCTAGTAGTGCTTCCCTTCCTGAATTAGGACATTATATCTCTACCATTAGTGCTTCCCATCCTAAAGCAAACCCTAACTATAACCTATTATTTTTCCATCCTTAACTCATAGATTGAGATTAGAAAAATTAAGTCATATGCCTTGATGAGTTCTAAAATGAAGAATCAATTGTAGAATACATGATCCTACAAGATACATTCCATATTGGTGATGATAAGCAAGGATTTGATTTTCCATTGGATCCTTCTAACTACTTTGGAGAGGAAGAAAACTTTCTTGGTCATAATAAAGAACAAACATCAAGATCTTTAGGTGAAAACCTCTTTGAGGCACTTATCGATCAAGTAAAAAGTAAAGAAAAATACAAGCCTTTGAGTGAAAACCAATTTCAGGTGCTCCTAGGTGGGAAAGTTTTCTCATCCCCTCAAGATGTAGAAAGTATATCTAGCCTAGGTTTCATAGCTAGTATAAGCATCTCTTCAGAACAACATCAAATATTTGAGCATCTTGCTCTTGAATTTATAGAGGTTTTTACCAATTGGCCTTTACTTGAGAAGGTAGATTCTAATTCTTCATATTATCTAGATCTTTGGGAGGAACAACAATAAGATATAATAGAGTAAAATGATCATGACCATACATTGCCAACAATTCTAGAAGAAGGATCCACACTCCTTATGGAGAGCACAACATAAGTGAATTTGGGAACCCATGAGGATCCTAAATTGTTTATCTTGGAGCTTCCATTACTGAAGTAAAACATGAACATATTATATCCATTCTTAAGGATTATATAGACATATTTGCATGCACATACTCTGACATTCTAGGTTTGGACCCAAATTTAGTTGTGCATCATCTTGTTATTCACCTTGGTACTAAATCAATCAAGTAAAAATTAAGAAAGATGCATCCACACATTGCCCTTTTGGTTAAGGCCAAGTTGGAAAAGTTATTAGGAGCCAATTTTATCAGACCACTAGACTACTCTGAATGGGTTTTAACATTGTACTAGTGAGTAAAAACACGCTAGGCATACATATTTGTACTGATTTTCATGATATCAACAAAGCATGCCACAAAGATGATTTTTCTCTACCCAACATCAACATGATCATCAACTCAACTACTAGGTATGAGATGTTACCCTTAATGAATGGATTTTTTTTTACAATCAAATCAAGATAGCCCCTAAAGATCAGCATAAGAGCATATTCACCACTTCATGTGGGAAATTCTATTACCAAGTCATGCCATTTGGTTTGAAGAATGCTAGAGCCACATATCAGCATGCAATTACTATCATTTTCCATGACATGATGCATGACATTTTTAATGACTATGTTGATAATATACTATCAAAATCAAGAACAAGAGATAGACATCTTGGCATTCTATAAAGAATATTTGAGAGGCTTCATGCATATAAATTTTTTTTGAATGCTAAGAAATGTGTCTTCAGAGTCACATCAAGAAAATTTCTAGGGTTCATTATATCACAATGAGGGATCGAATTCAACCCTGCAAAGGTCAATGCTATTATAGAAATGCCTCCACTAAACAATCTTAAATAGTTATGAGGTCTAAAGCAAATATCTAGTCTATACATAGATTCATTTTCAATTGGTAGATAAATGCCACTCATTTACCCAGAACTTAAGGAAAGGGATAACATTTCAATGGGATGAAGATTTTCATATAGAATTTGCAAAGCTTAAAACATACTTAGCTAATCCACTAGTCTTATGACCCCCAACACAAGGAAAGCCATTGCTTCTTTATATATCAGCCATGAAACATGCATTATAGGCTCTTTTGGCTTAGCATGATGATCATGGTAAAGAACATGTTATCTATTATTTAAGTTGCACATTGGTAGCCTATGAACATAATTATATGCCTATTCAGAAGGTAGGTTTAGCTATGGTGTTCACCATTCAAAAAATATGACATTATATGCTAAATAAAAAAACTATTATTATCACCAAGGTAGATCCTCTCAAATTCCTCTTATCTAAATAATCTCTTCAAGGAGTCATGGCTAAAGGATTATACTCCTCAGTGAGTTTGATACTGAGTAATAGAATCAAAAGGAAATCAATGAACAAGTTCTTGATGACCAACTTATAGAAGCTCCTATTATGGCCACTCAACCTCTCAACTTTGACCTAGATGATTCTATCATGATGATAGAACAAGCATCAAAAGAACATGAATAATGGATACTCTATTTTGATGGATCTTTCACATCCTAAGGGTCTAGAGATGGCATATTGTTGATCATACTAGGGGGGTTTGATCCCCAAAAGCATTTCATATACATTTTTAGTATACAAACAATATGGTTGAATATGTGGCATTGGTTATAAGGCTCCATCATACTATACAGTGGGATATTAAAAGCTTAAAGGTCTATCAAGATTTGTAGCTAATCATAAATTTAAAAAAAAACTAACTGGTATCAAATAAATGATGATAAGCTTGTTCCTTACAAGTAAATTGTTGATAAACTCAAAACACATTTTCAATCTCTATAGTTTGAGCAAGTTTCATGAGTTAAAAATAGATCTATTGATGCCATAGAAATAATTAGTTCCATGATTCAAATGCATGATAGTGCTAAAGAGTATCAGTTCCTAATTGAAAATATTATTCAACTGGCACATACTCTATCAGATTTAGAGAGGATAGGCACCATTGTTGATCCTAATCCCTCACCTGAGCTACCATGGTACTAAGATTTTTATAACTATTTCCATAGTCATGTATTTCCTGCTCACATTTCTAATAACCAACAAAAACTATTCCTTCGTTCCTTAACACGTTATATCCTCTTTGGAAACATGCTTTGTCATAAAGGCTATGATGGAATGCTTCTTCATTATTTATCTTTTGGAGAATCTAAGCTGGCACTAAAGGAGGTTCATGAAGGAATGTGTGGGGCCCATACCAATGGTGTATTCCTAGCAAAGAGAGTCCTCAGAACAGGCTATTATTAGCCCAAAATGGAGATAGATGACTGTAATTATGTAAAGAAGTGTGTTTCTTATTATCAGCATGACAACTTGATCTATGTACCTTCCTTACCATTGTAGTCAATTACAAAACCATAGACATTCTCAACATGGGGTCTTGATCTCATTGGGAAAATTAACCCAATATCTTCAGATGGACATAAGTACATTTTGACTACAACTGAATACTTTACCAAGTGGATTGAGGCCATTCCTCTCACTTATATTACTGGGGAACAAATAACTAAATTTATTCATTACCATATCATCTAGCGATATGGCATCCTAGTCCATATTATATATGATAATGGCAGATCCTTTGTGAACCAAGATGTGAAATCTCTTTGTGTAAAATTCAAGATCAAGCATAAGAAATGCACTCCATATAACCTACAAGGCAACAAACAAGTTGAGGCATCAAATAAAACCATTTTATCCATTTTAAAGAATATTATCAATGATGTTGGCCATAATTGGTACTTGCAACTCTTTTCTACCCTTTGGGCTTATAGAACCAATCATCGCACTCTAACTAGAGCTAATCCATACTCCCTTATTTTTGGAATTGAAGTTATCATCCCTGTTAATATTGAGATCCCATCATTAAGAATATCACTGGAGCACATTGAAGATAATGAAGACTATAGAGCCTCATGACTGCATAAACTAGAGATTCTTGATGGTAAGCATTTGGCTACCCTAGAAAACTTGTAGGCCTATCAGAATAGATTATGGAGAAGCTACAACAAATACATTATCCCTTGAGAATTTGAGATTGGTGACTTATTTTTGAAAGAGAACCAAAAAAATACTAATGTTGAAGCCAAAAAAAAAGGCAATTTATAGCCTAATTGGTTAGGACCATAAATTGTCATAACAAACTGTGGATCAAGAGCATATCAATTGACTAAACTTAATGGTGAATAAATTTTATATCCCATAAACATCATACATCTGAAGAGATTCTATGCTTGAACAACTTTGAACCATTATCTACAAGACCCCTGACTTGGGGGCAACTTGTGCTATCATAGTTTTATACCACCCTTTTATCTTACCTTAAATGCATTTGATACTACTTTAGTCCACTTTTTTTAATTCTTGATAGTAAAGTCTTTGAATCCTTGGTACTCTAAACACATTCTTCATCCCATTCTAGATTACTCTCTTCAAGAAGCATATCCTTTGTTATGTCTAAGGAATGTTATAAGCTTGAACACTTTTTATCCCTTGACCAATTATGATCTCAATTATGTTTCATGAACATTATGAACATCCTCAATAATAGTTATATAAAGCATAAACCACCCTAAATGATTTTTCAAGGTAGTTTAGCTAGGACAATATTGTGTAGCCTCAGACAAGTGACCAAAACATCTTCTTAGTTTTAGACCATTAATACACTATTACAGATAGTTGAATGCATATACTTATATTTTACTTCAGGTAACACATTATTCTATATCAAATTTGCTACTCTTTAGTGTTTTATCAAAGATTCCTCACTCTCACTGATTTGCGAGCTTGGGCCATTGTAGTCAGTTTAGATATCTTATTGTAACCTCTACTCTTAGGACATGCATCTCCTCAACTAGATGCTCCCACCTTGTCCATATTTTATCTCAAAAACACCAAAAAAATTATAAATACTTTGAAAAAACATAAAACATCATAATATGATCCTTAAAAGAACAAAAACATTGTCTCATGCTTCTATACATTTGTATATTCTCATTCCACCATGTTACGCTCTTACCATTTTGCAAGCACAAAAACTCCAGTTCATTTAATCTTTTCCCATGCAATTTCCATTTTTTAATATCATTCTTTCTCATCTCATTGGATTTTTTGACAGATCATTCTTATTTTTTTGTTGTATCTTTCATTTCTTATCTAAATCATGTTGGTCTGATCATCATTTTTATTCTATCCCATTTCCTAGGAGAACTATATTTGGCCTAAAGTTCATGTTGGAACATGCATCCATTAAACTATTTAGGAATCATCCACTTATCTTATACATTTGGAATCAACTCGGCCAACCCCTTCCTTTTCTGCTCCTCCCCCATTTCTTATGTCATTGTTCCTCTTTAATTAGGGAACAATTATTGTGCCATTATTCTTTGTTATGATGTGGTGGAAAGTAATGCCTCTACTGTAGATGCATGAACATTTGTCTTAAAAATTCACTAATTTGATTTTTTTTTGTGTGTTTATCTGATTTTTATTGGTGTTTTGTTGTGCTTTCACACCTCTCCTTTTATTTCTTCTTCTTTTTCTTACTTCTTGTCTTATCTTGGTCTTGTGTTTCCTTGTTTGTTTTTGCTTATTTATTTTGCATTTTAGAACATCTTGATATTTCACATGGATTTTGATTGTTTATATCTTGATCCTATGTTATTACTTAATTCTTGTACCATTTTGTTTATTTGATTATTGTTGGTGTCTTATTTTTTATTTGATTTTTCTTTTCTCTTTTTTGTGTTCAAGAATTCCTTGATGGTCCACATGGATCTTGATAGTTCATATCTTGGTTTCATGTCATTAAAACATTCTTGAATTTTATTTTTTAAACATTTTTGTTCCTACTTAAGTCTTGATTGATCATATCTTGATTTCAACTTAGGTTCATTTATGTTTATGTTTTTCTTTGTCTTTGATTTTTTCTTTAAATGTAAATCGATGTAACTCTAGTTTAGGTCATTGTTTTACCATTATCTTTAGTTATAGGTATTCAAATTTGAGCTGGCTCAATGTAATTAGAATCTTATGTCATTATAATTTATTCATACATATGATGCCTAATTTAATTTTCTATAGTAATCACTTTGTGCTCAGGTCTCAACATCTTAATGTCAACATCAACTCCAATGAATGATTTTCAAGAACACTTTGCAACACCTAGGCTCATGATATGGAATTAGGCTTCTAGATAGCATTCATTTCTATATTCTTTCTCTATGCTTATACATGCATCTCTTTGAATAAATTGTAAGTCTAATCAATTCTTGGTCATTTTTCATCATTCCTCATTCCATTCTCTCCCAAACTTAGGTGAACTACACTGGCCTGAAGTTCATGTTGGAACATGAGTCCATAGAACTATGTAGGTAGTGCTAAATTTATATTGAGGTCAGCTTGGATATCTTTATTATTCTTTTCATCTTTCTCATCACTTTTTGCATTCTAATATGCTTGGTTTTATATGGTTTTCTAATCCACTACACCATCGCATGTATGTTTACACCTACTCTCTTTAAGCTATCTTTTTAGTTATATCCTTGAGCTATTTTTCTTTCCATTTGCCCATGCTGGGGCACAACATCTGAACCATGTTCGATCAAATCATCTCTATAGGGGAAAAATCATTCTTTATTCTTTATCAATAATCAAAATTTTCCCTATTGGGGTAAAACTATTTTATCATGATCACATTTGCACTACTAGAGTACTTATTATCTTCTCTTTAGAGAACCTATTCAAGTAGTGCTTCCCTTACTAAAGTAAAACATTCTCTCCTTTCCTCTAATTCCAAGATCTCCACATTAAATCCTATGATGGTAATATTTTAGTGTGCAACTTATCTCGAGATTGGTCAAATGTCATAAACATGCAACTTGTACTCTCAAATTGGGTAAGTTTATAATATGTCCCTTGCATTTATGGATTATATCTTTCTCATTCCCCACATCTCTAGGTCCTATTATACTTCTCATTATATTTTGATCATTGATGGTAATCACATGTGTAAGCATTAGCTCATCTATATGTGATCTATTCCATGGGTTAATCTCTCACTTTCTCTCTCTTCTCGATAGCACATCCTTTCCTTCCATCCTAGTATGCCCTCTCGAGGGGGCATCATGGGTCTATTTCAATTTCTTCTTGACAACTTTTTTTTTTTGAAAAGATGCTACTTCACCTGAATGTCTCTCTATGCCTTCTTAAATAGGGGCAAAATGTAGACATCTAATTCCTAACACTATTTGTGTTGAAATTGTCAGTCTTACTCAAATTGCACTCAAATGCACATTTTAGGTCAAAATCCATAAAATGCCCTAAATGGTTCAAACTTGTCACTTACAAGTACTAGTTTAGGTCAAAGTATCCCTAGATAGGGCAATGCATTCTATGGGCTAGCTAACTTTGAGACACATGGGTATGGTGAATCCATTTTGGAAGGTAATATTATGTTTTCTTTATTTCATTTATTTCTTTCTATCCTTTGTAATTTCAATTCCTAGCACCATTTGTGTTGAAATTGTCAATCTTACTCAAATTGTACACAAATGCACATTTTAGGTCGAAATCCATAAGATCCCCTAAATGGTTCAAACATGTCACTTAAAAATGCTATTTTAGGTTAAAGTATCCCTAAATAGGGCAATACATTTTATGAGCTAGCTAACTTTGATCAGATCATTTCGAGTCAAAATGATAATTTTGCCATTTAGTTCTCTAGATCATGCTTTTCTTATAATTCATTGGTACATGTCATATAATTTTATTATTTTTTGTTTGTAACATCCTAAATGGAAATACATCTCCAATGCATCTAACATCACCTTCTAGTTCCTCTCTAGTCAAACTACAACCTAGCAATATGACTTTCAGACGATTTTGATTAATTGAGAGCCAATTTTCAAATAATTGCACAAATGAAGATTAACCTTATTTAAGGCTAATTAATCCAAATTAGGAGCTTAAGTGGATTTTACATGAGCCTTGTTGAATATTTATTTTTGAAAATTGATTCCTATTAACTACATCATTAGGTGACATCATTTCTTGGGAAGACATCCCTATGGCATAAATGCCAAAAATATCAGGATTATGGGTCATCCATGCCTATTTAATCCATCCCATGCCTCTTTAATGCCCCTTCTTCCAAGATTATGATGAAGATAATTATGGATTTAATTCCAAATATTAGGATTATCCATGGCCACACATCTCAATCTTGAGATGGATGGTCATGGTTAATCCTAACCAATTTCAAAAAACTATAAATAAAGAGGCCATGGACATGAATTTTAAGATTGAACATTCAAACATTATAATGTTAAATTGTTTCCACAATCTTTTGTATTTGATCATTGATAAGCTAGTTTAATGATTTAGAATTATGAGCATAGGTTTTATGGAGTGTTTTTGAGACATTGGAGGAGTTTGACACCATTGTTGACAAAGATAAGGATGCTTGATCAAGGGAGAACATGTTTTTGATCCACATGGATATGGTGAATCCATTTGGGAATGTAATATGATGTTTGCTTTCTTTCATTTGTTTCTTTTTATCCTTTGTAATTCCTATAGGATTAGATATGCTTAGTTAGTTAGATATTTATGTATTTTTCATTATTTATGGACTAATTTTTGACTAACTTACTTTTTAATCCACTCTACATATCTAATTAATTAGTTAATTAATTATTTTTTGGTCACCCAAGGGCTATAATGGTGTATTCTCTCCTCCTTGCATCCTTGTGGTGATTCTTGGAGAATCAAAAACCACTAACAAACCCTCCCATTTTTATTTCTAGGGGGAAAATGACACGGAATTCACACTCACATACTTGACATAGTCTTAGGGGGATAATGATTATGGATTTCATCACCATGCACTACTCCACACTCTATGTTTTAGCATAGTATAAATATTAAGGACAACTATTGTTATGCTAAGCAGTAGATCCCATGCAAGTCATCTGTGAAGGGAAATAGTTCATTCTATGAAAGAGGATTTAGAAAACACCCTACATGAACATGGGACCTAATGTACCTAGTTCATATCGAGGATGCCCCTAGAGATCCCATTTAGCCTAGCATAAGAGAATTAGCCATATCATGTGACTTGTTACTAGAGACGATATCTGATCCAAAGTGATCATCATATTTATAAGGGGTTGGGAGGTTTGTTTAATTTCATAATGGTTCACCACCCTAAACCCTCACCTATGAAGTGGTTAGATGGTATAATTATTGAGTTATAAACCCAAAATAAGTTTAGCAGTCTTAGGTTTGTGGTTTGTTTGATTTGGTGAGTTTTGTGCTTAACCAGTGTTGTTTTGAGCCAAATCAACCTTTCACCCAAACCTACCCACATACATCTATATCTTTTACATATTATATATCCTTACCTCATCAAATCCTTTTCATCATCTTCTTGTAAATATTATCTGTGTACATCCTTTTACTTTTCTCATCCTATCTCCCATCACTCTCTTGTCTTAATCCCATCCGAGTCTCGTTATGTCCACCAATATTGATCACCTCCTAGTCTAGGACCATCCATCCACTTGACCTACATATCCTAATCACATATCATCAAAAATCCACCTTATCCATATTCAATCTTTGTCACATCTTAGTCCTTTCATCATGGCATTCCCACATCATATTTCCTTGTCTTACTCATCCATAAAATCTTAATCTAAACCATATACCTATCATAAAACTCACCTTAGTCCACCATTGTCACTTGTCTTGATCTTGCCTAGCCTAATCAATTTATCCCTTACAACTTAACCTAATCATAAGTCCCACCCATCCTTACCTCATCATACCCTTTATCATACTAATCATCCTGCTAAGTCTATAGTCAAACATTAGATTTTGTCTACATTGAAAAATACTCTTGTCATTTCAAGGTCCTTATCATTAGATTTCTTTTGTCTAATCAAGTTTGAATTATAATCATAATCTTACCAATCAAATAATATCATCTTGTTTGAGTCGATCATCGTGGTCTTGAGCTAGTCTTCATCTAATTAACCCCTAGTCAAAATATGTCTATCAAGCTAGTCTAACCCCTCGTCCAATATTAGAGCTTGTAAGAGCTCACTCAATTAAATCCAATCCCAATCATCAAATCTCATGTCTTAATTTGGTGTACTTGATCTTATCCCATCACATCACATTACATCTAATCAAACTTGAGTTCAAATCAAAGTAAGCCTTTGTCCAAATTTATCCAACACATCTCATCTACATCCCTTAATATTTCCATTCAAACTAAAACTTTGAAATTTAGTGATGTCGATCACTCTTTTCTTCTAATTCATTATTACATGTCACGTACCTTTGTTATTTGGTGTTGGTAAAATCCTAAATATAAATGCATCTCCAACACATCTAACATTGCCTTCTAGTTTCTCTTTAGTAAAATTATGACCCAGTAATATGACTTTCTGACCATTTTGATTAATTAAGAGCCAATTTTCAAATAATTGCACAAATGTTGATTAACCTTGTTTAAGGCTAATTAATCTGAATCAAGAGCCTAAGTGTATTTTCCATGAGAGTTGTTGAATATTGATTTTTGAAAATCTATTCTTATTAACTGCATTATCAGGTGACATCATTTCTTGGGAAGACATCCCTAGGCTATAAATACCACAAATATCAAGATTAGGGGTCAACCATGCATTTTTAATGCCTCCCATGCCTCTTCAATTCCCCTTCTTCCAAGATCATGATGGATATAGTTATGGATTTAATTCCAAATATTAAGATTATCCATGGCCACACATCACAAACTTGAGATGGATGGTCACATTTGATCTTGACCAATCTCAAAAATCTATAAATAGAGAGGACATAGACATGAATTTTAAGCTTGAATATTTAAATGTTATAATGTTAAATTATTTACACAATCCTTTGTATTTTATAATTGATTTTTTTTGCAAGATTCATTGATAGGCTAGTTTAGTCATTTAGAATCACGAGCCCAGGTTCCATGGAGTGGTCTTTATACATTGGAGGAATTTGCCACCATTGTTGACAAAGACAATGATTCTTGATCAAGGGAGAACATGTTTTTGAACCACATGGTTATGGTAAATCCATTTGGGAAGGTTATATGATGCTTGCTTTCTTTCATTTGTTTCTTGTTCTCCTTTGTAATTCCTATAGGAATAGATAGGCTTAGTTGGTTAGTTATTTATGCATTTTTCATGATTTATGGACTAATGTTTGACTAAATTTCTTTGTAATCCTCTCTACATATCTAATTAATTAGTCAATTGATTTATTTTTGGTCACTCAAGGGCTACAATGGTGTATGCTCTCCTCCTTGCATCCTTGTGGTGATTCTTAAAGGATCAGAAACCACAAACAATCCCTCCCATTTTTATTTCTATGGGAAACATGACATGGAACTCACACCCACATACTTGCCATAGTCTTAGGGAGATACTTTTTATGGATTTCATCACCACACACTAATCCACACTCTATGTTTTAGCAAAGTATAAATATCAAGGAAAACTATTATTAGGCTAAGAAGTTGATCCCATGTAGGTAATCTATGAAGGGGAAGAGTTCATTCTATGAAATAGGCATTATAAAACACCCAAAATGAACTTGGGCCCATATGTACCTAGTGTGTATCGAGGATGCCCCTAGAGATCCCATTTATCCTGGCATAAGAGAATTAGCCATATCATGTGACTTGATATTGGAGTCATTATCAGATACCAAGTGATCATCATATTTAGACAAGGTTGAGAGGTTAAATCAATTTCATAATGGGTCACCAACCTACAACCTCAATTTTGAAGCTTTTAGATGGTAAAATCATTAGGTTATAGACCCAAAATTAGTTTACTAGTCTTAGGTTTGTGGTTTGCTTGATTTGCTGAGTTTTGTGCTCAACCATTGTTATCCATGAGCCAAGTCAACCTTTCATCCAAACCTACACACATATGTCTAGATATTTTGCATATTATATATCCTTACCTCATCACATCCTTTTCATCATCTTCTTGTACATATTATTTGTGTACATCCTTTTACTTGTCTCATCTTATCTACCATCACTCTCTTGTCTTAATCCCATCCTAGTCTAGTTGTGTCCACCAAATATTGATCACTTCCTAGTCTAGTATCATCCATCCACATGATCCACATATCCTAGTCATATCTTGTCCAAAATCCACCTTGTCCATAGCCAATCTTAGTCACATCCTATTCCTTTCATCATGGCATTCCCACATCATATTTCATTGTCTTACTCATCCTTATAATCTTAATCCAAACCATATACCTATCAAAAAACTCACCTTAGTCCACCCTTGTCACTTGTCTTGATTTTTCCTAGCCTAACCACTTTATCCCTTACAACCTAACCTAGTCATAAGTCCCACCCATCCTTACCTCATCATACCCTTGACCACACTAATCATCCTACCAGGTCTATAGTCAAATATTGATTTTAATCTACATTTGAAAACATTCTTGTCATTTCAAGATCCTTATCATTAGATTTCTTATGTCTAATCAAGTTTGTATTATAATCATAATTTTACCAATCAAATAATCTCATCCTATTTGATTTGATCACCATTGTCCTGAGCTAGTCTTCATCTAATCATCCCCTCGTCAAAATTTGTCTATCAAGATAGTCTAACCTCTCATCCAATAATAAATATTGTCATAACTCACTCAGTCAAATCCAATCCCAATCATCAAATATCATGTCTTAATTATGTTTACTTGATCTTATCCCATCACATAATTTTACATCTAATCAAACATGAGATCAAATCAAAGTAAGCCTTTCTCCACATTTATCCAACACATCTCATCTACATCCCATAATATTTCCATTCAAACTAAAATTTTGCCATTTAGTGCTCTGGATCACTCTTCTATTCTAATTAAATTTTACACATCACATACCTTTGTTATTTGGTGTTGGGAACATCCTAAATGGAAATACATCTCCAACGCATCTAACATCGCTTTCCAATTCCTCTCTAGTCAAATTATGAACTAATAATATGTCTTTCTGACCATTTTGATTAATTGAAAGCCAATTTTCAAATAATTGGATAAATGTTTATTAACCTTTTTTAAGGCTAATTAATCAAAATCAAGAGCTTAAGTGGTTTTTCCATGAGATTTATTAAATATATACTTTTGAAAATTGATTCCTATTAACTGCATCATCAAGTGACATCATTTCTTGGGAAGACATCCCTATGCCATAAATGCTACAAATAATAGGATTATGGGTCACCCATGTGTAGTTAATCCCTCCCATGCCTCTTCAATGCCCCTTTTTACAAGATCATGATGAAGATAATTATGGATTTAATTCCAAATATTGGGATTATCCATGGCCACACATCTCAATCTTGAAATGGATGGTCATGGTTGATCCTCACCAATCTCAAAAATATTTAAATAGAGAGGCCATCGACATGAATTTTAAGCTTGAATATTGAAAAGTATTAATGTTAAATTTTTTCCACAATCCTTTGTATTTGATCATTTATTTTGTTTGCAAGCTTCATTTATAAGCTAGTTTAATTATTTATAATCATGAGCCTAGGATTTATGGAGTGTTCTTGAGACATTGGAGGTGTTTTCCACCATTTTTGACAAAGACAAGCATGCTTGATGAAGGGAGAATAAGTTTTTGAGCCACATGGGTATGGTGAATCCATTTGTGAAGGTAATATGATGTTTTATTTATTTCATTTGTTTCTATTTCTCCTTTTTAATTCCCATAGGAGTAGTAAGGCTTAGTTAGTTATTTATTTATGCATTTTTCATAATTTATGGACTAATGTTTGACTAAATTGCTTTGTAATCCTCTCTATATATCTAATTAATTAGTTAATTAATTAATTTTTTTTGTCACCCGAGGGCTACAATGGTGTATGCTCTCCTCCATGCATCTTTGTAGTGATTCTTGGAGGATAAAAAACCACTAACAAACCCTCCCATTTTTCTTTCTAGGGGAAACATGACATGGAATTCACACCCATGTACATGCCATAGTCTTAGGGGGAAAGTGGCTATGGATTTCATCACCATACACTAATCCACACTCTATGTTTTAAGAGAGTATAAATATCAGGGACAACTATTTTTAGGTTAAGTAGTTGATCCCATACAGGTCATCTGTGAAGGGGAAACGTTCATTTAATGAAATAGGCATTAGACAACACCCTACATGAACTTGGGCCCCAACGTACCTAGTGTATATCTAAGATGCCCCTATGGATCCCATTTAGCGTAGCATATAATTATTAGCCATATCATGTGACCTGATACTATATTTGGTATAACATTCTAAGTGATCATCATATTTTGACAAGGTTGAGAGGTTTGTTAAATTTCATAATGGATCACTAGCCTAAAAACTCACCTGTGAAGCTGTTAGATGGTGCAATCATTGGTTTATAAAACCAAAATCAGTTTACTAGTCTTAGGTTTGTGGTTTGCTTGATTCGGTGAGGTTTTTGATCAACCAGTGTTGTTTGTGAGCCAAGTCAACCTTTTAAACAAACCCACAAACATCTATCTATATTTTTTGCATATTATATATCCTTACCACATCACATCCTTTTCATAATAGTCTTGTAAATATTATCTATGTACATCCTTTTACTAGTCTCATCCTATCTCCCATCACTCTATTGTCTTAATCCCATCCTAGTCTAGTTGTGTCCACCAATATTGATCACCTCCTAGTTTAATATCATCCATCCACATGACCTATATATCCTAATCACATCTCATCCAAAATCCACCTTGTCTATAGACAATCTTATTCATATCCTAGTCCTTTCATCATGACATTTTCACATCATATTTCCTTATTTTACTCATCCTTAGAATCTTAATCCAAACTCTATACCTATCACAAAACCCACCTTAGTCCACCCTTGTCACATGTCTTTATCTTGCCTAGCCTAATCACTTTATCCATTACAACCTAACCTAATCATAAGTCCCACCCATCCTTACCTCATCATACCCTTGACCATACTAATCATACTACCAATACTATAGCCAAACATTAGTTTTTAGCTACATTTTAAAACATTCTTGTCATTTCAGGGTCCTTATCATTAGATTTCTTATGTGCAATCAAATTTAAATTATAATCATAATATTACCAATCAAATAATCTCATCCTATTTGAGTCGATAATTATGGTCTTGAGCTACTCTTCATCTAATCAACCCCTAGTCAAAATCTATCTATCAATCTAGTCTAATGCCTCATCTAATACTAAAGCTTGGCATAGCTCACTTAGTCAAATCCAATCCCAATCATCAAATATCATTGCTTAATTTAGTGTACTTGATCTTATCCCATCACATCACATTACATCTAATCAAACTTGAGACCAAATCAAAGTAAGCCTTTATCTAACTTTATCCAACACATTTCATCTACATCCCTTAATATTTCCATTCAAACTAAAATTTTTCCATTTAGTGCTCTCAATCAATTTTTTATTCTAATTCATTATTACAAATCATGTACCTTTGTTATTTGGTGTTGGTAACATCCTAAATGGAAATACATATCCGACGCATCTAACATCATCTTCTAGTTCCTCTCCAGTCAAATTATGACCCATTAATATGTCTTTCTTACCATTTTGATTAATTGAGTGCCAATTTTCAAATAATTGCATAAATGTTGATTAAACTTGTTTAAGGTTAATTAATCCATATCAAGAGCTTAGGTGGATTTTCTATTAGATTTTCTGAATTTTTCTTTTTGAAATTTGATTCCTATTAACTGCATCATTAGGTGACATAATTTCTTGGGAAGACATCCCTATGCCATAAATGCCACAAATATTAGGATTATGGGTCACCCATGTGTAGTTAATGCCTCCTATGCCTCTTCAATGCCCCTTCTTCCAAGATCATGATGAAGGTAATTATGGATTTAATTCCAAATATTAGGATTATCCATGGCCACACATCTCAATCTTGATATGGATGGTCATGGTTTATCCTCACCAATCTCAAAAATATATAAATAAAGAGGCCATGGACATGAATTTTTAGCATGAATATTGAAAAATTATAATGTTAAATTGTTTCCACAATTCTTTGTATTTGATCATTGATTTTATTTGCAAGCTTCATTGATATGCTAGTTTAATCATTTAGAATCATGAGCCTAGGTTTTATGGAGTTTTCTTGAGACATTGGAGGAGTTTAACACCTTTGTTGACAAAGACAAGGATGCTTGATCAAGGGAGAACATGTTTTTGAGCCACATGGGTATGGTGAATCCATTTCGAAAGGTAATATGATGTTTTTTTCTTTCATTTGTTTCTTTTTATCCTTTCTAATTCTTATAAGAATAGATAGGCTTAGTTAGTTAGTTATTTATGCATTTTTCATGATTTATGGACTAATGTTTGATGAAATTGCTTTGTAATCCTCTCTACATATCTAGCTAATTAGTCAATTGATTTCTTTTTGGTCACCCAAGGGCTAAAATGGTGTATGCTCTCCTCCTTGCATCCTTGTGGTGATTCTTGGAGGATAAAAAACCACAAACAAACCCTCACATTTTTATTTCTAGGGGAAACATGACATGGAATTCACAACCATGTACTTGCCATAGTCATAGGGGGATAATGATTATCAATTTCATCACCATGCACTAATCCACACTCTATGTTTTAGTAGACTATAAATGTGAAGGACAACTATTGTTAGGATAAGAAGTTGATCCCATGCATGTCATATGTGAAGGGGAAGAATTAATTCTATGAAATAGGCATTAGACAACACCCTACATGAACTTAGGAACCTATGTACCTAGTGTATATCGAGGATGCCCCTAGAGATACCATTTAGCCTATCATAAGAGAATTAGACATATCATTTGACTTTCTACTAGAGTCGGTATTAGATCCTATGTGATAATCATTTTTAGATAAGGTAGAGAGTTTTAATCAATTTCATAATGGGTCACTAGCCTACAACCTCACCTGTGAAGCTATTAGATGGTGCAATAACTAGGTTACAAACCCAAAATTAGTTTACATGTCTTAGGTTTGTGGTTTTTTTGATTTGGTGAGTTTTGTGCTCAACCAGTGTTGTTTGTGATCCAAGTTAACCTTTCATGAAAAACTATACACCTATGTCTAGATCTTTTACATATTATATATCCTTACCTCATCACATCCTTTTCATCATCTTCTTATACATATTATTTGTGTACATCTTTTCACTTGTCTCATCTTATCTCTCATCACTCTCTTATCTTAGTCACATCCTAGTCTAGTTGTGTCCACCAATATTGATCACCTCCTAGTCTAGTATCATCCATCCACATGACCTACATATGCTAATCACATCTTGTCCAAAATCCACCTTGTCTATAGCCAATCTTAGTCACATCCTAGTCCTTTCATCATGGCATTACCACATCATATTTCCTTGTCTTACTCATCCTTAGAATCTTAATCCAAACCATATACCTATCATAAAACTTACCTTAGTCCACCCTTGTCACTTGTCCTCATCTTGCCTAGCCTAATCACTTTATCCCTTACAACCTAACCTAATCATAAGTCCCACCCATCTTTACCTCATCATACCCTTGACCATACTAATCATCTTGCCATGTCTATATTCAAACATTAGTTTTTATCTACATTTAAAAACATTCTTGTCATTTCAAGATCCTTATCATTAGATTTATTATGTCTAATAAAGTTTGAATTATAATCATAATTTTACTAATCAAATAATCTCATCCTCTTTGATTAGATCATCGTGGTCTAGAGCTAGTCTTCATCTAATCATCCCCTAGTCAAAATTTGTCTATCAATCTAGTCTAACCCCTCGTCCAATATTAGAGCTTGTCATAGCTCATTCAGTCGAATCCAATCCCAATCATCAAGTCTCATGTCTTAATTTTGTGTACTTGATCTTATCCCACCACATCACATTACATCTAATCAAACTTAAAATCAAATCAAATTAAGCCTTTGTTTAAATTTATCCAACACATCTCATCTACATCTCTTAATATTTCCATTCAAACTACAATTTCACCATTTAATGCTCTGGATCACTCTTTTCTTCTAATTAATTGGTACACATCACATACCTTTTTTATTTGGTGTTGGTAACATCCTAAATGGAAATACATCTCCAATGCATCTAACATCACCTTCTAGTTCCTCTCTAGTCAAATTATAATAATATGACTTTTTGACCATTTTGATTAATTGAGAGCCAATTTTCAAATAATTGCACAAATATTGATTAACCTTTTTTAAGGCTAATTAATCCAAATCAAGAGCTTAAGTGGATTTTACATGAGATTTATTGAATATTTATTTTTGAAAATTGATTCCTATTAACTACATCATCAGGTGACATCATGTCTTGGGATGACATCCTTATTCCATAAATGCCACAAATATCAAGATTATGGGTCAGCCATGCCTAGTTAATTCCTCCCATGGCACTTCAATTCCCCTTCTTCCAAGATAATGATGAAGATAATTATTTATTTAATTCAAAATATTAGGATGATCCATGGTCACACATCTGTATATTGAGATGGATGGTCATGGTTGATCATGACCAATCTCAAAAATCTATAAATAGAGAGGCAATGGACATGAATTTTAAGCTTCAATATTGCAAAGTTATAATGTTAAATTGTTTCCGCAATCCTTTGTATTTTCTCATTGATTTTTTTTGCAAGCTTCATTGATACGTTAGTTTATTGATTTAGAATCATGAGCCTAGGTTTTAAGGAGTGTTCTTGAGACATTGGAAGATTTTGCCACCATTTTTGACAAAGACAAGGATGTTTGATCAGGGGAGAACATGTTTTTGAGCCACATGTGTATGGTGAATCCATTTTCGAAGGTAATATGATGCTTTCTTTCTTTCATTTATTTCTTGTTATCCTTTGTAATTCCAATAAGAATAGATAGGCTTCGTTAGTTAGTTATTTATGCATTTTTCATGTTTTAAGGTCTAATGTTTGACTAAGTTGCTTTGTAATCCTCTATACATATATTTTTGATTAGTTGATTAATTTCTTTTTATCACCCAAGGGCTACAATAGTGTATGCTTTCCTCCTTGCATCCTTGTGGTGATTCTTGGAGTATCAAAAACCACGAGAAAATCCTACCATTTTTGTTTCTATGGGAAACATGACATGGAATTCACACCCATCTACTTGTCATAGTCTTAGGGGGATAGTGACTATGGATTTCATCATCATGCACTAATCCACACTCTATGTTTTAGGAGAGTATAAATATCAAGGACAACTATTATTAGGCTAATCAGTTGATCCCATATAGGTCATCTATGAAGGGGAAAAGTTAATTATATGAAATAGGCATTAGACAACACCATACACAAACATGTGCCCCAATGTACTTAGTGTATATCTAGGATGCCCCTAGGGATCCCATTTGGCCTAGCATAAGAGAATTAGCCATATCATGTTACTTTCTACTAGAGTTGGTATACGATTCTAAGTGATCATCATATTTAGACAAGGTTGAGAGGTTTGTTCAATTTTTTAATGGGTCACCAGCCTAAAACCTCACCTATTAAGCTATTATATGGTTCAATCATCGAGTTACAAACCCAAAATTAGTTTACTAGTCTTAGGTTTGTTGTTTGCTTGATTTGGTGAGTTTTGTGATCAACTAGTGTTTTTTATGAGCCAAGTCAACCTTTCACCCAAACCTACACACATCTATCTAGATATTTTTCATATTATATATATGTACCTCATCACATCCTTTTCATCATCTTCTTGTACATATTATATATGCAAATCCTTTTACCTGTCTCATCCTATCTCCCATCACTCTCTTGTCTAAATCCCATCCTAGTCTAGTTGTGTCCACCAATATTGATCACCTCCTAGTCTAGTATCATCCATCCACATGATCCACATATCCTAGTCATATCTTGTCCAAAATCCATCTTGTCCATGGAAAATATTAGTCACATCCTACTCCTTTAATCATGACATCCCCACATCATAATTCCTTGTCTTACTCATCCTTAGAATCTTAATCCAAACCATATACCTATCACACAACTCACCTTAGTCCACTAGTGTCACTTGTCTTGATCTTGCCTAGCCTAATCACTTTATCCCTTACAACTAACCTAATCATAAGTCCCACCCATCCTTACCTCATCATACCCTTCACCATACTAATCATCATGCCAAGTCTATAGTCAAACATTAGTTTTTATATACATTTTGAAAACATTATTATCATTTTGTGGTCCTTATCATTAGATTTATTATGTATAATCAAGTTTGAAGTATAATCATAATCTTACCGATCAAATAATCTCATCCTATTTGAGTCGATCATCATGGTCTTGAGCTAGTCTTCATCTAATCAACCCCTAGTCAAAATCTATCTATCAAGCTAGTCTAACCCCTCATCCAATATTAGAGCTTGTCATAGCTCACTCAATCAAATCCAAAACCAATCATCAAATCTCATGTCTTAATTTTGTGTACTTGATCTTATCCCATCATGTCACATTATATATAATCAAACTTGAGATCAAATCAAAGTAAGCCTTTATCCAAATTTATCCAACACATCTCATCTACATCCCTTAATATTTCCATTCAAACTATAGTCTTTCCATTTAGTGCTTTGGATGAATTTTTTTCTTCTAATTCATTGGTACACATCATGTAACTATCAGAGTTGTTGCCAAAATTTGGATAATGTGAATGCAATGGAGACATGATCACACGAGATGAAGCTAGTGCACATCACATAGACGCTAAAGCAATTTGAAATTATACAAGACAAATAAGAGAAAACTAATATTTGATTAACATGAGATGGCCAAAGTGAAGAATACATATAGGAGAGCACATAAGTAACTCCTCCACAAAAAGTGGTCAAGCCACCCCAAGAATAGACTGTAACTCCTCCATGAAAGGTGGTGACAAGGTGCTAATAATAGAGAAGTAACTCCCATACCTAGAATTGCTAGTCAAAGGAGTTACTTATGACATTATCATGACACCTATGACACATATATGACACACATCTGTGCATAAGCTATCCTATCCCACGAATGTAGGAAAACTCCATGTATGCACGAATATATAATTTACCTAATTAAATGATAGGGAAAAATAAAAACCTACACTAATACCCCCCCATAAGTGCAGCTTAGGTGGGAAGTGTGGAAATATAAAATGGGTCCCAGAAGCTAGGCCTGATGAGGTACCCACGTACAAATGCAATCTCCCATAAGATAGAGAAAAGGAGAAAACCTGTAAGAAAAAACTCCCCCCCCCAAAACAGAGACATAAAAGAAATGAAGAGGCTAGAAGGCCCCCTTGAAGATGATGTTGATGTAGATGTAGATCGCACCCCAAGAAGAGCTCATAGATGAATGAACTTGCTCTTTGTGAAAGGTTTGGTGAAGATGTCTGCAACCTAATCTGAAGACTGGCAAAAGATTAATTCAATGACCTAACTATGAATAAGCTCCCAAATGAAATGCATGTGAATCTCTATGTGCTTGGTCTGTTGGTGTAGTCTACATTTGCAGCAGCATCATCTTCAGGGGGGCCTTCTATCCTCTTCATTTCTTTTATGTCTCTCTTTTGGGGGGGGGAGTTTTTTCCTATGGGTTTTCTCCTTTTCTCTATCTTATGGGAGATTAAATTTGTACATGGGTACATCATCAGGCCTAGTTGTCAGGGCCCATTTTATATTTCCACACTGCCCACCTAAGCTACGCTTATGGGGGGTATTAGTGTAGGTTTTTATTTTGGAGAAGTCAATTTAACCTACACTAATAACCCCCCATAAGTGTAGCTTAGGTGGGAAGTGTGGAAATATAAAATGGGTTTTAGCAACTAGGCCTGATGAGGTACCCATGTACAAATGCAATCTTCCATAAGATAGAGAAAAGGAGAAAACCTGTAGGAAAAAAATCCCCCCCAAAAGAGAGACATAAAATAAATGAAGAGGCTAGAAGGCCCCCCTTGAAGATGATGCTACTGCAGATGTAAATCGCACCCCAAGAAGAGCTCGTAGATGAATGAACTTGCTCTCAGTGAAAGGTTTGGTGAAGATGTTTGCAACTTGCTCCGAAGACTAGAAAAATATTAATTCAATGACCTAACTTTGAATAAGATCCCAAATGAAATTCATGTGAATCTCTATGTGCTTGGTCCACTAGTGTGGTCTACATCTGTAGCAACATCATCTTTAGGGGGGCCTTCTAGCCTCTTCATTTCTTTTATGTCTCTCTTTTTGGGGGGAGTATTTTCCTACAAGTTTTCTCCTTTTCTCTATCTTATTGGAGATTAAATTTGTACATGGGTACCTCATCAGGCCTAGTTGCCAAGACTCATTTTATGTTTCCACATTGCCCACCTAAGCTGCGCTTATGGGCGATATTAGTGTAGGTTTTTATTTTGGAGAAGTCAATTTTAACTAAAAAAAATAAAGTAAAAGATAGTTTAATGGATGGCCAATTGTTTAAGGGCCCACATGGGATACCAAACAAGGAAAAAATGTGCCATTTTCAACAAAAAAATAGTTTTAAATTTGCTGGTAAAAAAAGAGAGACACTAAATTACAGACCTCACAGATCTCAACACATAGCAACAAGTTCTAACACAGTAGAGAAGAGACAAAGTAAATGTAGGAAAAAGATGCCAAGTGTAGGAAAAGGATGCCAAGTGTAGGAGAAGGATGCCAAGCTAATCAAATGAGTAGATCCAACACCAAGTGGAGCTGGCAGATCTTAGTTCTCTCAGAATTTAATGCCTAAAATTTCTAGTTAGAGAAAATATGCAGTAAACCTGAGTCTGCCTACATTAATCCAATGCTCCTTTATATTCTACAGATGAAAATAAAAGAGAGTAGAAAAACTCAATGCATTATGTTTGAAAGTGATGCCAAGCATTGATTTTTCCACAAATTGCCTTGCTGGAGTTCACAATGCCACAACAGATCTATGAAACATGTCTCAACAAATTTCAATGCATATATCTAAAGGGTAGATCTGAATGAAACTCAATAAAAATATTTTTTTTTAATAGATTTCCATATGGATTTGCATGATCTTTCAAGAAACTCTACCAAAACTCTCAAATACAACTGAGTTAAACAAAAAAATACTAAGAAAGTAAAGTAAGAATTTTATAATAAACTAATAGCATAACCAGACACACGATTATTGGGGTGGATCTAATACCATATCAGAGTTGTCTCCAAGATCTAAATAATGTGAATGCAATGGAGATGTGATCACATGAGATGAAGCTAGTGCACATCACATAGATGCTAAAGCAATTTGAAATTATACAAGACAAATAGGAGAAAACCAATCTTTGATTAACATGAGATGGCCAAAGTGAAGAATACATATAGGAGAGTATGTAATTAACTCTTTCACAAAAGGTGGTCAAGGCACCCCAAGAATAAACTCTAACTCCTCCATGAAAGGTGGTGACAATGTGTTAAGAATAGAGAAGTAACTCCCATACCCAGAATAGCCAGTCAAAGGAGTTACTTATGACATTATTATGACACTTATGACACATCTATGACACACATCTCCACATAAGCTAGCCTATCCGACGAATGTAGGAAAACTCCATGTATGCACAACTATATAATTTCCCTATTTAAATAATATAGAAAAATAAAAACCTACACTAATAGTAACTTTATTATTTGGTGTTGATAACATCCTAAATGTAAATACATCTCCAATGCATCTAACATCACCTTCTAATTCCTCTTCAGTCAAATTATGACCCATTCATATGGCTTTCTAACCATTTTGATTAATTGAGAGCCAATTTTCATATAATTGCACAAATGTTGATTAACCTTATTTAAGGCTAATTATCTAAATCAAGATATAAAGTGGATTTTTTGTGACAGTTTTTAAATATTTCTTTTTGAAATTTGATTCCTATTAACTAAATCATTATATGACATTATTTATTGGGAAGAAATCCCTATGCCATAAATTCCATGAATATCAAGATTATGGGTCACCCATGCCTAGTTAATTCCTCCCATGTCTCTTCAATTCCCCTTCTTCCAAGATCATGATGAAGATAATTATGGATTTAATTATAAATATTAGGATTATCCATAGCCACACATCTCAATCTTGAGATGGATGGTCATGGTTGATCCTAAACAATCTCAAAAATCTATAAATAGAGAGGCCATGGACATGAATTTTAAGTTTGAATATTGAAAAGTTATAATGTTAAATTGTTTCCAAAATCTTTTGTATTTGTTCATTGATTTTGTTTCAAAAATTCATTGTTAGGCTAATTTAATGATTTAGAATCATGAGCCTAGGTTTTATGGAGTGTTCTTGAGACATTGGAGGAGTTTTCCACCATTGTTGACAAAGACAAGGATGCTTGATCAAAGGATAAAATGTTTTTGAGCCACATGGGTATGGTGAATCCATTTGGGAAGGTAATATGATGTTTTCTTTCTTTCATTTGTTTCTAGTTATCCTTTGTAATTCCCATAAGAATAGATAGGCTTAGTTATTTAGTTATTTATGAATTTTTCATGATTTATGGACTAATGTTTGACTAACTTGCTTTGTAATCCTCTCTAAATATCTAATTAATTAGTTAATTAATTTTTTTTTGGTCACCCGAGGGCTACAATGGTGTATGATCTCCTCATTGAATCCTTGTGGTGATTCTTGAATGATAAAAAACTACTAACAAACACTCCCATTTTTATTTCTAGGGGAAACATGACATGGAATTCACACCCACCTACCTACCATATTTTTAGAGGGATAGTGACTATGGATTTCATCACAATGCAGTAATCCACACTCTATGTTTTAGTAGAGTATAAATATCAAGGATAATTATTGTTAGGTTAAGCATTTGATCCCATATAGGTCATCTATGAAGGGGAAGAGTTCATTCTATGAAAAAGTCATTAGACAACACCCTACACAAACACAGGCCCCAACGTACCTAGTGTATATCAAAGATTCCCTTAGAGATCCCATTTAGCCTAGCCTAAGATAATTAGCTATATCATTTGACTCGCTACTAGAGTCGGTATCAGATCCCAAGTGATCATCATATTTAGGCAAAGTTGAGAGGTTTGTTCAAATTTTAAATGGGTCACTAGCCTAAAACCTCACCTATGAAGCTGTTAGATGGTGTAATCATTGGGTTATAAATCCAAAATTAGTTAACTAGTCTTAGATTTGTGGTTTACTTGATTTGGTGAGTTTTGTGCTCAACTAGTGTATTTTGTGAGCCAAGTCAACCTTTCACCCAAACCTACACACATATATCTAGATATTTTACATATTATATATCCTTACCTCATCACATCCTTTTCATCATCTTCTTGTACATATTATCTATGTACATCCTTTTACTTGTCCCATCCTATCTCCCATCACTCTCTTGTCTTAATCCCATCCTAGTCTAGTTGTGTCCACCAATATTGATCACCTCCTAGTCTAATATCATCCATCCACATGATCCACATATCCTAGTCATATCTTGTCCAAAATCCACCTTGTCCATAGCCAATCTTAGTCACATCTTAGTCCTTTCATCATGACATTACCACATCATATTTCCTTGTCTTAATCATCCTTAGAATCTTAATCTAAACCATATACCTATCACAAAACTCACCTTAGTCCACCCTTTTCACTTGTCTTTATCTTGCCTAGCCTAATCACTTTATCCTTGACAACCTAACCTAATCATAAGTCCCACTCATCCTTACCTCATCATACCCTTGACCATACTAATCATCCTACCAAGTCTATAGTCAAACATTAGTTTTTATCTACATTGGAAAACATTCCTGTCATTTTAGGGTCCTTATCATTAGATTTATTATGTATAATCAAGTTTGAACTATAATAATAATCTTACAAATCAAATAATCTCATCCTTTTTGAGTCGATCATCATGGTCTTGAGCTAGTCTTCATCTAATCAACCCCTAGTCAAAATCTATCTATCAAGCTAATCTAACCCCTCATCCAATATTAGAGCTTGTCATAGCTCACTCAGTCAAATTGAATCCCAATCATAAAATCTCATGTCTTAATTTGGTGTACTTGATTTTATCCCATCACATCACATTACATCTAATCAAACTTGAGATCAAATCAAAGTAAGCCTTTGTCCAAATTTATCCAATACATCTCATCTACATCCCTTAATATTTCCATTCAAACCACCAAACCTATAGATTGGGGCCAATGAACCACATCAACCATAATTTCTTCCATCATTATCCATGACATCCATAAAAAAATTGGTCAATACCTTGATGAATAATGCCTCAATGCTAATAAGAATATGCTTTTTTCTCACCTCCTTAAGATGAGAACTCCACATCCTATATATTTTGACCCCATCCACCCATAATTAACTCTAGTCTAAACCCATCCATGTGAGTCCCATGTAAATCTTCCTTCAACCAACATAGCTAGTCATCTACCCCTTCCTACAATAGCAAAGGGAATCCTATCCTAGCCACTTTGTCTACTACTAGTCCACCCACCCAGTCATATCAACAACCATTTGATCCAAAGTCCAATGATTCCACATCTAAGTCAAAAAGTGAAAAGAGCCCCTATACTCCTCTTGCTATATCCTTATAAGACCTCTTCCATCAAATTATTTACACCAATATGATGGTTTATCCCCTATATGACATCTTTTTACTACTATTCCTAAACCCTCTTGGTATATATCTAACCAATATTATCCATATCATCAAACTTGGGGTCATACCATTAATCAATGTCATAATTTCCAAGACTATGTACAAGACCTCATAGGCCATGGTGACGTAGAAATCAAGATGAATCAGATGAGTCTACATCCTTAGGTGAATAAGAAGAGGAATTCCAAGGTTACATTCCTAATCACAATTACACCCTTCCCTTTCCAAAACAATGTCAAGACACTAAGTCCATCTTCCATGGTCCCTCCATCTTTGAAAAATCTTGCATTAAAGATGAGTCTACTCCCCATGAATCTATTCCTCATGTTTCCTTCCAATGGCCTCTATTTATTGAATCCATTGTTACTCCATCATCTTCCTCTCACCCATCATATCAAATACCCCATTTTGAGAGGTCACTTGCAGATAATGAATCTTATACTAGCAACATTACATCCTATACATTAGAGTCAACATTAGAGTCAATATAAGTATGATGTACATCAAGATCATGCTCAACACCAACATCTAAATCAAATTCCTCATTAGAAACATCATCCCTCATAGATAATACAATAGATAATGACTATGCAATCATTTTTAAAGATAATTCTAATGATAATCAATCACTAGGCATATCTTTTAAGCCCAATAAGGATGATGAAGTCGTAACAGGATTATTACAAGCTTTATCTATCAAATATTTTTAGAGTGGATTTGATCCTACCTCAGGCACATATCTTATAGCTAATCTTAGTGATTTTTTTGTTGATCTTGAGGAGATCTTCTTTGATGTCAGCATTGGGTCTCTTAGGAACCCCTATAAATACCATGATTCCCTATCACCCCTCACTGATCTCGTCATACCATATCTACCACCTTAATCCATCATAGATCATTTCCTTACCATCAATGATCATTCAATAACCTCCCTCTCTAAGGATGAAAATGAACATACATCTTTGAAATCTTCCTCAAGCAACATCATATGTGCCACAAAGATAAATGTCCATGATCAGATTCAAAAAGTCATAAAAGATGATCAAATCAACTTTGATCCAATAAGTCAAAATCAAGAGAATTCAAATCCTCACCTTAATCCAAAAATGTCTTCCCCTAGTGAAACCCAATATCAGGCACTAGGGGAATATCAAAGTCAGATAATATTTCAAATAAAAAATCAATGTCTTCCAGTAGTGAAGCCTAATGTTAGGCATTAGGGGACCATCAAAGTCAAAATAATCTTTAAAATAAAAAATTAACCTCCTCTATTGAAGACCAAAGTCAAGAAATAGGGGGCAGTCAAAGTCACAACCAATTCATAGATCACCATAGTGTCAAAATTAGTATCAATATGGTTCATAATACTTCAAATAATTAGATCAAAGAAGAATTGTATAGTCAAAGTTTCTTGTATTTATTAAAATCTTTTATCATATGACACCAATCAAATGAGAAATGTCTAACATCTCTAATGATGTGTGTGACTACTAGTCCTAAACCCCCATCACCTATCACATTTTCGTATCACACCCCAATGATCCCAATAAGTCCTACCATCCATTCTAGTCTAATACAGCCCCATTAACATCAAGATCTAATCCCAGCCATAAATTACATCAACCATTTAGGCATCATTGTCTCTTATAGGGGTGAAGAAAATACTTGGATTATATGTTTATAGGGGTCTCAATCAAACATCAATGAAGTTCACAAGGACATTAATACATCCTATAGAAACAACATGGTCCTAACATCACACATCTCTAGAATAGGTGCTGTCTAAATAAAATGAAGGTGTCTGCATCTTACATCTTGTACCCATATCCATTAAAATTGAGATGCCCAAAAATATAAAAAGTAAAAAAATATAATAAAATAAAAAATATATATAATAAAAAAAATCATTCATCCAATGGTGAAAACTAGTCTTCTGGCACCTTGGGAAAGTACCATGATGAAAACCATTTTTTAGTGTCATGGTAAAATAATCTATTGTCTACAATTTAACTCAACACTTGGGGTAAAAATTCATCCTTTTCATCCATCAAACCCATCCCTTGTTAATCCCATATGTATCATATCCCTCTTATCATGCATCCTATTATGTTCCTCTTTTCTTCCATCCTTGAACTTCATAAGGGAGTCGAAGATATATGTAAAAATGTTTTGAAATCATCTTGGCATATCCTCTAATGTACACTCAGGCAAATATATATCTTATTATTATAAAATAAGGTCATTAACAATCCCTAGTCCATTCTTCTTTGGTCCTCATCCCTTTTTCTGCATTACCATCACCCTTTTGTCATCCCATCCATTATTTCATCAATCCGTCCTTATCCTAGTTGCTAGACTTGGTATTCCCTTTGCTAGTAATCCTATTTGTATAGTGTACATACATATTCCAAAAAGACCTAAAAATTGAAATATTTCAAAATCACAAAAAATTATAAAATCCACAACATCCTAAAAACATATTTCTTGTCTTTCCCTATGTCATATTTTAATATATATTAAGCATCCCAATCATCCTATCTAAAGTCTTATCCATCTTATCATTTTGTCATTTCATCTGACTTTAACTTCAAAGTCATGTAGTCTTATGTCTTCTACAATCCTTATCCTCATCCAAATCCATACCTTGTCTAATTTCTTATCCTTAATCTAAACTCACATCATCATCATCATGACCAATTTAGTCCACCCCATTACCTTATCAATCATCATGTCAACTCTCACCTGGACCATTAGAACAGACATGATGACATTGCATGTAGATTAATTTATGTGTTACTTGTGTGATATGTATTGTTTGAGTTGTTTACATCATGTACATATATTTTTTATCTTATGTTTAATTTATTAGTTCTTTTATCATGTATCTTTTTGTCTATTGGGCAATGAATAAGGATGTTATGATGACACCAAAATTTACAATAATGCTTTTAACTTCCCTTGATGATGTAGAGTTTACTATTTTCCTATGTATATTGGCACAACACCCTCTTGGTCCTAATTATATCATGGGGCATACTTTCAAGTTCCATATCTATCAAATTTATTAGGATATGATGGGACTTATTATAGTTGTGTTGGCTTGATCATCTACACTCTCATCATTTCTCTAATTGTCTAAATCCATTCATCTATCATATCTAATCATAAACAATCTAACCTCTCATCATTTATACTAGTCCACCCTCTATCTAATCACTAACATGTCTAATCATATTCATTATTGTTACCTTCTAATCAATCATTATCATTTATCCTTTAGTCATAACAACATCATCTTGAGGTCTTTTTAGACTATGTAAGTAACGCTTAGTCACATATCATGTCTAAGGTCATCTCAGCCACTCTCTTATTTCCCATCATTCATTATCATATATATTTTATAATTCACCATCATCACATATTACATCAGTCAAATCCTTGAGCTATAATAATTAATTAATCAGTCAAATGATCAAACACCATCCTCACAATTGTCTTGCTAATCTTTGCATCAATCGTTCACACCTATCGATTAGGCCCAAAATAATCACAACATCCATCATTTCTTCCATATCACTAATTGGTCAAAGTTCATGATTCCCTCCCTCAACTAGGGCTTGACTCTAACTATACCTTTATCATCATTTATTTTTCCCTTAAATGTGTTCTTGCTAGGGGAATCATTGATATTAATCATATTATGGCTCATTAATTCAGTGCAATGTCATCTAATTCTTATCCTTTATCTTTTGGTTATTTAATCATATCATTTATTCACCATATCACTTGAATTTAGCATTGAGATACACTCATCATTCATCTTATCAAATCATTATCTTATCTTGGCCAACAAGTCTCCCTTACATATATCCTTTTCTAGGATACATTTAAATCTCATAGCCTTTCATCTTATCCTCATCATTTTATGGTTGATTCCCCTTTGGGATGTGTTAACAATCATGACATAATAACTCTCACTCCTTGTGCATATGTCTTTTCCAAGGGCATTATCACTTTGTAGCTCACTACTCAAGTTGAATTCATCTTCTTCATCATCTATCCCACATCTTGTATCCCATCCCATTATCTATTTATCACATTCCACCCCTAATTTTCTCTTTTTATTGGTCATGTAACTCCTTCATCTCTACATGTCCCCTTGAGGGGGCATCATATCCACTAACATCATGTACTAACAGTCATCCATGAAATGATTTCTTTGAAAGACCATTACTCCTTCCACTTCATGTACTCACAATTCCATTTTAAAGAGGGGCAAAATGTATACACTTAAATTTGATCACTTTATTTAACGTCACTAGTATTACTATTAGGTGATACTAATTATGGTTATCTCATTTATCGCCTCTTATTTTGTCCTAATACCACCCATTTCTAATCATTTATCTAATTTCCCCCTTCATTATTCTCTATTCAACAACCTTATGCTAAATCCACCAATATATTAATCCTCCTAAGGTATGTCTTATCCCATGCTAATATATCTTATCTATTATTTGGGAATTTAAAATTTCCATGACCCACCTACCCATCTACACTAGCCTTCGTACACACCTAGTTCCTAATCACCCACCTGATCCCTATCTAATCCCATACCTAATCCTAATTAGTCCCTAAGAGGATTATAGAATACTCTAATTTTAGAATCCTCTCTAACTTTTCTCCTTATCTTTAGATGTTTCTAATCTAGAAGCTTATGAGGAATTTTTAATTCATTGGAAATTCATCCACCCTTGATCCTCATTGGCTCAAATTTGAATGTGAGCCATATAGCTTCCCTCCTTGGATTATTTTTACAAGACACTCCTCTATTAAAAATAGAGACTACAAAGCTATCTTCAATCCTCATTCCATATCCATGATCAACTAGTCCATGTTATCATCCAAATCCCTGAATCAAGTTATCATAGTGCTACAAATCTGAGTCCAATGTAATCTCAATCTTGATCTTTTTGTCTTTTTATTTTTCAATATTGGTTGGAGAAATTAGATTTAGAATTATAGTGTTACTTTGAATGTTCAATCATCTATTTTCATTTTATCCTAATGGCTCTAGATCTTAATTAGTGGATTGACATTTTGGATGTTTTTAATGAAAGTGTACAATCAAATCCATATAGCTCAAAATTTCATCTACAATCATGCTAAGTTATCATGGTCCTAGAACATGTCTAGGGTGTCCTCCAAGGTACCTTTGTAAGTAAATTAGGATATTAAAGTGGGTAAATTGATAGAACTTAATAAATTTATAAGATAAATGGTAGAGTAAAGTAAGTTAAGTAAAATGGTAGAGTACCTTTGGGAACACTTGGTACCTTTGCAAGTAAAATGGTAGAGTAAAATAATTAAAGTATGTTTTTTAATACAAGTTTGTGGGGTCCAATTATCCTAGGGAACTGATGCCTATGAAGTTTTCATCAATATTTGATTAAATACTTGGTTTCAAGATCAATTTGATTTCCCTCTCTATTGCATTAATGTTTAAAAACTTGCTATTTCATATGCATTGAGTTTTTGATCAGTTATGAAATAAAAAATAGTCTCTAGTTGAGCATTATAAAAAAGGAGGCTAAGAGTCATAACACATATATATTTAATATAATCAATATCTTCCATTTATTACTTGTTTCTAACTTATTTTTAAATTAGACTCTTCTTCAAGATGGAAAAACATTATGTCATAATATGATACCTAATGTATTTCTCTAGTTATTTGATAAAATGGTTTAATAGATTCACTAAATAATGTTGGTGAAGCTAGAACCCATTACCAACAAGTTTGAAATAATCAAAGGCCATATTTTACTAATGGCTTCCACGTAAAAACATCCTTACTTTTTAAAATTAGCAACACATTCTTCAAGAAGTTTTTACATAATGTGGAATGTACTCCATAAGACCTAGGTCATGGTTGACCTAGGTTATGGTCGAGGATACCACAACTATCTCACTCACTATGAAATGGATTATATATACTCCACTAGATCCATATAGACCATATATGTATTTCATTTTCTATATAAACTCATAAATCCTATATCAATTGATCTAATTTAGGCAAAATTAAAATTAGATTATTATTTATTTTATTTTATTTGTGACTATTTTTTTAATAGTTTTTATGAATAGTTATTATTTTAATGATATTTTAAATATCATGTAAATAATATATAGTTAAATTAAATTATTTTTAGGTACACATTTACTTGTCATTTATTGGTGCAAATTAAGTTTTATTAACATGTTTTTTGTCATTTTTGTCATGTATAATTCTTTCTTCTCTCTCCCTTATTTATTTCCATTTATTTATTGTGGCCTCCCTCTAGGTGTGCACCTGTCCCCAAAGAAATCACATTATATATATTTTGGCATACAAACATATAGTATATATTTCTCGAGGAGTATACTTCAGATTTTTTTGGGTCAATTTAAACCTTGGGGTCATGTCTTATCACTTTTTTAAATTTGATGTTTGTTTTCATACCAATAAAGTCCTAATTTGAATTCTATAAATATATAAATACAAAGGAACATGGCATGTTTAGAGCATCTAGAAGGCATATAGTAATCTAAAGAAGATATGAAAGATTACTTACAACATTTATTTTTGAAAAATTATATTGTGTATTTATGAGAATTCTATTGAAACCAAGAAAATATTTACAAATAAATATTTTTAGAATTGAATTTTATGATAGTAACATATTGCATCGCACTAGACTACCTTGATGAACCATCATTATGTTTACTTAATGGTTTATGTTTTCTCTATACTTGAATCATCTTATGATAAATGCTTAATTTAGTTACAAATTTATTCACCATATTTGTTGGCATTATATTTCAACCTTGGAATATTGATGTGTTTTGTTAGACATGTCAATAAGTGCATATAAATTTATGTATGGTATGAAAAGTTTCATCCATTTGATAACCATAAGGTATTTTTTTTCAAATTATCTCAATAAGAGTAGGGTCATGATAATAAGTTACTAAATTAGATGATTTTTTTTCATAATATAGATAATTTAATACTTCCATAAGAGATAAAAAATCCAATGAAGAAGGTTATTTCATGTATCCATCAATGAAGGCTAAAGCTACAAGTAAATTGGTTCAACCCCTAGATGCACAAAGTAGATACTTATTCCAACATTTAATGAAATAAATGGCTAGCTGCACAAAATGAGTGGTTTTTTTTCAACATATTGAAAAAATCATGTGCACTAATGTTATGATCAGAATTTCAATAAGTTATAAATTTCCTACTGACATTTGAAGATGGCTCATCTAAATTTTTACTTTTTCAAAAACTCCATAACATATGGTGGAACCTTTCTGACTGATTCCATACTTTCAATGCTTACTTAACAATAACATTTATCAATTGTAGGTGTATCCTTTATGTCATATATCTTCACACTTTATATCTATTAAAATAGAGCTTTTAGTGCTCTCTCAATATCATCATTAGACTTGGATCTCTCTTCCTCTTTCATACTCAGTGTGTCTCTAACTCTATTGATGTTCCTCTTTCTATATGATCCCCTCTCTTCAGTATTATGCAACCCTCATCATAAATTATGATGGTGATCATAATTATTTAATAAATGCCTTAATTCCTAGAAACATGCCTTTATATATAGCTTGCAAAGTGTGACATGTCAAAAATCATCCATGCTAGGATTTCCACAAGCTAACATGTTTCCCCAAGGTTGTTTTGCTTCCCACATAAACATAGATGATCATCATGTGTTATAGTCCATATCCAATAATCTTGGTGTATGCACTAAATTATGCTAACCCCACTAATTATACTAATTCCTACAAATTTAGTCTAATTCCCATATTTCTTAGCTAAATTAACTAATAGTATACTAACCCCCATCCCATTCCTATATCCTATAAACCTTACACAATCCCAAAAACCAATTATTCCCCTCATTAAACCCCTAATATAACTTATTACCCATAAACCTACCCCCTAAGCCAACTAGCTAATTTAAAAATATAAAATAATCTACCTACCTAACTACCAACCTATTATAGCCTCTCCTAAACCCCTAAACCCTATGGGATATTTATAAAATTGGAGGATTAAATAAATTTCTCCCATTTTATCCCCTTCATCTATAATTCTCTGATTTTACAGATCTCCATGAAATTAAAAATTCTATGGAAAATCCCTAACAATTGATCTCAATGGCTAAAAGTTGAATTTGAGCTATTGGTTTCTCCCTCCATGTCTATATAACCAAGCACTCCCTCCTCCTTCAAACAAACTTAGAAAACTATCAAATTTATATTATATTGCATCCACAAAGCCTTCTTGCATCCATCCATAGCCATTATCAAGCTCATTCAACCATTTGGAAGCCATTATCCACACCAAATAAACAATTCAACATTTTCAAATTTGGGCATCAAATATTCCATTTACAATCTTGGAATGGATCCATAAGGAGGTAAAATTATGGTAAGAACATTATTGTTGTGTTTATTGCCTCTTTTATCAATTCTTAATAGTGTGTTTAGGTTTTAGGTTTTTATTACTAAAATTAGTAATATAAGTTGAATCTAAAATTTAGTGCACATTTTGGTGACCATGATGGGATGAGAATCACTCCCAGTTTAATAATTTTGGCTTGATATTAATGTTTTTCTAGATCGTAGGTCTAATCAATCAAAAAAAAATAAAGTTTTTGGAAATTTTGTGTGCACACGTCTAATTAGCGATATTGCTCTAGTATTCATAACTTTGTAGTCATGGTTTTATCTCATAAGTTACAACTTTGTGCCAAGAATTTAACTTAACTAATATATATTTCCTCTAACCATGTAGGTTTTTTACCTTTTGACAATACTATAACTTGAAAATTGTGACCTTGTTTTAAGAGTTATGACTTTACATATAAACTTGTGATTTTACTTAATTACTAATGATCTATTTTATAGGTTTATATCTTTTGACAAAATTATGAATTGAAAGTCATGACTTTACTCTAGTAATTAATACTTTACACTATGGATTCATAGTTTTGTAAGCTGCAAGAGTAAACATAAAATCACATATTTTGTCTATTAGTCTTTATTCTATTTAACCCCTTGTGTGTATGTACAAAACATTTTATGTCAAAAATAAAAGCCTTGACTCTGTGTGTGCAGGAAAAAGGATTAAATATTGAGCCAAGGTCATCATCTTGAAGTATAAAAATAGAAATTTTTATAGTCATGGTCTCACCCTAGTAAAGGCAGTTTTGAGGATGAAAGTTGCAGTTTTGTCATTTTTGATAAACCACTAACAAATTGATCCCTGTAGTCTAACCTATTGGTCTTTAACATTCTCTATTTTTGTATGGGACCCATCATCACCTAGTCAACTATAATAATCCCCTTTTGTCTTTGAATTTTCTTCAAACCAAATTTTTATTTTGCTAACCACTTGCTGAAATTAGATTTTATCTATGTATGGTTTATCTATGTGTCCAACCATATGATATCTTGATCCCACCAAGCCTAAGCCCTCTTGGTATGAAACTAATCAGTATTTTTCATATCATCAAACTGAGGGGAATACCATAAATTAATGTCATCACTTCTAAAACTATGTCCAAGACCTCATCGACCAAGGTGACTTAGTAATTGAGGACAAACTAGATACATCTACATCCCTAGGTGAACATGAAGAGGAATGCCAATATTCCATTCTTGATCATGATCAATCCCTTCCCATTCCAACCTAGTATCAAGACACACCACCCACCTTCCATGATCCCCCCATATTCGATAAATCTTCCATCAAAGATGAGTCTATCCCTAATGAAACTAGTCTTCATGAACCCTTCCATGAGCCTATCTTTGTCAAATACATTGATCCTCCATAATATTCATCTAACTCATCTTATGAAACACCCCCTATTGAGAGGTCAATTGTATAAAATGAATATTACACTAGCATCATTACATCATGTACATTAGGGTTAGCATTAGAGCCAACACAAGTCTTATCTACATTACGATCATGTTCATCACTAGCATCTGAATCAGATTCCTCATAAAGAACATCATCCATCATCAATACTATAATAACTGATCATAATTCTTGTCTCCTTGAGGATACCTCTAATTTAGATACCTCCAAAACCTCACTAGGCATACGTTTGGATCCCAATTAGGATGATGAAGTTATAAAAATTTTATTAGAATCTTTATCTATAGAAGATTGTTATAGTGAATCTACTCCTACTTTGGATTCATTTAATCTAACTAGTACTATTAATCCTTTTGTTGATCTTGAGGAGATTTTCTCTGATATAAAAACTGGGTCTCCTATGAACCCCTATCAGGATAATGCTACCCCATCACCATTCATAAAACTCATAGCACCATCTATACCACCTCCATCCATCATAGAACCCTTTCTTTCCATTAATGATCATTTATTCACCTCCCTCCATAAGGACAAACATGAACATACATCTTTAGATCCTTATTTAAGCAATATAATGTGTACCACAAATACAAAGGTCCAAAACTATATTTCACACGTTATAAATCATAAAAAATTCATATTTGAGCCCATAAGTTGAATTCAAGAAAAGTAAAATTATCTACCTAATCAAAAAATGTATTTCCCTAGTGAAGCCCAATATCAAGCACTAGGGTATCATCAAAGTCAAAAATCAATCTCCTCTGGTGAATCCCAAAATTAAGTAGTAGGGGTAGTCAATGTCCAATCTAGTCTCAAAATAAAATAATGTCCAAATAAATATCCAAATGGTTGATAATCTTTCAAATAATTAGATTAGAGATTAATCAAAAAGCCAAAGTATCTTGGATCTCTTATAGTCTTTTGTCAACTAACACCAATCAAATGAAGAATACCCAACATCTCCAATGATGTAAGCAATTGTTAGTGTTAATAATCCATCACCCATCACCCCATCTTACCATGATCTTATCATTCATTCAAGTCCTAAACAGGGGTCAAACCAGTTTATTTCAAACTTATTTACCCTACTCGTGTATCTTAGCAACATCATTTCTCCTACACAATGCCAACTTCATGTCCTCCATGACTTAGATATAATTTTTCAAACCATTATTTATAAATCTCGTTTAACTTAGAGATACATATTATATCTGTATAAGTAGGTTCTTGTAAATTCTTAAAAAGTTCATTAATAGTCATGCCTTATAACTTGTACCATTAAAAAGTTAGATTTATTTTCAAAAAATGATTAACACTTTTTTATGATGTAATATTATTGATTAACTCTTTTTGGATGATGTAATATTAACAAGAATGTTTTAAAAGGTAAGGAAAGAACAACATAATAAACAACATGAAATCAAGATATGAATAATCAAGATACCTGTATACTATCAATATGTAATTGGAAAGGAAAACAAAAGAACAAGACCAAATAACAAAACAAAAGACCAAAAATAAACAAGAAGAAACAACAAAGGAAGGAAAAAACAAAAATACAAGAAAAAACAAATAAAAATCAAATAAACACACATAAATAAGAGTTAGTCACAAATGTTAATGTGGATTGAAAATAATTGTTTGTGTATGTGTAGTAGAGGTGTTACTTTCTACAATAGCATAATGAGAATAAGGACACAAAATTCCCCCTAAGTGATAGGGAAACAATACAGAAGAAAAATTGGGGAAGAGAAGAAAAAGAAGGGGGTGGTTGATGATGAGTCTATAAAATGACTAATTATTACTATAGTTTATGGAATTAAATATGTTAATTAGTTGAGAATTATATGTAATATTGATATTTAGAACTTGCATAAGGTAGAAAATATATGCTTTTATCTATATAAACTCATGTAAATTCTAAGTCTATCTTATTTACACTTTGTTCTAACATTTGCATGTTTTAGACTCCACATTTTGACATGTACAGGCAATAACAATATTAATATATGTTTTTTTATAAGATTTCATGAAGACAAGGAGGATCTAGGATAAAGAATGAACCATCTAAGACCCAGCTAAGGATTTTGAAGCTTACTATGCATTTTGATAGTCAGTTTTGGATTTCAACAGTCAACCATGGATTTCAATAGTCAGCTATGGATTTCAATACTCAGCTATGGATTTTGATAGTCGGTTATAGATATCGACAATAAGCTATGAATTGTACTAGTTTTACTATGAATTGACCCATTTTTCTCCAAAATTAATCATAATATATTATAAAGGGTTTAAATAGCTTCTCTAACTTCTTCATGACAATCTAGAAGACTCTTTTTGACTTTTCCTTTTCTGTGCATGTATATAAATAGTTGTCTATTTCTATTTAGCTTTGAATTTTAAACAGTTGCTACTCTAGGTTAAAATGATGAAGATAGAATATATGAGTATCAATAAATTTAAATATTTGATTGATATAGTTAGGCATGGAAATTTCTATCTATGGATTCTTGGACTCCATAAATATCTCATTACAATGACTTTCTATTCTAATTATATCACCCAATCTTTCTAGAATATCTTCCTATTTCAAATCAATTAAGATGTTATCTAGAATGTAGGGATAAATAATTTCTTGGTATAGAATAAATAGATAGATCCATGATTGGATCTATAAATTTTACATCTACATACAAAGATATTGTCATTTTGGTTATTTTCTGAAATACAAAGTATTACAACAATTTCCTTTTTCAATCTATGTACTGAAGAAATATCTTAGAGCTAAGTTGATTTGAACTTAGATTTCAGGGTAAGCAAGGGAACACTCCCCAAGGAGATAGGAGATTTATTTGGTATTTATAAGTTGATTTTGTATTTATTTAAATTAAAGATTCATATAGATATGTGTTTGTATAATTAAAATTGAAAACCTATAAGATAGATTGAATAGTTAATTTGTTATTACTAGCATTAGCATTTGTTTCATTCTTATAAATTATGTAAATATATATATTTATGATTTATTTTATTCATTAAGTGAGGATTTGATATTCTTTTAATTTTTCAAGAGTGATTTGAATATGATTGTTTTGTAGTTGTGTGAAGCATTTCAAGATTTTGCAAATTAGATTGGATTAGGTAATTTATATTTTCTGCAAAGAGTTTTTCTTTCCAAACAATAGCTTATAAGTTATAAGTATATATAAATTAGCATAACATCTTAAAACCCCCGAAAAACAAATAGTATTAACCTATAATCAATTAAGTACCTTACTACAAATAGCTTTAAGCACTGTCTTAGAAAAAACACCAACATACATTGGTTAAATGAAGGGGTAATAACAACACCAATCATTATAACTATATATGTACAAGACAAGTGGGCACTTCCTACATAATTCCATAGACACGAGATCCAACATGAACTTCATACCAAATGTAATTTTCCTACAAAATGGGATAGAAGAAAAGTGATGATAAGAAAACATGATTTATGTTGTAGAGTAAAATGGAAATGGGTTCGTAAAATGATGAGAGAATAAAAATGAGAATTCTCTTAAAAAATAGAAATCACTTGGAATAATTACTTGTAAAATGGCAAGATCATGGAGATCAAAATATACTAAAGTGCAAGACAATGTTTTTGTTTTTTTTATTGATTATTTTATAAATTTTATGTGTTTTTAAGATAAACGACAAAAAAGAAATATGTACATAATGTTCATAGAAATAATTAGCTAAGGAGATGCACATCCATAGGTAAGAGTTCAAAAAATAGCTAAACCAGATGTAATAGTCTTCATGGATATAAACAATGGAAGAGGGAACAAACCAACCAAGGAGATGCTCATCAAAGACTAGAAGCTCCAATAACAACTAAAATTGGTTGTAAAATCACATGCTCATAAATCAATGAGAGTGAGAAATATTTTAAGGTAATAATGCCTACTAAGAAATAGAAAAATAGTAAATAGTAAAAATCATGAGAGATCTTTGAAGAACCATTTAACAGGCAAAAATCCTAAGAGATTGTATCCATGTTCACTTGTCTATATAAAAAGATGCAAAATATTGTCCCCACTAAACTATTGTGTATAACTAACATTGATTGTGTCTAGAAAGCCTATGAGTCATAATCTGGATCATAATTGGTCAAGGGATAAAAGTGCTTAGGTTATAATGGCCCAATGTATAAAAAGAATGTGGTTCTAAATAGAACGGTCTAGAATGAATATGGTCTAAAAGAGGATGGTCCAAAAAAATGGTCCAAGATGGGATAAAATGTGTTAAGAGTATCAATGGTCTAAATCTCCCACTATCTAGAGCCATGAGAAGAATATGGTTCTTGAAAGAATGGTCTAGGGTAGGCTAAAACATAAGGAATGTAGTCCATTGTGGGATGGTCTAAGATATAATGGTAGGATAAAATAATTCAGCACAAGTTACCCCCAAGTAAGGGTATTTTATGCATTGGTTCAAATGGATGTCAAACATATAACCTCTTAATATGCACAATGTTCATGGGCTCTAGAATTTCTTCACCATTTGAAGTGGCCATTCGGTATGCCCTTGATCCATAGTTTATCATGATAACATATGGTCCCAACTAATTGGGTTGGAACTTGACATTTTTCTTGCATTCAATATTTATATTCTTCTAGTTCTCTTTCAAGACCAAACCAACAATATCAAATTCCCAAGGGAGAATGCACTTGTTGTAGCTCTCTGCAATCTATTATGATAGGCTTGCATGTTTTTTAGGGCAACCAAATACTTACCATCAAAAAGTTATAGATCTTACAACCTTGAGACTCTGTAATCTTCATCATCTTCAATGTTCTCCAAAGATACTCATAATGAAGGTAGTTTTAGCTGAATCAGGATAATAAATTTGATGTCATAAATAAGGGAATATGGATTGGCTCCTTTAGGGGTTCGATAAATAGTTTGATAAGTCCAAAGGGTAGGATAAATTTTCAAGTGCCAATTATGGCCAAAATTGTTGACAATATTTTTTAAAATGGATATAATGGCCTTATTTAATGAATCAACTTGTCCATTGCCTTGCATGTTATATGGTATGGATTTCTTGTTCTTGATTTTAAATTTTTTGTAAAGGTCTTTAACATCTCTATTTATAAAGTATCTATCATTAGTGGATATAATGCATGCTGGGATGCCATATCAATATATGATATGATAATGATTGAATTTGGATATTTACTTCCTAGTAACATAAGTGAGAAGAATGGCCTCAATCCACTATGTAAAAATACTCAGTAGTAATTAAAATATGTTTATGATCATCTGAAGATGTTGGGTTTATTTTCCCGAAGAGATTGAGGCCCCATGGAGAAAATGGCTAGGGTGTAGTGATTGAATGTAGTGGTAAGGAAGATACATGTATTGAATTTCCATGTTGTTGACAAGGAACACACTTCCTTACATAATTACAAACATTTGTCTCCATTTTTGGCCAATAATAACCTATTATGAGGAGATTTTTAGCTAAGATTACACTATTGGTGTGGGCCCCACACATTCCCTCATGAATTTCCTTTAGTGCTAGATTGGATTCTCCCAAAGATAAATAATGAAATAACATTCCATCATAGCCTTTGTGATAAAGCATGTTTCCTAGGAAGTTATAAAAAGATATGTGATGAAGGAATAATTTATGGCAATTGTTAAAAATGTTAGGTGGAAAAATGTGATCATGGAAATAATTATAAATTTTTTGGAACCAAGGTAGTTCAATTAGGGGATTGGGACCACAAATGGTGCATACCCTTTATAATTTTGGAAAACCATGTGTAGGATGAAAAATATTTTTAATGAGAAACTAATACTCTTTAATAATTCTATAAATCTATATCATGGACTGAATTATTGTCATTACATCGATAGATCTGTTGTTGGCCCTTGGTACTTGCTCAAAACGTAGAAATTTAAAATGAGTCTTAAGATTATCCATGATTTGATTTTAGGGTAAAATATTGTCATCTATATTTTGATATTGATCAGTGGTTTGATTGATAATCAATTGGTAATCCCCATAAACCATTAAATTCTTGATATCCCACTGTACTACAAGACTAAGGCCTATAACAATTGCCTCATACTCATCCATAGTTTTGGTACAATGAAAATTGATATTAAATGCTTTAGGATTCAAATACCCTTGTGGTGTAATTAAAAATATTCTAGATCTAGATCCTCTAGAAGTGGAGTTATCAAAATATAGTTTCCACTATACAGTTTCATGTTGCACTTCTTCCACAATCATAATAGAACTATCTAGAAAGTTGAATCTAAGTGGTTGAGTGTTTATAATAAGGACATCTACAAGTTGATCATTAATAACTTGCCATTTGATATCTTTATAATTCCAATACTCAACATAAAACTCAATTAAAATTATGACTCATTTAGCCATGTGTCTTATGAGAGTTACTTTGGATAATAAAAGATTGAGAGGATCCACCTTAGACATAAGAATGGTTTTATTATTCATCATATAATGTCAAAAAATTTAAGATGTAAAAACTATATCTAAACACACCTCAATAGGAATATAACTATGTTCATAAGCCACCAATACATGACTTAAATAATAAACTACATGTTATTTATTTTGATCATCATGTTGGGCCAAAAGTGCCCCTAGTGTATGCTCAGATACTAAAATGTAAAGAAGCATCAATTGTCCAGGTGTTGGTGGTCTCAAAATTATTAGGTTGGAAAAATATCTCTTGAGCTTCACAAATGTTAATTGACAATCTTCATCCCATTGAAATGTGACTCGTTTCTTCAAGAGATGTGTAAATGAGTGGCACTTATCTCCCAATTGAAAAATCAACCTACGAATGGACTAGATCTTTCCTTGTAGGATTAAAATATATTTAAGGTGTGAAGGTAAAGGAATTACACAATGGACTTAGCCTTAATAGGGTCAAATTTAATCCCTCTTTACAATACAATGAATGATAGAAATTTCATTGGAGTGACACCAAAGACATACTTATTAGGATTTAGACAAACTTTATATTCATGAAGCCTCTCAAATATTCTTCATACAACATTAGGATGTCCAACACATGTTATTGATTTAACTAAGATATCATCAACATAATCCTAAAAAATATTGTGCATAATGTCATGGAAGATGACAATCATTTCATATTGATAAGTAGTTCTAACATTATTCAAGCCAAATGGCATGAATTGTTAATAGAATGTTCCCCATGGATTGGTAAATGCAGTCTTGTGTTGATCTTATAGGGCTACCTTTATTTTATTGTATTTATAAAATCCATCCAATAGGGATGGCATATCATACCCAACATTAGAGTCAATAATCATGCCAATTTTGGGTAGAGGAAAATCATCTTTGGAACATAGTTTTTTGATATCTCTAAAATTTGTACAAATATGTATACCATGTGGATTTTTTTTATTGGAATTATGTTTGATATATATCTAGAATAGTCTAATATTATAATGAATCCTTCTCCCATTAATTTCTCTAATTAAACTTTTACCAAAAGAGCGATACATGTATGCATCTTCCTCAATTTTTGTCTAACTAGCTTGGCATCTGGATGGACAACAAGTCAATGCACAACAAAGTGAGGGTATAAGCATAGTATGTATGAATATGAACATGAAAAAATATAATTAAAATCCATAAAAATGGATATAGTGTGTTCATGTTCTATTTTGGTAATGGAAACTCCAAGGTAAACAATTTTTGGATCCTCATAAGTTCCCAGGTTCACTTCAACTACATTTGATACAAGAAGTGTAGAACCATATTCAAGAATAGTAGGCAATGTGTGATCATGATCATATTGTTCTACTATAATTTATTTTTGTTACTCCTAGATCTCTATATAATGTGATGATATGAATCTACCAAACCAGGTAATGGCTAGCTAACAAAAATCTCAAAAAATTCAAGATCAAGATGGTCAAAGAATTATTGTTGTTCTAACATGATGCTTGTAGTGGATATAGAAATAGGAATTGAAGGACCTTGAAAATTCTTTGGGGATGAGCAAAATTTCCTTTTCAAGAGTGCCTAAAATAGGTTTTCACTTAAGGGCTTGTCTTTATCTTTACTTTTTCCCTAATCAATGAGTGACTCAAAGAGGTTTTCATTTGAAGATATGGATGTTTTATGTTCTTCATGAGCAAGAAAGTTTGCCTACTCTCCAAAGTAGGTAGAAGGTTATACTGAAAAATCAAATCCTTGATTATGATCACAAATGGGCAATTTGTCTATAAGGCCCATATACTCTACCATTGATTCTTCATTCTAGAACTCATCAATGCATATGACCAATTTTTGTTGGTTCCAATCAATGAGTTCAAGATGACAAAGGCATTAGGAACAATGGGATGTTATGGTCTTAATGATGTTTGAATCAAATAAGTCTATGTTAGTAAACTGATTGAAAATTCTATAATGGGATGCTATGTCACTTTCAAGAGTCTTGTCTCTAGTCGATTTATAATAATCACTATCAAAAGTCATGATGTTACCCCTAAGTGGTATAAATCCAAGACCATGATTCAAATTAGGTACACCAGATGATAAAGGTTATAGGATTCCTTACACTCATGGGCCAAGGCCTTTTCCTTTATAATCAAAATTATCCATGATTTGATTAGGGATAGGATAATTTGGATTATGAAAACAAACAATAATGCCTTTAAAATATAACTAGTCTCCTTCAGTATAAGCCTCTCGATCCTATTTTGGGAAAGTAGTAGGTATAAATACCATCAGTGATTTATGTTATTCTTTCTTCAGTTACCAGATAATGTTGGGTTTGTTAGGGATTTTGGAAGGTTTGGGTTTACCAAATGTATTAGGAGTCTTCAATAACTTAGTAACATAGAAGGCATCCTTAAGGCAGTATGTGGAGATGCCCACATCTTTTATAATAACCTATTTTGCAAGAGTTGAGGAAAACAAATCAACTAAAGTAGATGCAAGGTTACTATGGTTAATATAATTGGATTTTGGTAGATGTGAAATTATTTCCATATGCTTATTTTCAATGAATTAAAAACCAAGACAATAGTTATAATTATGGAACTCATCCTCCAAATGTTTATAATACTGATAAGGCTATAGATTAGTTGGAATAGTAACCTCAATCTCATCATGGGGAAACTTAAGGCACTGATGTAAGGTGGATGAAATAGATTGCATTTCATGGATCCAAGGATGACCAAGAAGTATGTTATAAGATAACTCAATATCAATAATATATAACAATGTGTGATGGGAAATAGACCCAACAATGATTGGCAAACAAATTATACCAGAAGATTCACTCTTGGCATTATCATAAGCCTTTATAGTGATCATCTTTAGCTAAATGTCCTTTGCAATGTAGCCCAATATCTATACCAATTTGAGGGACACTATGTTTAACCCTGAACGATTGTCTATAAGAACTCACTTGATCTTATGGTTTTTAATGACTACTTCACTATACAAGGGGTTATTATGTCTCAGACCAAGAGTGAACATGTCTTTTTGATCAAATGTGAGCTATAAAAAAAGATAAATAGCCTACTAATGTTTGGAATTGTTCAGGATTATTATCATTAAGAATAGTGGATTTTTGTAAAAGGTAATTTAAAATAGTTCTATGGACTTCAAACATATGCAAGATATCCAAAATATAAATTTGTGCATGGGTTTTACTCAGTTGATTCCATAAACTATAAGGCTTTTCAATAGTAGGATGAGATAGATTAACCTTATTTAGCATAGTATTTACCTTTGGATCTGATGACATAATGTTTACATTGGGTTCAACATTGGAATAAGAGGTAAAAGGGCCCTAAAGAGTAACTCATAAGCATCTAGTTGGAACTGTGCAATCTAGAGGTGGAAAGGAGTCATTATATTTATAAGATGAAGGAAAAAGGACTTGGAGAGTGACTCGTAGGCATCTAGTTGCACATGAGTAATTTTAATTCAATGAGGATCCATTGTAATTATAGGAAGGATAGTGTCTAGAAATAGTAACCCATGCAAATAGAGGTGAAATATAATTTAGTGAACTCGATGTGGTGTTACTAGAGGGAGAGGGTGTTGACCTCATAATAATAGGTCTAGTATTACAAGGAGTATAGGATGGTTCATGGGATTTAACAATAATAGTGGTAATGTGGGTGGAAAAATACATCCCATGATATTATTTTAATTTTATGACATATTGTTATAGCCCAAGTTATTATCATGGGTATTATGATCCTAATTAATGTCATGCTAATTATGATTGTGACCTTGATTTTGATTGTCTCTTATTATATCCTTAGGTCTGATTTTTCTTTGGTTTTTATTGATTATGTCAAGGTAATAGATCTTTGTAGATTCCCATATCCTGACTAATGTCTTGTAGACCAAGTTTGATCTCAACTTCACCACTCTCAATCAAATATTAAATAAGGTTCCACAATTGGATGTAACAATAAACACCATGTCCAATAATACAATAAACATTGTAAAATTCATTTATCCAATACCAATTAGGTTTAGGTTGATATACAAGAAATGCCTTTGGTATAGACCATAAAATCATGTTAGCTACTACAATATTTTGGAACACAGCATTAACAAGCTCTCCTAATTTACTGGAGACTCAAAACTAATTTTGAAATTTCCTTCATGAAGGGACTCTTTTAAAATTGGTTGGTGGATTAGGGGGAGCTAATTGCACATTTAGAGCTAGCAGAACCTGCATCATTTATATGTGTCTTGATTTAGTTACTCTATTCCCTACCATTTTCATGTTCTTGTTAAAACCCATAGGTTTCTTAGTTGTAACTATTTTACTAATAGATTGGGTTTGATTTGATGTTTGACCCTATGAATAAATTTTGACAAGGCCTTTCACAATAATCACCTTCATAATATATATACCCTTGTCTATAATTTATTCAAATATGTTCATACAAGAAAGCTATAGATTGTGTGCCACCTTTGGGTGTAGGTTTTATGCCAAAATGTATGCCAACTATTTATCTTGAAAATTATGTTAAAAGTGACCAACTAATGTTCTCTACTGCTATAGATATACTATGAATCTCTCTCCATCTCTTTGTTTGGATTTTCACAAGTCAACAATGGTTAATTCATGTTTAATTTTATATGGTAAGTGGTTAATGAACTTTTTAGATAGAATGTTCCAATCCACAGTCGATCACTTGGGTAACTTAAGAATATAGTCTAAAACTTGGACTGCTAAAATTTAAAAATATAATCAAAGTAATAAAATACTACTGTAAGCTACCATTTGACATAACACAAAAAATACTTGAATGTGTTTATGAGGGTCAAACTTTCCTTTATATTTTTCAAATTTGGGTGATTCAAAATGAGGTAGAAAGAGGACTTGGATAATACTCAAATCGAACAAATATAGACATATCTCATCAATTTTTTACTTCTTGATTCTATTTCCTATCTCTGATCCAGACACAATTTCTTTCATCAAATTTCACTCTAACATGTTTAGTGTATTGGTGTGTGGAACATAATTATGTTGGGCTAGTATATTCCCCTATTGCATGGATTTGTTAGGTATATACACTCTACAATATGTGGACTTTATTTTGTTTTACTCCTTGAGTTGAGTAAGTAATCCATTAATTTTTGTGTTGATTAACATTCCCTAAAGTTGGTCATCTTGAATTATACATATTCTATTGATTTTGTGAAGTCCATAGTCTATTCACCAAAGTATATGTTGGTTGAGATGAACTAGACAAATTATTTTAGATAATTTATTCAATGTGAACTAAATGTTTTAGTCTTTGGTTTTTCAAAGGGACAAGAGGTTCTTGGTGATTAAAAAATGTATGCTTCGTATCTAGTGAATAATGTTGTGTAACCTCTTGGTACTTAGGTTGTTTGATTGAGACACTTTGATCCATAGTCTCTATGTTCTCAAATAAAGTTTGCTGCATTGGTTCAACCACATTCCCTTATTCCTTGGAAGGATCATTATGGATTGAAGTGGTAAATAAAGAGTTAGTCAATTCTATGATAAGTTGGTCTGCATATAATTGACTTATCTTCTTAATCTTGGTGACAAGATCTTGATCATTGGGTTTTAAATCCATAAGCACCTCCTTGTCTTTGTTAGAATATGAAATATTTGTGTTTGTAATGTTAGTGATGAATTTTTATCATTATTGTTAATCTACCCTAACAAAGGCATGCAATTATTCCATAAAAAAATCTGATGGCAATCTAGCACCTAATTCAAACAACCTTAGGAGTGTTTCATCATTGTCTTCTTGGGGTTGATATTCCAAATAGTCTTATTTAGTTCTTATAGTCATGTGATTGTATACAAAGGCCATAGAATTGTCTTAAATGTAATAAAATTTCTCTTCCTCATAGGTATGGTTGTAAGATACCCCAATATGAGTGTCCCTTTGCATCATGTCTAAAAGATTGTTCTCTACATTTGGTCAGATCTAGAATATGTTTTAAAAATGTTAACAATGTGTGTTTTAATTTTCTCCAAATAAGTGAAAACATAACAAAGAGACTATAGTAAAAATGAGGTGACATAGTACCACACAATTAGAATATTTTTTTCACAAAATTACTTAACCTTAGGTAGGGTTGAAATTATATAAATTAGAAGAGGGTATGATAACTCAATAACCTAAATGTAATCTAGTACAGCAAATGTAAGTCTATATATATACAAATACTATAAAATTTAGTTTAACTTCAATGAATTTATGATAGAAAATTAGAATAAATCCCTTCAGATATGAAAGTTAACACTATGAACTAAGAAAATAAAGATGTGAAAACATACAAGAATTCATAAGTATAAAACTAGAATGAAATAGGTAGCACAGTGTAACCACATGGTAATAAGACATAAAATAAAATGTGTTCAATAAATTAGAGCGTAAATGGCATGCTAGATAACCTAATTTAATAAAAACCAAATGATTATGAGTCTATAAATGACCTTCAATCCAAATGGGAAATTGTACCCAAGTTAACTCAAACCAAGTACAAATGGTAAACCATTTTAACACCTTGGTCAAAAAATAGAATGGTGATATTATAAATTTGAATTAAAAATTGAAGGACTTAAAGATTTTCGGAAAATGGTTTATACTCAAATGGGAAGCATAATTGCATTGTTTAAAAAATACAAACACAATGTTTAATATGAGGATTTGAACAAGGAAAAAGATGATTTGGATTTGATCAGCATAAAACCTCTTTGTTTAAGAAATGGTGGAACAAAAATGTGTTTGGTTATGATGTGTTTTATTTAAAAACAAGTTTTAGACTCAAACAATGATCAAATAAGTAAAGGAAAAGATAAATACAACTGAGTAAATCATCATAATCCATAAACTGATAAGGTTGCTTTGTATTATTGAAATCCATCTATATACATGCTCTTGGGAGAATTTTAATTGTTAGTCCAAAAATAAAAGTGCATGAAGTAGTAGGGTTTTTACACCCACTTCTCCTAAAAGATTGTATGATGACATGGACCTTTAGGCTACTCACCCTATACCAAAAATATGTTTGTAACAACTAGGGTTGTTCTAAACCTTAAATTTTTGACATCTAGATGGTCCCAATCATGACTAATGCTAGAGATTCCCCACATAATTTGAGTTCATATCTATTATATTACTATACAAGAATCTATTCCTTTTCATAGATATTCTATTCATGTACTACTTAGTGGAATCCATTGGTTAACTAGACCTAACTCTAATTTTCATTATGAAAGGAGAGGTTAGTCATTTAACCCCCTGGCTCTCATAGTATGCATATTATAATTTATATACCCCATCATGGAGAAGGGTTAACAAAATGTTGAGAGATGAAGCCCTAAGTCAAAGCTTCCCTAAAGAACTCACGAAGATGCTATGAACTCCCCTCTATAAGCCAAATTGCATAAAAATAAAACTAAGTGAAAAGACTTTAGAGGTTGTGTGTTAGATCACCCAAACCATAATAGTTTTGGGGAGAGCCTAGAAAACTTTATTTTCATGTCTTGGACAAAGGCATAATTGCAATGAAATTGGTCACCCAAGTTACCTAAAGGGGATGGGGGGAGAGCATACATGCACACTGAATTTTACTCAAAGAATCAAATAAGTAATAAATGATTTTGCACAAAACAACACACTTTTGAATATTTGAAATTTAAGTTAATGTTAGTTTTAAGAACCAAAGTGAAGTTTTGAGTGAAATTTTTGGCCCCTTGGCCTTAGTTTCAAAAACAAAAACTTCACAAAATAATTAAACAAATCATCTAAGTTCCTTTTAAACACCAAAGGGAAGGTTCAAGAGTTAATTATGTTCAAATTGATCACTTTTCCATGTGGGACCTACAAATTTTAGAGAGTTTCCCCCTACTTTGAAGCATAATTGGTAATGATTCAAACAAGTTTTGAGATCTTGCTCTTGGGTTCTCTCTTTTTAAAACATATAGGCTGACGTCAGTCAATTGTGATTGATGCCAATTGAAGAAAGACTAATGTCGATCATAAACAAACTAATGTTAGTCAATAATGACTGATATCGATCACCTATGAACCCTTAGGCAAAACATTATTTTGACAAAAAAACACTTATTAGCCCAAGGTTAGAATAAGATATCTAGAAAAGATCTAGATCATGCAAATAAATATTAGACAGAGACTTAAAAATTCAAAATGACACCCTAAAATTTTGAATTAATCTCTAAAATGTGATTTTTCTCCATATTTGCCCCTACAACCTAACCAATTCTAGTAATCGAGGACCATCATTATGTGACTTTTGTGTCAACAAAAAATGTCAAAAACATAGGAAAATGATGCTAAAAATTAATTTTCAAGAATTTTTTATGACTTTTAAGGAAATATAAAATTACCAAAGTGTCTTCCTTACTTGAATGGGTTACATGGTCCCACTGGGCATGCCAATATGTAGAGATGGATTACAAGGATGGTTAGATCCAGCATTAGTGACAAAAAAAACTCAATAAAATGCATAAGAACATAGATAAATAAGGAAACTCACTCAAACAGAGTTTGGAAAATGACATTTAAGAGAAAATAAAATAAGACATACACAAAAATACCTTAACAAAAGCATCCCATAATTCAAATGTGGCTCAAAACACGATTTTCCCCTTGATTTGGTGCTCAAATCTTTGACAATGATATAAGGTGAATCTCCTCCATCATCTCTTTCTCACCAACTAAACTAGGCTCATGACATAAAAATCAATGTTGTGCCTATCAACGAAGCTATCCTATTACAAATTAAGATTATTAAAATACATAGAAATGTCTTGTGGAGAGAATTTTGCATAATAAGTTTACACAAATGAAGCTAAAAAATGGTGGTCTTGGCCCTCCTATTTATAGATTTTTGAAATTGATTAGGATCAACCATGACTATCCATCTTGAGATCAAGATGTGTGTCTAGGAAATTTTCCAATTTTGTATGATTGATCCATAAACACGCTCATAAATATTTAGAAGGAATGGACATTAAAGAGGCATGGGAGGCCTTAAACCTAATATTTAATGCATTTATGACTTATGGATGACACCTCACAAATGATGTCATTTGATGATGTGGATAATAAGAATCAATTTCCAACTAAAAGATATTCAAAAACCTCTATGGATTTTTCACTTAAGCTCTTGATTTTAATTAATTTACCTAAGTGAGATTAATCAAATTTTATGCAATTCTTTAGAAATTGGTTGTACTTAATTAATAAAACTGATCAGAATGTCATATCACTAAGTTTTAATTTGATTGAAGAATAATTATAAGGTGATGTTAATTACATATGAACCAATATCCCATTTAGGATGTTCTCGATGTAAAATAACACATGGATGTGTTGTGTGCTTCTGAATTAGAAGAAAAGACAGATCCAAAACACCAAAATGCATTTTCATCATTTTGTATCAAAAATATTTGATCAAATTTAATAATCATATAATATTCATTTCCCCATTAAGGGATACATTAGCTTAAATTAGCACTTCTATATGATAATCTCGAACCATTTAGCACATTTAAGTGATCTTGGTCCAAATTGTGTATTTTCATAAATTTCAAGTAAGATTGACAATTTTAACATAATGTTGCTAGGAATTGAATTTCTATAGTAGGTGTATCCTTTATGTCCTATATCTTCACACTTCCAAGCTATTAAAATTGATTTTTTGGTTCTCTCTCAATGTCATCCTTAGACTTTGATCTCTCTCCCTCTGTCACACTCAGTGTGTCATTTAGTCTACACATGTTCCTCTTTCTATGCACTCCCCTTTCTCCAACATTATTTTAACTTATCATAAATTAGGATCATGATCATAATAGGGTAATAAATTACTTAATTCTTGGCTAACATGCCTTTATATATGCAATTCCCAAGTGTAACATGTTAAAAAATATCCATGCTAGGATTTCCACAAGCTGGCATTTGTCCCTAAAGGTTTTTTTATTCCCACATAAATACATATGATCAACATGTGTTCTAGTCCATTTATAATAATCTTGGAGTTAATGATCAATTCCAAGATATTTGGAGCTAGATGTATTAAAAAAATTCCTATTTCCTTTCATGCATCAAGTCCCCTGGCACAACCTAGTTTGATTCTACACAATAATGTTCATGTCTGTAATCCTTTTAGTCTCCATGTGACTCTCTCCGTTTTTTTTCCTATTGAAAATGGAATGTCTTCATGCATTGTTTTTATTGTTCAAACACTTACTCAATCATGTGTACCTTCTTACCAACTATATGTTTATGTGTATCGAATGGCATCTTGAGTCATGATCAGATTTTAAGTGATTCATACTTTCACATCTAATGCACCATTATTATTCCTATATGCATTAGATTCAATCCATTTCATTGTGTGCTAATAACCCCATGCATCTGGTGCCTTTGATGTTCTTTGTAAAATGATTGATACTTATGCCCATTTATGTGTAGTCCTCTTCATGTAGTTATACACTACTAACATTAATTAATCTTTTTCAATGTTTTCCCCTTGTGTCTCACTACACAAGCCCAAAATAATTTAATTCACAAAATCTTACTTGGTTTTTTTTTTATCACTCAACTTCTATGATCAATTTTTTGTGCTAAATCACTTCTACACATATAGGCCTCAGTCATTCATCATAAGTATTCATGTATTTTTCATATTGTGCAACCCAAAACTTATTTACCCTACTCTTGTATCTTAGCAAAATCATTTATCCTACGCAAATCCAACTTCATGTCCTCCATGACTTAACTATAATTTTTCAAACCATTATTTATAAATCTCATGTAACTTCGAGATACATATTCTATCTATGGAAGTGGTTTATTTCAAATTATTAAAAAGTTCAATAATATTCATGCCTTGTAACTTGTACCATAAAATGTTGGATTTATTTTCAAAAAATGATTAACTCTTTTTTTATGATGTAATATCATTGATTTTATTGAGATGCATCTTTAAAGGAGGAGGTGTAACACTAGGTGGAGACATAAAAATATCAATAGTATCATGAGAAGCACTATCTTTACCACCTAATATAGATGTAGAGGCTCCAAATGTTAGATTAAAAATAACTTATGGATCTATAGGAGTAAAATTGCGTAAATATTCCTTAACCTTATTTCGTTGTCATCTAGATACTAAATATTAAAATCATATAGGATGCTTGTTAGTCATCACTCTAAATTAGTAATGATAATAACTATGCATGGATTAACATCTTTAACTATAAAAGAACCAATGTCAATAGCATTCATTATTTTCTTGGTCATTGTCATGTTTTAATTTCCCTTATCAATATTTTTAGTATAACCATCAACAATAAGATCATTTTTAAGATTGACATCAACCATAGAAGAAAGGTTTCCATGGCTTATTTCAAAGGAATATAAATAAGATGGGAATTTGAAAATTAAATTTTAAGGTAAGATCAAATAATAGAAAAACTTTAAAAATATATGCATTCAAATAAAAAAGATGTATACACTAATTATTAAAATATGGATGTAAGTTGAAAGAAAAATAGGTGAGTAGTAAGCTAGGGTTTAATCAAAACCATTAAAGTAATATGTAGAACTAAAATATTAGAAATCAATCATGAAACACTAAGTAGAAAACCCTAGAAAGTGCAAGCATTCAAATAATGGAGGGGTTCACCAATTTTATTTTTATTTTTTAGAACATTTGGGTGATTTACCACTAACATAAAGATAAATAAATTGATATAGTCTAGATATAATATGAAACATCAAAAACATAGAATTTAGATCTAACAATTGTGCCAAAACATAAACAGACATAGACAAAACAATTGAACAAGAAATTAACTAAGTAAAATAGATTAAGTGATGAAAAAAATATACCATTGAAAAATATTGGGATTCTAAAATTGGATATGGGCTGTGTAGGTGACTATGCATCTATGTGTGAAGAGTTGATTTGGTGTCTATCTATCTATTGTTAAATCTAACATGGTGTAAATTTGATCATTGAATCTACCTTGACTATGTTTGTGTAGAATATGTTTTGATGCATATAAGGGTAAGTACAAAGAGATGGGAGGCCAAAATGTAAACATATTTTTAAAAATAAATTCTACATATGTGTTCTATAACATAGGCTCAGTATTAATGAGACATAATTATGTGCATGGTTATGTTGTTTTAAAACCTAAAATATCATTGATACCATTCATTTGGCATCGATTCAAACTATGAACAAAATATTGGAAGAAGATATATATGACTGAGTGAGAAAAGTGAAAGATGAATCCGATAATGCCATGCTAAAAAAGAGGTATGGAACAAAAAATAATGCATTTAGAAATAAATACTTGTTAATTTTGTTGTGTTTTTCTTGAAATTGTTTTCTATTTTATTTTTTGCACATGCAAATTCAAGTAACACTAAATAAAAACTTGACCCTCCTATACCTTCTAACACACAAAAACCTCATATCCCTCCTCGCCTGTAAAACCCTCATATCCCTTCTCACCTACAAAACTCTTTTATTATAGCTTAAATTTGCACCCTTGAGAGGGTGTTTCAAGTAATCTCAACTTGAGTTAATATAATGTCATTGATCCTAGGTTATGGGTGACCTTTAGATGAATTAAACCTATAGGTTATAGGGCTAGCTCCCCTTGATGTATCAATTAGACTCTTCTATACTACTAACTTGAAAATAAAAGGGAGAAGGATAACTTGAATAAAAAATAACTAAGGGTATGAGACACCATGTCAATTTATCACTATAAAATATCTACATGTACACTTATAGAACATGAAACTAACCTTATCATATACTACTCCTAATCTAAATGTCTCACATAAACACTTCAATGTGGATGTTGTGATAAATTTTTGGGATAAGAGGACTAATAAAGAGGTCATAAAATGACACTAATGAGTATAAAATATCACCCAACCCTCACACTTCACTTGAACACTTCACACAACCTATAAAAGAAACTTTCAAACTGCATATAGGTGTTATAAAAGGACAACATGCCAAGGAAACTAATCTAACCACTTGAAAATATCAACTATTCAATAACACACACTAAGTAAATTAATTGAAGGAGGTAAAAATAATTGTATTTATTTGATAAAATGCATGCAACTAGATATGGATTTACCATACCTAGGTAGAGGATGAATACAAATATAAACAAGGCTTCATTTATATAGAAAATGAGAGTAGAAGAGAGAGTTTGACAAGTGTCAAGAATGAAAGAGCAAGTTAAAAATAAGAAATAGGTTATATGATAGTCTCATGGGGTCTTATAAACATGTGTTTCTTTCCTTAAGATTATTTTCTCTTTTAAGTGGCATGAGAGTTTCTCTTTTGCTTGACACATTTGTCTTCCTCTTCAAAACTGCCCTTATTTTGCCTTAGAAAGTGACAAATGCCACTCTTTGATCATCAAGTCATATGGAAATACTATTTACCCATGTTCTTGACACCTTGAATCAATTTTAAAATTTATTAATACTAACATTACAATGATGGTTACACCTCTTAGGTGTCTTGAAGTCCATTTGGCTTCTCTATGCCTCTCTTGCCCATATAGATCAAAACTTGATTTTGTCTTCATGAATGAAAAATATATACATGTAATACATATCTCATTTATAATAGACTTGAATCAACCCATTTGGATCCAACAAACATTCCATAACTCATTTGGCATCCAAAGCTTGCATTTGTCTTCAATTCCTTGTATCCTTGCCAACACACAAAATTCATTATGTAGGACAATGTACAGATGATATTGGTAAATATTCATGATTTTTATTACCCAATATCCCCTTACATTTCTATTACAAATTTGATGACCCAACCTTGAGTGTAAGTATACTTATTCACCTAATTTGTCTCTCCAATTAGGCCTCAATTAGGTCTTTAGGTCTAGAAACTAAGATTTTACTTCGTACTTATCCTACACATGTTGAAAATATAAAAAATATTTTATTCCATTTTTATGATCCCTACTAACATTTTACATATCAAATTTTGACTTTTGAAACCTTTTATAGGTGGGTAAACCAAGTAATGGCCAAAAACCTAGTCTTTTACAAGTATTTTCGTATTGCCTTCAATAATAAAACTTGTAGGAAAACTTATAGGGTCAAATATATGTATTTTTATATAAAAATAGATATAATACACCTCAATACATCCTAAATAATGGTTTTCATCTTACCATGAGGTCAACTACCCTATTTTGAGCCAAAATCTTTACAAAAATATAACATCAAATAGGTCTGTATAGTTGAAGGTACAAGAAAATGTCATGGTGAGACTCTTAATAGAGTTAATAATGATTTACATGTGGTTTCAAGGTCAATAAAATTCATTTCATTCACTTGGGAAGATAATTAATTCCATCGGGTCACTTTTAGTCCTCTGGGCAGCCAAAAACATGTTTATCATTTTAACAATGATTCATAAAACTTAGTTCCTTAACCAGTGAAAAAATCACAAAAATAATAAGTAAAAAAGTGTAGCTAACTATCCCTTATATTTTTTCTCCTACTCAAATTTTCCATACTATAATGAGTTTGATAAATTGCCTATCAAGTTAGAAAGTCTTCATTTGGTGAGCTTGAGAGAGGAAGAGAGAGAGTGACTTAGAAATTCTATATTGGAGTTTGGTTTTGATTATAAACATATTATGGATGTCTATAACACCCATATCAACCTATTACAATGGTTTCCTTACCATTACTTCTTCTTTATACCTATTGTATCTTCCATTAGTTCATGTTTGGGTTCTGAAGCCAACTAATGCAAGTGACCATAGTTGACTATATTTGCCCTTTTTCTCTTAACCCTTCTCAATTTTTAACTATTTAAAGTATATTTATAGTTTATATCATCATTTAAAACCCATTTATTCTTCATACTCATCCCACATTACACACATCATCAAATCTTTCATGAATAGGCCTTTACATGACTTATTAGACCTATAGCTCTTTATTAGTGTATGATTCTTTGTTAAGCCTGAGAATAGATCTAAATGAGGGGTTTTATCTCTTTAAAATGAATAAAATCTATATTTAATTCCTCATTATGACATATAATACCTTATGCAATTTCTACACCTCATGATCAAATCCAAAGCTGACCCCTTTTCAAATGTTTGAAGGCATGCCTGACTGTAGGTTATGGGATGAATGTATTTAACATTGAGCATTTAAATTATGGTATATTAGTGATATTTTAAAATTTAAATTTTTTATCCAAACTTAATCCTTTAAATATTTCTTTACATTCACTTAAACCCACACAATTAGTTTTATTTTCATTTAGGCTTGGGCTAACTTCTAGGTGATAGTTGAACTATGTGAGTGCAAAAGTTAAGGTAAATTTATTTTGACCATTATATTTGATCCTATTTGATTTTTTTTTTATATTTATTGATTTATTCATTTAATTACTCACCTAAACTCCTAATCCACTATTATACACTCTATTTTCTTCTCAAGTTTGGAACTACCTTGAGTTACTCAAGCAGTCCTGTAAGTAGACATTTGGGGTTTTGACTGGATTTGAAGTTTAGGACATAAATAAAAATCATTAGGAACTTAAATTATCTTATTTACACCTAATAAAGTGTCAAAAACTTATATATCCCCTCTATCCCTTTTAAAATTTCAAACACTACCCTTCTAGTCCCTTTTTACCTAGAACTAGAATAGACATGTAAATGGCTATTTGGCTTGAAATAGGGTGTGGGTATGTTATGAGTTTACATAGTAAGTTGTAAATTTTATTGAAGTTATTTTATATCCATTTAACTCTCTACCTACCCAATCACATTAGGTACTGAATCTCCTAACTTTTTAATTTCCAATAGCCTGTAGGTTTATATGAGATTTAGAGCTCATTTAGTTGTTGTTCATCTTTTGAACCTAGTTGTCCATTATGATTTTGTATGAAATATATTAATAAATTAAAAATATCTCTAAAGGTATCCAAAAATTTCATGTTTAAATAGAAATTACTCTAATACTATCACAATCACCCTCTTCTTCATAAAATCATAGTCTAATTTCTAGGTGGCAATCCATGGCAAGGTTCTAAGTGCATCGAAACTTTAGAGAAGGGAAGAAATTTTGAAACATGAATTTGTACCTACATTACCAAATCTCATCCATAATTTCAAACCTCATAAATAATGCATGTTTCCATTTCATTTTATATGAACAAGAGACCTAAAAGTCTACTCTTTGTCCATCCTTCTTGAGAGTGTAATATACCTATGTATAAAAATTATACTCTTTTATGTGTATATTATCAATTACAAGGTTATTGAGGGAGAATTTATACTTTTAATACTTTAATAAACTGAACATTCATTATTTAAAACCATCCATATATGAAAACCTCATAAAAACTTATAAAATTTGCTTATAACTCAATATAAATGAAGATTTTACTTCCTTAGAGGGTCACACATGTCAAGTTAATGTTGGATAATTTTGTGAGATGGATCATAAATATATAGAGGACCTCCTATAATCATATATTTATTTAATTATATTGTTCCCACTTTGATAATGATGGAGATTGAACTTGTAGGGTTTATAGGTAGTTTTAGAGCACCTTGGGGTCTTAATGATTATTCATAAAGGTGGGAACACAAATATTATGATGTTTAAAATTAATTTTAATTCTAGTAGGACCCCTCTTTTTTAAAACGTTTCATGTCCCAATTCTCCTTGTGTTGTATAGACCAAGAATGTGAAATAAGCCTTTATGAGCTTTCCAAGGGAGCGATGGAGGAAAGGAAGCATTTTTTGTATTTTGGAGAGTTGTGCAATCTTGATATTCATGTATATGTCTTGGATAATGTGTAGAGACACTTTTAAGACATTTTCACTTGCAAATGGATCTCCCAAGTTTGTATAAGTGCATATAATTGCCCTTTCTAGAGTGATTTTATTTCATTTAGATGTTGGACTTAAAAAATTGACCTAATCTAACATTCATGACACATTTGAAACTTAAATAACTCATTTATTAGCTTTTATAATTTTTATGTATGTATATTTCATATTTTGGCTTTAAATAATGTCAGAGTTAGTTATATGTACTTTTCCTATACGTGAAACTTTACTTTGAACTTCACATAAAACATTAATCTCTCCAAACAAGTATAAAGTATTAATGAAAAGTGGTTAAATCATGAGATGACCTTGAGTGGTAATTTTGAACCTATGACACCTTTTAGACAAATCTATTCATATTCAATTTATGACTAGACTAACACAAGACAAAAATAAGACACTACCTTAATTTTGTCAAAATAACCTTAACATATGTTAATAATATTTTAGAAAGACCATTTTAATACCTCATAAAGCATATAATGGGATATGAACAAGGTTATAAGGCATGACCAATAATGTTTTTTAACCTAGGTAATGATAGCTAAAATTTGGTTAACATCTTTAGCAAGCTCTTATGGATGATTGTTTGCTAAGCATATAAACCAGTTGCCTAGTCCATCCACTAGGCATGGAGTCATCTACTACTCAAAATTAGACCTAAAAATAATTTTAAACTATATAATATGATAAACATGACCTACAAACACATAACACACAAATATAACACATAAAACAAGAAAAACACACATAAAAAAATATAAAACACATACACTTATGCCAAGGAACTTATGAAACATAATGCATAAAAAACTATACACAACTGGCCTCAATATTTATTCATCCTCTAGGCTCAAATGGGATGTTATTGAGATCATCATGACACCATGGAATCATATTGTCACATGGTGAGTAAAGCCCAACAAGGCATGGCTCATGGAGTAGAGGCTTCCTCTTTCATTTAGAGATGCTAAAATGATCATAGCCTCTTTGAATATCAACTATGCCTTCGTGCTTCATTCCTTTGTACATAGGTAGATTATTTGAGTCAAATACCCAATCATGTTCATTCCAAACTTGTTTTCTAGGCACAAACAATATCATTTTTGCCTCATCCATAAGCTTCTCCTAATTTTTTATGACTTATTCATGCTTACCAGGTGCTACATTCTTGATATCTTGATCTTGTTTACTTGAATTCTCATGAACCAATATCTCACTAAGAAGAGGAATAAAATAAAATGCATCTTTAATCTATCTAATGGAATATGAAAATCATTCTAGAGTTTCAAATTCATTTCATATGTCTAGATATTGTTTTGACAAGTCGTTATCATTCTCTTGACATCCCTCTTGAAGAGGTGCAACCTAAAGCAAATCCTATTGATTTGAGAAGGAATATGGCACCTTATCATGAATTTCATGGTGATCACATGGAAAGTAACCCATTATTACCATAGCTTGGCCTTGCTCTTCAAATTTTATATCATCATGGAGTGGCAAGCTTGGAGATCTACCTTCCTCTTACTTGATAAAATTGCCTTCTTCAATATGAATTAGACCATGACATGTCTCTAGAAGAATTTAAACTAATATTATGACTTCAAATAAGTCCTTAAATTGAACTTTACCTAATTATAGTTCACTTAGACCTTATTCAAGCATGATAGGAACTATTATAGAATTAGTCATAACATAATTTTAAAAGGAATTAGAATTTGTATATCTTTGATCATGTTAATGGGAGTCAAAATAAATTTGTGCCACCTATAAGGGATCCTTAGAATATTATTCTTTTACTATATCAACTTGATCAGCTTTTACTCCATCAAAGATACCTTTCTCCTCAACTTTAAGACTAATTTGAATTTTTCTTGATCAACGGGTGTTATAAAGATGATTTCTTCTTAATTTATACTAGAAGTATCATCTTAATATCCTTCTTGGGAGTCATCATCAGATGCAACTTGACTATTTTTAACAAGAAAAGACTGTTCATCTTCACAAACTAGTCTAGAGTTCTCATGCTCAATGCAATTGTCCTTCTCTTCCCTCTATTCATCAATGAATCCTTCCATCCTTTGAATGTTTTGGATTTCAATTTTTTTCACAAAGATTGAATTTTTAATTTGAATACTCTCTTGAATTGACCTATAAGATGGGAAAGTCTTGTATTTTTAAATATTCTCAACAAGGATCACTCATTTACTTTATATTCCTTCATGAATTGACTTCCAATATGGGAACAATTTAGACTCTTGAGGAGCGATGGGAGGGGCTTGAATAGGTTCAGGTTCTCCTTTGGTCTCAACTCCCCAAACTATGCTTATTCCACTTTGTTTATCCCATGATTTCACAACATGATTCCAACTTAGAATCTTGAAGGACTTCTTGCAAGGTTCTTGAGGAAGAGGAGTGGAGTTTTGTGTCAAGAATGGGCTTCATTAACTTCCCTCCAAGTAGAAATAAAACTTTCTAATTATGATTTGTTTTGATTATCAGCAATAGGCTATTCAAAACAACCTCTTTCCTCTTTTGGATGTTTTCTTGGATTGATTTCCATGATAAAAAATATTGAGAGGTGTGTAAATGACCTAGGACACTTTGAATCTCTTTTTGACATTGATCCATTAAGGAATAATGGGTGGCACATAATATGGATAATGTGTTATAGTTCAAGGCACATGGGGATGATAGTATTGAATTTTTCATCCTTCACAAATCATTAACTTATCCTATATGCATTGAATTAGGCCACATATGTCAATCATCTCACTTGTGAATCTTTTCTTATTTACTCTCTTAAAAGGTACCCACTCTCACTTTATCAACTAAACTGAGTCTGTTACACTATTAATGAGATAAATAGTAATACATTTACCATACTCCCTTTGTGTGTTCTGCCTTGACATATACCCATCATAGCCTAAGAGAGTATACTTGAAAATTAAGATGGATTGATTTTATATTTAGCTATGTTCATTAGGTATAACATGGTCTTGAGAAGGTTTATTAGAGGAATAAGGGGGATGCCAAATAAGTGGACTATCTTGGTATGATTTTTGAGGCAAAGAAGGAGGGTAGCATTATTGATAGCAAGGCTAATCATGTGCATAACTAAAATCATGTGAAGGGAAAGTAGGCTCATTGCAGGAGGGATATGTATTATTATAGGTCTTATATGACTCATTAGGATGATGGTAAGGATTAATATATTTATGATAAGGATCAACATGATTTTTATATGCTTTAAGAACTTATGTAAAGTAGAAATCAACATCAAACTTAGCCATAGGATCTCGTGAGAAAGGAAGAATTGAAATAACACTTACTTAAAATGTTACTTGGGATGCTATAACTAGTTAAATACATTTAGAGTTGCTATTGAAATTTTTTTTAATTCCTCCAAAGGTTGGTGAATTGAATAACAACACCAAAAACTCTTTCAACTGATTGCAATCTAGTCCCACTGGGAATACCAGAACTGTTATAGCTCAAAATTGCACTCTTGAGAGGGTATTTCAATCCTCCTCTCAACTTAAGCTATGTAATGGATTTATCTTAGGATGTGGGTGGCCTTTATATGTATGAAACCTCTAAGTTATAGGGCTATCTC
>JARHVA010008414.1:0-175000 GCA_037957365.1 Torreya grandis
GTATACCCATATAACTATAAAAAATGTAATAGCATGTATAGTATCTTAATTTAAATAGTAAATTTTACTTAGTTGTTAATTATTAGTTGTAAAGGAGGGATGGAACATGATGTCCATCATGGCATCCAATAAAGCAATATGATGTATGGGTGTGGATAATGGGCATTATAAATAGTTGAGAAGTAATCAAGCAATAAGAATATAAGGCAAGAAGCAATAATCATACAATAGTGTCGAAGGGGTCAAACAAACAAGGGACATGAGCACATGTCACTCAAACTAGAAAGAAAGAATACAAGGCATGTTCAAATGTCACATACACATACAATTGAAAAAAAGGAAGGTTGGCATGAGGGCCACAATCACATAGAAGAGTATAAGAAAAGGACATTGGTAAATTTCCTAAGGCACATACAAATGACAAAATAGGAATTGAGAAATTCAATCGTATCTAGATATACAAAGAAATAAAGTAAGGCTTGTAATATACTAGAAATACAATTTCATCTAACTAATCAAATCAAGAAGTGAAATTATACAAGACATGAAGTACAAAACTAGGTATATACTAAGAAATACACAAGTGGTATATACTAGTGAAAGTAGATAGAGTAATCTATTTAAGCTAGTAAGTAATGGACATCAACATGATAACTAGAGTGTGTTGTGTAGAAATGACATAACTTGGATGGTGTATTCATGTAAAAGATGGCCCTAAGGGGTAGATATATCTATGTATGTCTTGAATGTATGAAGTAAGATGCCCCCTCAATGGATAGAGTGAAGTAATCAAGGATCTAGAAGTCACTACACATACTCAAATAAGATCAAGTGAATCATGGTAATGTAGATAAATCTACAAACAATAGCATAGAAAAATAGAATTTAAGTCTAGCATGGTAGTAAAAATTTAAAGCATGGAGAATGCATACAATTGAAATGTTTTTGAATTTTTGAATGTTTTTGTATTTTGAAATTGTGTTTGTCTTTGGTATTTTGACATATTTTAATGTTTTTAGATTTTGAAATTTTTTATTGTTATTGGATTTTGAAATTTTGGCTATTTACAATCAATCATGAAGAGACTTATGTATAAGAAAAACTGAGAAACTATGTACAATTAAACAAAAAGAAACTATGTACCAGTAATTTGAAAGGAAGCTTTATATAAGTAAGGCTGAGAAGAGATGATACTAATTGATGATTCTTATAAGAGACTCCCTATCGTGGTGTCTTATATTGAACAAAGGAATTGTGTATGACTATGAAACATGAGAGAATGGTTATGAATATGATTCTAAATATTTGGATTTATTGTTGGTATCTTGGAACTAATAATAACTTGTATTGTTCTACTCATCATTAACATCTTGATTTTGAACCAATGAAATGCTAGTGTTAACTTTTGCTATATTTATATCTTTTCCTTTGATAAATTATATTTTTGAATGATTTTCCTTGGGATTTTCAATAATCCCAAACCTTGGTGACAAATAATATCAACTATAGAATATGAATAGTGATGCCTTGAGCATGCTTGTCTAACCCTTGACCTTGATAATAAAACTATTGTAGATATTTTTGACCAAACTCATACTATTTTGGAAGTTGAGCCTTAATTTAGAGAGGTATATTTTCATATTTTACATGCTTTCCCTATGCTTATAGTACTGTTTCTTTTCTATTTTTTTTGTTTTATCCTTTTTTTGTTCTCGGTGATGCTTTGGTAACCACTTTTATACTATTTCTAAATTTGACCCTTTATGAATTTATTCCTAGGTCACTGTAGATTACTTGACTGATTTACCTTGTATAGGGTCCTCATTAGTAAATATTTATTTTATATGTTTTTTCAATGCCAAACATGAATCTATGTGATTCTCATACATTCCATGATACACACAATAATATTTGGATCTTCTTACTTGATGTAGAGGAGGTAGTTTGATAAAATTAGATTTAATCATTTCCCTTAGTAACTCACTTGAAATATTATTTTATCTTTAAATGATTTTTGAATCACTAGTTGTAGAGTTTGTTGCGATTTCTTGTTTTGATATGTAATTAAATAGGTGAAGGTGCATGTATATGATTGACACTAGGGTGCCTTTAAGGATTTTATATTATAATCTGATTCTCTAATGTTATGATATTTTCATGTAATAGTTGATTTTATGTTTTTAAATATGAAATTAACTTTCTCATATTAGTTATTTGATTCCTTAGAGTCTTACAAGTGTAAACCCTTGTTGCTTCTAATTAAACATGTAAGCACATATGTTGAAGATGGTTTCAAGAAGCTATAGGTTGAATGTATGCATTATGAATAATAGTATAGGCTTATTAAAATTTTGGAGAGGTGATAACATGGACTTGGTTAGAGTGAAAGTATCTATCACCCTCTTTAGGGAGAGGAGGAGAAGGAAATTCTTTTCTGTGCATAAGATATGTCATTAAAACTTAACAGGTGCTTGTCAACTTATGTAATGGATCCTCTAGGTATAAACCATGTATGTGGTATGAAATGCATGTAAGTTTTATAACAATATGATTATAAAAAACATTCCACATGAGAGATAACCAAAAAGGTATAGAGAGCATGGAACTATGCATTAATGCATAACAAATTTTTACTTATGATATGATATTTCTAATATATTTATCAACATAGAGTTGAAAATTATTCCACATGAGAAAGATAAAGAATGTAATGAAACCTTATATGAAATAAAAGTAAAATTTTCTTTGAAATAAATGGATCTTAACATGTTTAGAAATAAATTTATTGATATCATCCCATATTGTGAAAAATAAGCATCAAAGGGAAAGATTTAAGCTTTGCATTAACATACGGTAAACTCCATCATTCATATACATGATAGGACCTAGTATGAATTACTTATTATTTACAATAAATTTTTTTAAATGAGTAAGATCCATTTATAATTTTATGTGAAATCTGAATTGGATGTAACGTGATACCTCAAGAGCAAAGGAACCTAGTAAATTTAACTAGGGTTTGAAATAAATTATTTTTAAAATTATTAAGGTAAATTTAAAATTTTTAATGTGTAATTGTAATTTAAATATGCAAGAAAAAAATGAAAATATATGAGAAAATTCTTGATTTAAGGGGACCTAGTATATGCAACTAGGGTTTTGATCTAAAGCTTAGGAGCTTTGGTTTAAAGATAATTCAATAAACAAGAATAACATAATTGTAACAATGTTATCTCTGAGAAGAGATGTTTTACTGATCAAATTTGTAGATCCAAACATATGCCTATCTCTAAGAAGAGATGTCTACTTGAATTTTTGGGATACATATATTTTTATACATACTTTGAAGGTAGGAAGAGGATGTGGAAGGTAACCAATCTCAAGGGAGAAGAAGTGTTTTGCCTTCCATGATTTACAACATTATAGAATTCAAGAAATTACTATTTTTAGACTATATTATTAAAATTGAAATTTAGGACATTTCTATTAAGATTTTTGGGTTTGAAACCATAGATCATAGCTCCATGTTATCCTCATTTTTAGATTTATAACAGTTCAAATGGGGAGTCAAATGGATCTATGGTGCAAAAATTATGGCTCCTGGAAGTTCTACCACCAATTAGGGTAGAATCATCACTTGAATTATCACCTAAAATGTTGCTCGAATCATTCCTCCGTCCTTGAGAAGTAATCACCCCCATTTCATTAAAATTTATCATCAAGTGCGGTAGTTGTGTTTTGATTTGATTCTTGATGCATACTTGGAATAGACTATGTTTTATGGAGCTATGCTAAGCCTAATTATTCACCATTTATGTTTGACCATTAGTATATAGATGGAAGGCCATGAAATTCCTTAGCTTGGTATCTGTTTACTTATATTATTGTATTATTTCTATAGTCAAGGTTGTAACATCAGCCCTTTTGGATTTGTATGGCTTGACCACCATGAGAATGAATTTATTAGAACTAATCAAGGAGATAGATGTAGAAGGTGGTACCTTTGGTACCCTATAATTTTATGTTCCAAGATTGAGGGTGATCCTTCAAGTTCTTGATTCATATATTCCATGTTGAACATACATGAATGGCTGATGAAAGAGTACATCATAAACATCCAAATTGATTGCATCACACAAGACCTCATCCTGGAAAAGTTTTATTACATATGAGAGAAGATATTTATGGGTGACATGGAAGTTTCTACCTAGACTCAACCATATAATATTATATGTATATGGGTAAGGCTTCATGGATATATTTAATCTTTTCACAACATTAGTAGAGATTAAATTCTTTTGACTCCCACTATCAAGAATGAAATGTAGAGGCTTACCTTTCACCCATAACATAGATTGAGACAACCTTTCATTATCATATGGCCTCTCCTCATGGTTTATTGATGAAGAAACAATGGAATCAAGGTTATAATCTACAATTTATCCTTCATCCTCTTTGACTTTAGGGTGTGTATGAGGTAGAGCAATAGATGTTGAGGATTGTGACTCAGAAATCAAGGACTTGTTGGCTCAACATTATTCTTTGGAGTGAGTTCTAGATTTATGGTAATCACACTATTTCCCAATATTCCCTTCCTTTAGCTTCCAATTTTGGCCTTGTGTTTGACCTTCTTTGTCACATTTCCATTTTGAAGGATAACTCTTCATATCCATTCTTATATGATTATGCTTAATCTTCACCATGAACATGTACACCTCACCGAGGGTTTTCAAATTAAAGATATACATTTCCCCCATATATACCATTGTAGTCCACCATGATATTTGATAACCTTATGTTTTTCACTTTCTTGGATACCCAAACTTGTAGATAGAGAATGAAAAATGTCAGTGTAATCTTGAATAGACTATTCCTTAACTTGGTAAAGTTATTGCCACTCTATTTACAAATCATCATATTATCTAATGGGGTATTATTATTCCTTTATAGATTTTATGAAATCATCCTATGTAGGTTCTACCTCAAGGCCCATATCATCAATACTAAATCTCTTTTTGTACACTTCCCACCAATTATGATAGGCAATGATGCTTTCAAAAGAGCAAAAGTGATCTTCTATTTATTGGTGAATTTATTTATAGAAAAATAGGATGATAATTGATCTAACTTATTTTCTACTACATCATAATTAATTTTTCCTTCAAATGTAGGGATATCAAAATTCTCCTAAACCTTGAAGGGTGTTGGGGCACTGAAAATATGTGGGGTTACAGATGAGGAACCAGAATTTCTCATCAAGATTTGTTAGAGAATCTAGGCAAATTATTATAGCATCTACACTTACTACTGATATAAGTCTTCATTCACTATTTACTTGAAATGATTGGATGTCTTAGTGTTGTCTACCATTTGATGTCATTTGGAGTAGATAGGTGGATAGTCTACTAGTTATATTATTTTCCACCTAAGTTTCTTGTAATCTGATCTCATCTTTAGGATCATACACTCTAAAGACAAATTTATTTGATACCACTAATCCAAAACTCAAGATATTTGGTAGAAATATAATTCAAAAAATAAGAATAACATAATTGTAATAATTTTATCTCTGAGAAGAGATGTTTTATTGATCAAAATTGCAGATCTAAGCATATGGCTATCTCTTAAAAGAGATGTCTACTTGCCTTTTCAGGCTAAATATATTTCTATACATACTTTGAAGGGAGGAGGAGGATGTGGAAGGTAACCAATCTTGAGTTAGATAAATTGGTTCACCTTCCATGATTTACAACATTACAAAATTTGATAAATTACTATTTTTAGAAACTTACCATTTTTAGATTACACTATGAAAATTAAAATTTAGGACACTTTCATTAGGATTTTAGGAGTCAAAAACCATTTATCATATCTTCATGCCATCTTATCATGTTATCCTCATTATTATATTTCAAAAAATTCAAATGGGTAGTCAAATGGAGCTATGGTGCAAAAGTTATGGCTCCTAGAAGTTTCACCACCAAATGCGGTAGAACAGTCACTCGAATTATCACCTAAAATGTTGCTCGTATTAGGTTCAGAAGAAAATGATTTTTTTTTACATTACTATGGAATTTTAAAATTTAATTTGAATTTTTATTTAAATATGTGGATAAAAAATTGGAAAATTATTGGAAAAATCAACAATGAATTTGCCCTATTGTTTTTAGGGTTTTTAGGTGCAAGTAAAGTAAGTTAAGTTCACCAAAGGATTTAACATTTTTGGAAATATTAGAGTCTTATTCCTAATTTAGTTAAAGTTTTGAGCTGAGTAAATCATTAAATGATACTAAAATAAATAGAGTAATAATTTGTATAATTTATTTAATCTTCATAGCTTTCTAAAAATAGTAATGAAAGAGGAGAAATGTAACTTATCTTAAAACTAGGCCTAGAGATGAATACTAATTGTTCAAGAATGGGACAATGTTGTGAACTAGAATTTAGATATTTTTGGGTGAAAGGATAAGAGCATTGAAAATAAGACACTTTAGGGTCTGACACTATAGTCTAGGTCATGCCACTATTATCCACACTGGTTATAAATATCTAAGATTTTTGGGTTTTATCCTTTGTCCCTATGTGAGCCTATCTATGAAATTTTCAGTCCTAAATGTCGATAAATCTCCTTGTAGAGCTTATTTAATCTTCAAATCCTAGGCCTTTAGTATGCTTGAATGAAACATGAGAAAAAGGGGGGTTAGCGTCTATAAGATGCACTAAACATGGATCCACACCCTTTGTGTGGGCATGTTATGTATATACCAATACTCCAAAGAGGGATCAAGCCATATGTAGTCCTCCCACTTGATGTTCTTTGTGAAATAGTGTTATGTAGATGCAAATATGCTAAATTGGGTGTGCTTGAGGTGGATAAGGACTATTTTGATGGTTTGAATATGATGGTAGCTGTATTGGATGGTTGTGTGCAAAGAATAGGGAAATTTGTTTAGTATTGGATGGTTATATGCAAAGAATAGTGAAATTTGTCTTTTGCTTGTATTATTTCTTTGCTTTGTGATAATTTCCACCCCCTTCTAAATTAAATTTGAATGGGATTATATATATATATATATATACACATATATACATATATATACATATATATATATATATATATACATACATATACATATATATATATACATATATATATATATACATACATATATGTACACACACACACACATATATACATATATATATATACATGTATATATATATACATACATATATATACATATATATATATAGGTCATGGGTTAGATGAATTCATGCTAGGATAACACAATGAATAAGAGGAATCAAATGGAAACAATCATCTAGGACTAAAATGTGATTGGATAAACATGCTACAAATGGGACACCTAAGGGTCTAGTGCTATAGTCCAACCTAGGTGATATTGTTTTATAGGTATAGGACCTAGGAGAATAAAATAAGCATGGAAAATGGAGCCTATCTGAGCTAGAATCAGGTCTCAAAAGTCTATAGATGACTAGGAATTAGTAAAAAGGTGTCTAGAAGGGTCATGAGAGTGTGCAATAGGGACCTATGGGTTGGGTATCACCATCCACACTAAAGCTAGAAATTTTAACATTTTATATGAATAGAAAGGGTATAAATGGGTGATTTCATGTTCCATGTGTCATATTATTCCTTAATCAGCTATTTCTAACTAAAAGGTGGTAGGTTCTTCAAAAGAAAGAGTAGTTTTCTTGGAAAAAAGAGGAGTTTGGCACTTGTATGGTCCATAAGAGAGTGTGACACATGGGATAATATTATGAGATTAATATTTATCTTACTTATACCCATTTCCATGCTTTAATTAATTTTTAAGTGTCAAATTTTAACTAGAACCATTATGCTCCTTCTTCACCCTTCCATGCACACAGAACTAGTCATCAGGTTTTCACTTGGTACATAAAGCAGCAGAGATTTTAGACAAATTAATATTGGGGGTATATTTTACAATCAATCAGATTTTTTTTTATGTTTTTTTGCATAGGAATGGTGGCTTTTTCTTTATAAACCATTCCTAAGAAGTTGGCATATCTAATTTTCTTGAAAATCTATGAACCCTATATGTTTTGATCTTATTTGGATGGTTATGTACAATCCAAATGTTTGGATTGAATTGAACGTAAACTTACATATTCACATCATGTTATCCATGATTTTTTATTATTTCAAGGTGTTTTGATAATTAAATCATATCAAGTTTGCAGATTGGTCTCATTTGAAGCTAATAGGTAGTTTTCCACCATTTACATGATATCCATGATTTATAGTGATTTTTTAGGGTGAATATAGGTTTATTTACATTTTTAAAATTCCTTATCTAAGATATTTTCCATGATACTGTAGTAATAAGCAACATATAGGTAGTTTGCTCCATGATTGTCATGCATAGTCAAATGAGGGAGCCAAGTTAAATTATTTAACACATACATAGAGGAATAATCATGGTATTTATATATTTAATACATTCCCATAGTGTATATAATCAATTAAAATTCTTTCACTTGGTAGAAGAGGGACTGTCTTAGTCAACACAATCACCTACATACTCAATTTACCATTAATATGCACCTACAGGTGTTTATAGAAAATTTAAAACATTAAAATGAAGTGTGATAAATTATTTAAATATTTAAAACATCTTAATGTTTCATTTGAATGAATTTATGGGAGATAAACTTGTTATTAAGGCATATTTCTTAACTACATTACCCCAATTCTGCTTACTACCTAGATGCAACTCAAATACACCTATAAGAGTCTCTCCTTGATGACATCATGGTGAGATGGGAGATTTGATAGGTTTTTTATTATTTTATAGTGATATTATTACATTTTAAAAATTTACTAAGGATTAAAATTGATCACAAGAACACATATCTTGCATGTTGTCTAAATATGCACTCATTGCCTGCATGTGAAATATGCACCTACAAGTGGCATTGCTAGAGATATAGAGGTAATTGTACAGAGAATATTGGACAAGTTGAAACTTTTAAGGCCCTAGTATATTATTTATAATCATTTTATACCTTATTGAAATGATAGGTTTGCAAAGAAAAGTGGAAACTAATTTTAAAAGGAATGACTGAGTTCAAGAACCTTATCCCTAAAATAGGAAAATAGGGAACTTGGAAATTTTATGGATGTCATATGACAAGGTTAAAAATAATTTGAGGCATATAAATGTTCTTGAATTTTATCCCATACATAGGAAAAGAGTCATGAAATTTTTTTATGACAAATGATCAATGAAAATAGGTTGTTGGGAGACCCAAAATTGCACCTTTAAACACTAAATCCAAATAGTGAAATCTATAAGAAAGATTTTGAACTAGACCCTTTAACCAAGGTTGTAGTCATATGCCATTCCTCTATGAATAAATGGTTATAAGGAATATAAAATATAAATCATGATCTAAATATCATTTGAATAGGTTAAAATATTGTCTTTTAAATCTCATATACACCTACATAACCCCACACACTCAACTATAGCTGATTGTGAGGGGTAGAGAGCTAAGGAATTTGGTATTTGATGTGGTTTAGCCTAGAAAATATGAGACAAATGAATTAAATAGATTAAAAATTTATATTAAGGGAATCTATGGAAGTTTTTATACATTTATTTTAATCCCAAATAAGTATGGTCACCTATAGGTGCCCCTCCAAAATAAGAAATATAGTCAGAGATGGAACTCAGTCTTATCTAGGCAAGGTGTATTGAAGATTATGTGAGAGTATGGAGAAAAAAATTAAAATTTTAACCAATAAAATATGATCATGTTTATCTCTCATGATATACATATAAAAAATAAGGGGCTTTAGATAGGTAATATACATTCCATATGGTAGAAACAATGTGTACAGTCTACCTTCTAGGGATTTATTTCAGGTTTTGGAAGAGTTAGGATGTCAAATGACTTGAACAAGGGATAAAATTTGTTAAATATCATATCTATGACTTGAATAATCCCATACAAAATTCAATTTTTCTAAGAGAATAGGGAAATTTCCCTCTATTTTATCTCAGATAGAGGGCACTCCCCTTATGCATAAACCCTACAATTTTTGAAAATGGTAATGATCAAGTGAGTTAGGGGCTAGTTTATCCTTGGAAATAGTTTTGGAATGTTTAATTACATCTACACAAACATGATAAACCTATCACAGAGGGATAAAACTCAATGGGATGGTTTATGCCCTTAAGGTTGTAGTTAGGCTCATTAGGCATGGTTAGGACTAGAGTCCAAATGAAAGGTCAACTTTAATTCTAACATGATATGAGGATTTTAATGGAATAATACATGTTTATCGGATAATTTTATATGTTTATAATCTATTTTTATGTAGGTAAGTCACAAAAGGGCCACTTTTAGCTTAGAGACAACATTAGGCCTATGGGAATGAGGAATCAAGCTCGATAAGGCAATTTTAGATGCTCATATATTATCTGATGTTATCAATGGAGATTAACGGAGTTAAAGGATATTTATGGGGATATTAAAGTTTCATCTATTGGAAATTTTTGGTAGTTCCAATGTCTAATCTTCATGAGCAATATTTAAGAGTAAAAATGACTTAAAACCCTTACAAACCCTGGTTAAGGACCTGATTGGGAAAACAACATTGGAGGGATATAAAAATAATATGTAATGGGAATTTAAATTATTTAAAGTTATAGGAAACTCTCCAGTGACCCTTCCCATCTACTTGAGGTGTTTCATATCTATATAGACAGGGTGTAGAATTACTTTTCCTGACTATTTTATGCATTATGTAGGTTATTAGGGGTTTAAATAGATTAAATAAACTTTGGGAGTAATATATATACTTTTAAAAACTCAATATGTTATTTTAATGCTTCATAAAAACTCCTATGTGTATCTACTAAAGCTCTCATCTCAGCTACTCAAATTGGCATAGTGAACATGATAGTGAGAAGGGTGAAAAACTTTAAGTAAGATGAATTTATGGTGTGCTTGATTCCTCTAAGGCCATGGATTAAATTTAAACATGTAATTAATCCAATTTTATGGATTTAAATGGTAAAATAAATCCATTTTATAATCTAAGTGTTCAAGCTATGTGAAAGAGGAGTTATTTTGACTAGAGATGGTGATAACTCATTTTAAGAGGAATCATAATGATTAGGATTATAAAAAATGCATGTAATATCATCTTTGAAACCCCTCCCTATAATAAAAATTATGATATATTTACATATTTAATTTTGGGACTTTCAAATAGGGGTGAATAATGAAGGCAATTTTCTTGTGTAGAACGAGAACTCATATGCCACATTTTAAGAGTTTCATGACTTAGGGTGACACTTTTGTTTCTTAAATTTGCATGATGAGTTTAAAATAATATTATAATGTAAATTTACCTCCTTTTATTATATTTAAAATTGTCTCTATGAACATTTTACTTCTTCCTTCTCTTATCTTTCTCAATTTCTATAAGAAATAACCATTTTGGCCTTTGTAAAATATGTTTCACCTAAGTATGGTGAAGCCCTGATCATTTGAATACCATAAGATCAATAAATATTACTTATTTTACCTCTTATATGACTATTCATAGTGTTTCCACTTGAATTATTTATCTTTCTTAGTGATGAATATTATTTCCTTAGCATTGTCATCTCATTCTCACACATATTTGTAGCTTGAAAGCTTCTTCTTGTAGGTCATGTGAAGTGTTATATGATTTTTCAAGGTTAAGTGAGTTATTATATTCAAATAGTTCCATTTTAGGCCTCTTGTCTATTCCTTCTAGCCTAAACATTCATCATAACCTCATAATGAAATATTGATGTGAGAAGATTCAGATTAGAGAAGTGTATGCCTAGTTAGTCCCTTGGTTACATGTGTGACATGAAGCTGATTGGTATTTATCAATTACTTTTGTGTATCACCACATTTAGGATAGTTTACCTCTAATTTTATCTCCCTTTTCCTTGAAATAATAGGTGTATTAGTGATATATAAGTGGTACATCAAGGGGCTAACCCTCTCTAAAGATTCACCTCATTCATAGGCTAACCATAACCTAGAGGGTTTCAATTATGCCACTTAGATGAGGAGAGATGATACATCTCCTCAAAGGGTGTAAATCTAATTGACAATAGTTTTTGGCATACTCGATGGTACTCATTATCCAAGAAGCTAAAAGATCTTTCGTGTTGTCTTTTAACACATCAACCTTTGGAGGCATATATCCAAGCATCAATGATGACTCTAAAGATACATTAGCTGGTCAAGTATCCTAAGTTTTCCTTTTGAATATTATTGGTAATTTTTTTTAGTTTTCTTTTTTCACAATGAATTTTCATGGCTAATTTTGGTGTTATGTATTATTTTACTTAAGTTGGTGACGTATCTCATGCTTATGGAATTACATATGAGCCTTTCTATGATTATTATCAGCATTTTCATGATCCTTAAAATCTAAAATATGAACCTTATCAACCTTGTCATGAGTTGTATCAATTTTATAACTAGCCTTCTCAATATCTTGCTCCTTTTAGTCAACCTAGTCACTTGTCAAATCAATCCATTTCAACTTTCAAGAAAATTATCTTAGGCTATGAGAGGTACATGATAGATATTAACACACAAAGGGGACATGGTCAAGATGTTCCTATTTATTTCATTAATAAATGTGAGAGATGCATTGGAGCTGGTTAAAAGAGAGTGGGCACCTATTGAGAGATAAAATTGGCAAAGGCTCACAAGTGAGATGCTAGATGTGAATGGTTTGGTTGAATCCTTAGAAGACAAGATAAAAACTAATGAGGAATAGCCTCACCAAGTTTATCATCCCTCATATCCACCTCCCCAAGAATTCTATTAGTTCTACTTGACCCCTACTCATGAGCCCAATCAAGCTTATCAAAGTCACATTTTTCTCAATCAATTGGAAGAGAGAGTTAGAAAGATAAACCTTGTGTTTGAGTCAAACCTTAATAGGCATATTGAGTTATCCAATAAGAAAATTAATCATTCCATATCATTAGAAAAGGAAGTCGAATACAAGACCTCATTTCCCTATCACATTACATCCCCACCTCTAGAAGAGACTTCTAGATATAAAATCCCAAGCTAGAAATAAGGTGGAGAATTCAAGCCTAAGGAGATCCTAAGTTTCTTGAACACTTCATCCACTCCTAAAATTTCATCAATACCTAAATAAAAGACTCCTAATCCTAAAATCCTAAGTTGGTATAAGGTAGTGGAATCATGTGGAAAGAAAGGGGATAAAAGCCTTGATAAAGAGTATGAAGTTGAGAAAGAGCTTGATCTTATGCAAGTCCCTCCCACCCTTCCTCAAGAGACCTATTATTTTCCATACCAGCACTTTTATACTCCTTATCCTCATGAATATTCATATAAAATTCAAGAATGACTTTTCCAAGAGAACCTACCCAAGCAAATTGAATATTTAGAGTTAAGAATGAAATTGTTAGGTCAAGGTGTGATGGAAGGTTTAGAGCCAAAAGAAGATCCTATGCATAAACACACCCCATATAACCTTCCTCAAGAAAGTTATCAAGCCCAATAAAATTTTAATAAAGTTATTTTAAATTGGAAGGGAAAAAAATTGTTTTAGCCTAAGTTCTACCTCCCGTTCCTCAAGAACTCCCAAAATAATCCACTATAATTCATTCTCAATCTAATGTTGAGTTCTATGTTCTACCTCCACCAACTAGTTCATCTTTCCCTCACCCTATCACTCTTTACCTTGATATAACTATGGTGTGGGAACCTAAAGAGTAATATTTGGTTGATAATAATTTATAACTCTTGTTCAAAAAAAACATATCTCCTTGGCAACCTCACTAGACTATATCACCTAATTACAAAATGCGTAGCATTGGCATCACCAAAAAGGATAAGTAAATTGAGGATATTTCAATCCTTGAGAAGAAAAGTTAGGTTATATAAATTAAGATACAAATTTAGAGTCCTCAATAGGTTCTAAATGGAGAAGAAGAGGTGATTTCTTATGTTGAATCTTTTGATTATGTTGATATTGAAGAATGTCTTCCTTGTGTCAAAGAAGATGAAATCATCATTGGTTCTCCCATCACTATCCAAGATATCATATATGGAAAAAAATATATCTAATTAGCCTTGGGATTATTTATTTGAAATCATTGGAGCAGGTTATACTCCTCTTCAAGGAGGGTATGATCTAGTTAAAAATGTAGAAGGCAACCTTGACACTCAAGTGGGTATGTAAAGAATAAACAACTTTTCAAGTTTTTCCTTTCAAGAGACATGTGAATCCCATGATGATATGTTTGAAATAATCAAAATGGGTTATCATGCTCTCAACCAATTGGGATAAACAAATCAGATTTTGAAGGACAGAAAAATCTTCTATTGGCCTCAATCTTCCAAGGAATAAGAAACTAGTCCTCTTGAAGCCATGCCTACCAAGAAGATACAAGTTGATCATGAGATGAAGAGTGGGAAGTAGTATGAGGTATGTATAAAATTTCAATAAGAATACATTTACATTGGAGACCTATTTATTATGATATACTTGAGAGAAGATCAAGCGAAGTACCAAAGAATAGAATTAATCTACTAAGCATCCAATCTAAAGGGCAACATGCTTGGCACTATGATTTATCTTCATGAGGAAGAAAATTTAAGGAAATTTCCTTTTGATCCTGGAAAGGAAGTATGATTAATTGATAGTTGTGCATAGTTGTTTATTTTCTAATCAACAAGTACTTTGAGCACATGTGTGTGTCTTGTTAGTGTATTTTCTTTGCTTTATGTGTGTCCTTTATTTTATGTGGTTGAGGTAATTGGTTGTCTTATCTTGGTCAAATCCTTGTTTTCAAGTGTCAGGTCTTCTTTTTTTAGTTCAAACTTTAGATGACTCCCTAAGACCATGGATAGGATAATTCTATTGATCTTTAGAATAGCAGGCATGCTACCCCTATGAGTCACCAATTTGTTGATCAAATTTGACCTTATAGGTCAAATTAGGACCCCTATAAGTAAAAACATGAACCTTATATTTTTTAATTGGTCTATTATTTTTTCATAGGGTGTATTATAAGTCCTTTTATGTCATTTAATGGTACTTTAGCCTTGATCATTAATCATTTTAATCCTTGTGTCTTTTTGAGTCATTTTAGGGGTCAAATAGAGCATTAAATGACTTATATAGCCTACTTGGTAAAACTAAAGGTGTCAAGGGGTCATGTAATGTTACACATGTCTTATTATGCCTTAATCAACTATTTCTAACTCAAAAGTGGTAAGTTATTAAGAATAAAGAGTAGTTTTCTTAGAAAAAGGAGGATTTTAGCACTTTTACAGCCCATGAGAGAGTGTGACACATGGGATAAGGTTTTTATATGACTCTTAAGATTATTTAGACCCATTTAAATTATTTAAGTAGTTTTTAAGTGTTAAATTTGAGCTAAAGCCATTCTTCTCCTTCTTCACCCTTCCATGAACATAGAATTAGTCAGTAGTTTTATACTTGGTATGATAAGCAAGGGAGGTTTTAGAAAAAATTATCTTAGGGGTGTCTTATAAACTAATTAATATTATATTTTATGTTTTTTTAAATAGTAATGGTGCCATTTTATTTATGAACCATTCCTAAGAAGTTGGCATATCTAATTTTCTTACAAATATGTGAACCTTATAGGTTTTGCTCTTGTTTGGATGATGCCATACAATCCAAATGATATAATTAACCCTAGGGGACATGGAAATATTAAAATCATTTTATTCATGATTTTTTTAGTGTTTCAAGGTGTTTTGATAAGTAAATCATCTCAGGTTTGTAGATTGGTCTCATTTGAAGATAACATGTAGTTTTCCACCATTTGTAGGATATTCATGCTTTGATAGTTTTTTTTAATGGTGAAGATAGGTTTATTTACATTTTGTAATGTCTTATTTGTCTCATTTATCTTTTAATATCATTATCCAAGTAATTTTCAATGGTACTATAGTAATAAACACCATACAATTAGTTTGCTACATGACTGTCATGCATAGTCAATTGATGGAGCTAGGTTAAAGTATTTAACACATCCATGGATCCATAATTATGGTATTGAGATATTTAATAAATTAACATATCAGATAAAATCAATTAAATTTTTTTCACTTGGTAGAAAAGGGACTGTCCCAGTCAACATAATCACTTGCATACTGAGTCTACCATTATATGCACCTATAAGTGCTTTTAGAAAAGTTTAAATGTTAAAATAAAGTGTGAGAGATTATATAAAACTTTTAAAAATATTAATGTTTCATGTGAATTAATTTATGGGAGATCAACTAGTTATCAAGGCATATTCCTTAAGTACATTACCCCAATTCTTATTGCCTAAATGCAACTCAAATGCACCTACCAGAGTCTCTCTTTGATGATGTCATGGTGAGATGGGAGATTTGATAGTTTTTTATATATTTTAGAGTGATAGTAGTACATTTATAAATTGGTAAGGGCATAAAATTTATCACAATAACACATAGCTTGCATTTTGTTTAAATTTGCACTCACTTCCTGTATATGAAATATGCACTTACAGGTAGCATTGGTAGAGATATAGAGGTACTTCTATAGAAAATATTGGACAGGTTGAAACTTTTTAATTCCTATTATTTAATTTATAATAAATTTATACCTACTTGAGATTATATTTTTGTAAAAGGAAATGGAAACTACTTTCAAAAGCTAATGACTAAGTTCAAGGACCTTAACCCTAAAACAAGAAAATAGAGAACCTAAAATTTTTATAGATGTCATATGACAAGGTTTCAAAAGGATTTGAGGAATATAAAGGTGATTTATTTATATCCCCCATACAGTATAATATAAATGAAAATTTTGGAGGATAAATTATAACTAAAAATTAGTTGTTGGGAGACCTAAAATTGCACTTTTATACACTGAATCTAGGTAGTGAAATCTACATGAAAGAGCTCCAACTAGACCCTTCAACCAAGGTTATAGTCCTCAATTACTTCTCCATGAATAAATGGTTATAAGTCATATAAAAAATAACTAATTATATAAACATAATATAAAGAGGTTAAAATATTATTTTTTAAATCTCATAGACACTTACATGACCCCACACAGTCAGCTATAGCTGACTATGAAGGGTAGAGAGCTAAGGCATTAGGTTTTTGATGTGACCTGGCCTATGAAAGATAAGACAAATGAATTCAAGGAAGTAAAAAATGATACTAAAGGACTCTAGGTGAATTTTTAGACACTATCCTCAATCCCAAATAGGCACGGTCACCTACATGTGCCCCTTCAAAATAAGAAATACAATCAGAGATGAAACTTAGTCTTATCTAGGCAAAGTGTATGGAAGAGTACGTGAGAGGTTGGAGAGACAAATGAATATTGAAATACACTATTTATGATCATTTTGGTGTTATATATCTCTCATGATAGACATATAATATAGAAGGGTCTCTAGATAAGTAATACACATTCTATATGATAGAAATACTATGCACAGTCTACCTTCTAGGGGTCTATTTCAGGTTTTGGAAGAGTTGGGAGGTCAAGTGACTTGAGAAAGGGCTAAAATTTGGTACATATAAGCTCCATGACATGAATAATCCAATCCAATATTAATTTTTTTGAGATAATAGGGTAATTTCCCTCTATTTTGTCTCAGATAGAGGGCACTCCCTTTATGCACAAACCTTACAATTTTTGAAAATGGAAATGATCAAGTGAGTTAGGTTATGGTTAATACTTTAAATTAGGTGTGGATGTTTTAATTACATACACAAAAACATGATAAAACTATCACATAATGAGGTAACTCAATATGATGGTTTGGGGTTGCATTCAAGCTCATTAGGGATGGTTAGGCCTAGAGTCCAAATGAAAGGTCAACTCAAATTATAACATGAGATGAGAATTATAATGGACTAAAACATGTTTATTTGATAATTTCAGATGTGTCTGATATATTGGGATGTAGATAAGTCACAAATAAGGTCACTTTTAACTCATAGATAACATTAGGCCTATGGGAATGAGGAATCAAGCTAAATAAGGCAAATTCATATGCTAACATATTATCTTAGGTTACGAATGTTTTTTCAAGGATTTAATGGATGTTGATATAGGTCTTAAAATATTCTCTAGTGGAATTTGTTCACAGTTCCATCATCTAATCTTCATGAATAATCTTTAAGAACAAAAATGACTTAAAACCCTTATAAACCCTGGTCAAGGACCTTATAGGAAAAAAAGGTTGGAGGGATATAAAAATAATATTTAATTGGAATGTAAATTATTGAAACCTATATTAGACTCTCCAATGACCCTTCTCATCCACTTGTTGTGTTTCATATTCATACAGATAAGGTGTAGAATTACATTTCCTTATTGTTTTGTGCATTGTGTAGATTATAGGGGGTTTAAAGAGATGAAATGAAAATTTGGATGAATATATATACAATTTTAATAAATAATTATGGTCATTTTATAATTAATAAAAACTCATAAGTTTGCCCACCATAGCTCTTATATCAGCCAATCAAACTGACATAGTGAACATGATAGTGAAAAGGGTGAAAAAATTCAATTAAGTTTCTTTTAAGGTGTACCTAATGTGTCTAAGGCCATTTATGACATTGAAACATTTAATTCACCCATTTTTATGGATTTTAATAAGAAATAAATCCATTTTAGAATCCTTGTGTGGAGGGTGTGTGAAAGAGGAGTTATTTTGACTAGAGATGGTGATAACTCATTTTGGGAGGAATCCTAATGGTTAGGACTACAAAAAATGCATATAATAACATGTATAAAGCCAATCCCTCTCATTCATATCATTATATGTATCCATATTAAAATTTTGGACGTTAAAATAAGGGTGAATAATGAAGGTAATTTTCTTGTGTAGAATGAGAACTCATACACCACATTTCAAGAGTTTCATGACTTGGGGTGACACTTGTGTTTCCTAAATTTTCATGATAAGTTTAAAATTATATTCTCATGAATATTAAACTAATTTTATCATCTTGAAAATTTTATTTATTACCTTTTTATTTCTTCCTTCTCTTCTCTCTCTCAAGTTCTATAAGAACTAGCCATTTTGGCCTTTGTAAAATATTATCCACCTTAGTATGGTGAAGCCCTACACATTTTCATGCTATAATATAAATAAATACTATTTATTTTACCTCTTTTATAACTATTCATATTTTTTTCACTTGAATTATTGATCTTGATTAGTGATGACTAATGTTTCCTTAACATTGGTGTCGCATTTTCACACCTATTTGTAGCTTGAAAGCTTCTTCTTGTAGCTCATGTGAAGTGCTATATAAAGTTTCAATGTGAAGTGAGTTAGTAAATTCAAATATTTTGATTTTATGCCTCTTGTCTAGTCATCTTATCCTAAACATTCATCACAACTTCATAATGAAATATTGTTGTGAGAAGATTCAGATTAGAGAAGTGTATCCTTAGTTAGTCCCTTGGTCTCATGTGTGACATGCAGTTGGTTTGTAGTTATCACTTAATTTGGTGTATCACCACCTTTATGATAGTTTAATTTTATTTTTCTCTCCCTTTTCCTTGCAAACATAGGTGTAGTAGTGATCTACAAGTGGTACATCAAGGGAGTTAGCCCTATCTAGAGATTCACCTCATTCTTAGGCTACACATAGCCTAGAGGTGTTTCAATTATACCAATTGGGTGAGGATATCTGATATATATCCTCAAATGGTGAAAATAAAAGTGACATCAAGTACTAAAAATTATAAACATAAATATGAACAACTATCAAATAGGAATATTACTAGAATATATTGCTTAAAGCATAAGTACAGATAAAAATAACAAGTAATATCAATAATAAAAATATGGTAATTTATTAAAAATGTATTGTAATCCCATTATAAAAGGTTACCAAATGTGGGATATGGAAAATATATATTTAAATAGTGGGATCAACCTATGTTTTAAATAAAACGATTATAAATTCAAAATGTGAAGTGAGCTAATAAAAATTTGGTATAATAAAAGAAGAATCTAAAAATAATGAAAATGGATCCCATCATGATTTAAAATCTTAAAAACTAGTTAATAAATATAAATGAAAATATTTTCAATAAAATTATGTAAGGAAGCATGGGAATGATAGTAAAATAGGAAAATATTTATTAAGCCACTAAAATGGACAAAGATGGGTAGAAAGAGATAAACTATAGATTTTTCATTAAATTTTCCTATATTTTGGAAATAGGAATAGGAATAGGAATTTTGAATTATCTTCCCATTATTTTCTCTCCTAGATTATTATATTTATGTAACTTTATCATTTGATCAAATGTATTATTTCCTAGATTTTTTGGGTCCAGTAAAATCCTCAAATTCAAATTTTGCGTGTCATCTATTTTTTTGTGTAAGAAAATCCCAAATTTTTTTTTGAAGTCTAATGAAAATTTAAATATTTTATGAAGTATTAAAATTTATATTTACTCTTGTTTATCCCATAATTTTTATATTTATTCTATAAATTCTTGTTGCATATTTCCCTTTTTATTCATTTCCTCAAATTGTGTTCATTTAAGTTGTGGCATACTAATAAATTTATTTTTATATAGATATAAAATCATACAATATCCATTTTGGTTCATCACAATTTTTATTAGATATTTATTCCTAACTCTTTTCAACTATAATATTTCCATTTATGTGTTTGGTTTATGTAGATTAGCACTAGTTTATAAAACATAACCAACTAGCTTTGAAGGTTCTCTAGAAGTGCACACTACATATATATCCCATTGTTGTGTTTTAAAATTGGGTAAATAATGGATATTTAAATTGATTATTAATTATTTTATGAAAATATTTTTAATATGTCTAATCTTCCTTATCATGCCCAAAATTAACATTATTAAATCCACATAAAAATAGTCAATATTTTTAGATTGTATAATGCACATCCTACACAACTAAATTTCTAATTGGATATACATATTTATGTAACAATATACAAAAATAATTAAAAAAATCACAAAATCCCTAATGACATGGATGTAAATAAGCAAGTGGTCACATGGTTTTTGTGCAACCGTGTCAACCCCACTCACTAAAATGAGCTTATAGGCTATCAAAAAAACCTATGACTCTCTAATATAGCCTAGTGGGTCCCATGTATCCATGTTAAAAAAGGGGAATTATATTAATTAGAGATGGGTTCAAGAAACCAATAGATATAACTATTATTCCTAACTTTTCACAATGCTAAAAAACATCTCTGAGTGAATATGATTAATCAAGGGATTAGTTCATAGTTAAGTCATATTTAAATTATAATTTTAAGCTACTTAACATTATATGAATTTTCATAAAAAATATTTTATATCCCCCATATTATTTAAAAAGTGGTATAAAATATTTCATATAAACCCCTTGATAATGGATCACTCCATCTCATCCATAAAACTAATTCAACCTTGACTACCAAATTTGGTCAAATGTAAGGAATCTCTAGAAATCCTTATGTAATTAATTAAAGGATTCAAAATAAAAATTAATTTATAAACTCATATTTTGTAAAGGAAGGAGTATGTGTTGGAGGATTAATTGTCCATAATCATATCTCGTTTCCTTCATCAATGTTGGATGACTACCATTAATGGATTCTATAATATTTTGGTCCTTTTCTATTTCATTTATAAATTTTGTCTTTATACAAGTGTACTTGGTATAATATTATAGATATATATATTATTATAAATAATACATGAATTCTTACTCTCTTATAGTTTATAAAAATATATTTTGGACCTCCAAGATCCGCCATGACCATTAATTGCCTTTAAGCTAAGCTTAGGGTAAATTTATTTTCAAAACATAGTTTCATGTTTTCAAAATTGTCTCATATGAAAGAGGGAATAAACATAACAAGTTCAATTTTTTTTATCAACCCGTATAAAGATTCTAGGAGCCTAAAATCATCAAACCAATATATAAATACCTCCCTCTACCAAAAAAATGATATGTAAAAAACCATGCACTTCCATTACTTGAAACCACTTTCATACCGAAGGAGATGAAAAGTTGAGTGGGGGTTCCCTTTTTGTATTATCCACCTCTAAATATCCAAGTATCTACTAATGGATTCATATATATATATATATATATATATATATATATATATATATATATATATATATATATATATATATATAGTTCTAGTTTTGATCAAATATTATGTAAATTAAAACATCATGACAAAATAGTTTTAAATGTAACATGTGTTAACTAATTAATAAAAATTGATTTATTATACATACATACATACATACATACATACATACATATATATATATATATATATATTAATGATGTGGGTTTTAATAAAATAATACTAAATTGAATAATAAAATAAACTTTGGTGAAAAATCCAAAGACTTTTGTTAGATTTTATGACAGCCACATAAAATTAAAAAATGGGTGATTGTCAACATTGGTTGACCACCCCCTTGGCTTAATAACCACATTCCATGTGTAAAATTTACACCCTTTATTTTGTTTCTCAACCATTATGTCTGAATAATTTTATTATGATATTTTTCTCCATGTGTCTAATGATATCTTGGATATTTTTTAACCATTACTCCAATGTGGTACTCATGATCCCTATGAATGTTTTGTAAAATTTCATGTTCATGAAGGGCATGATTTTGAGCTTAGGGAACATTCCTTCATTAATTATCACTGCCATATTTTTTTATTTTATGTCAATTATAATGATCTAATCAATGTATAATTGTACCTTTTTAAAGAGTACACTTCTATTTGAAAGATATTTGTTCACCTCTCTTATGGATACAAATAATTCCATAAATGTTTTTTCCACCCTACCAATGAGGAAAAATGGTAATGAGCTCTTTAATTGTGACTCTAAGACCTTAACTTGTCACTTAAGGTTCTCTGTGAGCTTCTTAGATATCTCATTTTTACACATGCTATAGAGACCATATCTTTTATAATATTTTCTTCTCTTGAATGAGTCATTTTATTAGTGAGATATAGGAGGTATTTTTTTATTTTCCACACAACATGGTTCCCATCCTAGGTAAAGGTATAGGTCATCACCCTCTTCATTCTTCTAGAGCACTTATTAAATTGTAGTTAGACGTTTAAGTCATATTATATTTGGTCTTTGTGATCTTGAAGTTTGTTAATGACCAATCCATACTTATCATCCCATAGTTATTAAGTATATTAAATATGAGATAATAACTGAAGTGGATAATAGAGGCATGAATGGAGGTGGAAAGAATAGATGAGGGATTTAAAATTTCATGCAAGATGGATGAGGCAACATTGGTGAAAATGGAGAAGTGGCTAGGGGAGATACCCATGGGAACATGTTTGATCATAGTTGATTCTAAGTAGTATAGACTTAGGGAATTATTATGCTTGAGAGTTGGATGTTCATCTTGAGAGAGGATATGGGATGATTAAATTAAATTCTTAAGGAATTAGGTGTAAGAGAGAGGGAGACCCAAGATGGTTTTGTAGGTGTGAGATAAAACTATAATGATGGCCTATGTGAAATCAAATTTAGATGCTTATTTGGTTTCTATTAAGGGCTTATTTATTATACTATTTGACTTACATGAGTATAAATAGAAGGGGTTAGAGGTGAAAATGGGTGCCTAGTATAAACTATGTTTATGCCATAAGTTGGTAGTTTGGCTAGGGTTAATGCACTTGGGCCTATTGGATCAATGGGATGGACTAAGTCTAGAGGAACCCCTATGATTATAGGAGTATGAGTTGTAAGAGTAATAGGTATTGTTACAATCTACTAGGCTAGTCCTAAGATAATTTTAGGAGTAAACCAAAATGGTGTATTGAAAACTGGGGGGACATGGAAGGTCCAAGACCTCAAGGTTATAGTTATCAATAGAGTAGGACACCCTTAGAGAACACATGTAGTGAAAACTATAGGGGAAGGATATACCTATTTGAAATCATGGATGGGATGAAATATGATTTATAATTATATTATAGGTGGGAGTCTAAAGCCTAAATAATGCCAAAGGTTGAGCCTGATGGGAGTTTTTCTAAGACTAAAAGATATTAAAAAGGTGAAGAGCATGAGAAATATGAGATTGGTATACCTAAGAAGTCATTTTATGTGAATTGGAATTCAAAGTTGTTTTGGTTAATATTGGTATCCATTATATGACCTATTTAGAAAGCCTCCTTGTAGTGTTTGGAACCTCAATAATAAGATTTGGTGGTACATTTATAGGTTTGAGACATTCTTATTAGGTACATGCCATAATTACCTTACCATCATTGATAACATTGATGTATATGGAATCATCTAGGTGGTTATCATGATGGTAATTAATGTTTAGCATGGACCAATAGAGTTCCAAATGATCCTTCACCATACCCTAAATATCCCACTAGCTATCATAATCTTTGGGGAGGTTAAAAAAATCTATGTGCATGACCATGGCCTAGAGGGTAGGGAGGGTCTTATACTCAGGGTGCCCTATGATAATTAGGAGTGGAGAATAATTATTTTGTTTTCTAATGAGGAAGAAACTTGTTATACCAATGATGATTTGATAGGTTATCAACTACTCCACCAACCCATTAGGGATGAGTTAGGGTAGACTAAAAGGAGGCCCTAAGATGCATTCTACTTTGATGAATTTATGGTCTCAGTATTACCATTAGGAATGCATAACTAGGATGAAATATCTCATCTCCTCTGATAGCCTTAGAAAAGATATTATGTGTATTTCTAGGTGTATGGGGGTATAAGTGATAAAAAATGATCTAGATGTGATGCTTGAAATGGTTAATGTACAACTTGGAAAAGACTGCATGGATTGGGGAACTAATAGATCTATATGGGGGGAATTCAGTGCTCTTAAATTTGAAGGTGGCATAGGTGGCATCACCTAGATAAGATATCATGTAAATTTAACCTTAGTGTGAATCCTAGGGACCTAATGTGATATATTTAAAGTGATGATGCTTATAGAGTTGGGAAATACTTCCCTTCAAAGATGATGTTGAGTAAGGGGAACCAATATTTTTGACATGCAGAATGTTGTTTGACCCATATAGGTGGTTGAGAAAAAAAATCACATTACACTCCCTCCCTAAAAGTATTGATATTTTAGGAGTCTATGTCCTTATTAAAAAACCAATTTTCAAATTCCTAGGCCAAATCCTATAGGGTATCATCTAGGTTGTGAGTATTCAAACATGTAGTGGAAACTTCTTTTTCATGAATAATGTTGTAGTTCAATAGGTTGTATTATTTTTTTAAGGCATACCTAGATATATCTATAATTTTGAGTCCCTCATTTTATAAATTAATGATATAATTAGTGCATTTGGTTATTTAAAATATTTTAGTGAATAGATAACCATAGGGTAAAACCTTAGGATTGGTCATAGCTGTGTGTAGGTTGAGACTCTAAGAGATATCAAGTCACTGTCAAACTCAATATCATCATCCTTTGGCTCATCATCATTTTTAGTTCTTTGAATATCCTCAATTATCTTGTAGATTTTTTTATAACTCTTGAATCATGTGATCTCATGCATGAGCATGGTATCCCTAAATTCATGTTCTAACTTGGGATTAGATTTATATGCCACCATTACTATATGGTGCTTTATAGAAATCTTACAAAGATATACTTATGTTTTTGGGAATAACTTATTAAAGGGATTTGAATAATTAAAATCATGTAAAACATATAATAATGAGCTTAATCTAGATAGGACTATAGGGCTCTATTATATTTTTCACAATAGCAGATTTGAAGGCTCATGACATGTAAATTAATGTGTGATTTGATGTCCCAATTTTAAATTAGCCATTTTTAAATTTTTCACTTATATTTTATTTTATATGTGTTAGGGCTTCATTAGGTCAATTATAAATAATAGGACCCATCTAAGTACCAAATTGTGGACTAAATAAATGGGTCAATAAATTCAAGAAATGTGGTCAGCACATGCCCAGATTTGGCCCTCTTAAAACCATAGATACATTCAAAACATAGAAAGTTTCATGTGTATCATATTGTTAAGGGGTTGACACAAGAATTTTCTAGGTCTATGGTCCTCCAGGTGTACTAGAGTACACATGGTGATATATTGTTAGATCAAGCCTCTTAAGGCTCTAATAAATTTTGGTGTATGGATACATGTGGTGATATCTAATTATATCAAGCCTACCAAGTCTCTAAAAACTTAGGTGTATAGATACAAATGAAAATATTTTATTGGATCATACCTCCTAAGGCTCTAATAATTCTGACAACTCTAGGTGTATGAATACACATAATGATCTATAAAATTATTAGGCCTCCTAGGCCTCTAACAACTCTAAAAACTATGTGTGTATGGATACACATGGTGATATCTTATTGGATTGGTCCTCCTAGGTCTCTAACAGATCTTTGAGATCTAAAAAATGTATAAAATGGCCAAGTCATTAAAATAATTCTTTGTGAATGGAGGGTTGCTTACCTATCATAAATAGCCTCTAGGGAAGGAGCCAATCAAATTCCAAGACTGAGACTCTAGGACTCACCTATTTTTAAGAATCTCATATAAAAAATTAATTGGTTCTTAAAATAAAACTAAGTATAAAATGGATCTTTAAAACATGGAAGAATCAAAATTTTTTATACTAAAATCACACAAAAAATATTCAAATAAGATAAAATAGGGATCCATTAGAACTAAAATAGAAATCTCAAAGATTAGGATAAACCAAATGCCAGAGATTTTGATATTAGATGGGGTTCAGACTGGGCTACATGAAGGACCAAGATTTAAAAAAAATCATTGTAGGGGTTCCCTTTTATCATGAATAAAAATGGAATGTTGGCCATATAAAATGGAAACTACATGGGGAAAACATTGTTCTAGTGTTTATAACCTAAAATCTTAGATCTTCACTTTAAATCTACAAGGTAGATAATGGTATCCATTTTAATAAAACTGAAAAACAAATGAAGTGCTTAATTATTTCTTCATCATGTAACCTAATTATTTTAAGTTTTTCCAAGAGGTCATTTTGTTTCAAAGTTATTCATTACCTTTCATTATTATTTTTAATTAAAAATAAAACTTGGAGATGACTTAGGTGTTCAAAACTTTGGGAAAGTACTAATATTACACATGTTAGTTGGGGAAGGGAAGGACTAGGTATTTATCAACTTCTAACTAGGTGTTCTTATCCTTGATAGAGATACCTATGTCTCCAATATAGGACTTGATCCATTTCCATCTAAGATAGAAACACTATGATGGAGGTTTACCAAATCAACCTTTCTTAGGAATAAAATTTTAAGATTTTTTGAGATTTTTAGAATTCTTTTTATTTTAATTATCTATTATGTTTCGTATTCATAATGGTTGGGAAATATTATATACAATGTAAATGATTAATTTAATGATTTCTTACCACCTCTAGGGACCCTTTTCCATTTTATGAATTAAAAGTATCCTCTTAGTGTATTTAGTGTAGTGATAACCTTTAATCAGTAATAAAATGGTTCTTAATTCACTTGATTAGTTTTAAATCAATAAATTCATTCTTTGTTATATAATACAAAATATTTTCCATGTTGATCACATATTTTAGTCATGAGGATAATATTTTATAGTTTATGTTCCCTAGAATACATTTTCAATGCTTCATCAAGCATTTGGTCGGAAATAAATTAGTAGATGCAATGAAACTAATGATTGGTAACAAATTTTTAGAAATAAACTTAAGAGATCATATGGGAAAATTATGAAATAAAAATAAATAATGAAATGAAACACATGATTAATATAAAATACATAATAGAAAGTAAACTACTCTAACACTATGATACTCTTAAAATCTACTTATAGATACTCTAAGACAATTATGGATGGTACATTTGAATAGTGTTTTAACATTTTAGGACTTATCATGAAGTAAGTCCTATGTTTGTTAAAAAGCTTATTAGACTAAATTAGGTAAATAATATTTAATAAATAAAACAACTGATTTGTTATAAAATTTAATAACTTTGACTTATCTAAATATAGTAATAAATGGTGTAAATAAAGACTTACCTAGAAGATGCCTAATACGAATGATCTGAGTGCATGAAACGAACATGGAAACTAGTTTTAGTGTCATAAATTAGATCCATATGTCAAAACACCTCCTAAATGGTAGTGCCTCAATTGGGTAGTAGTGCCATTATTAGAAAAGTGGCTATAGTGTCTTGATATTGGTGGTAATGTCCTTTGTGTAATATTATCCTAAAATTTTGGGTGTACCTATGTCTATATATATGGGGTTTATTTCTAGTGCACAAGTTCTACAATCTTATATTATTCCTATAATAACTAATATATTATGCAATCCTTAATCCTCCATAAAACTAGGGTATGAGCTAAAAATAATGTTCATTAGTAGGGTAGGATGGACATCCTCAACACCCCACTGTGATTAGAGTTTCCTACATATCAATACTCTGAGGAGGGATCAAGACCGATGTAGTTCTCCCCACCTAAGTGTTATTTCAAGTGTAAGTGATGCTAGTATGATAGTTTCCTTGGTGAATTTAATGTGATTAAGACTATAAATCTATAAAATCTGAGCTTAGGGATGTTATAGATGGTGGTATATAGAAGTATGGTAGTGTATGAATTGATAACCTTAATTTTTCTCAATTTGTTCTGCATTTTAATGTGTATTTTGCATTAGATTTACATTTAGTGGATCAAGGTATAAAAGTCATGTATATATACTACTTTTTTACTTTTATGAGTGATAAAATGTCTTAGATAACCTTAAGAGGATTTAGTTCTAAAAATTAATCCATTTGGTAAACTTTAGGGCAAATGACATTATCACCATTTTGGGGACACTAGCACCATGTGATGCTAGTGTTCATATTATGGAACTAGCATTTATCTAGAAAAATAATATGATCAAAGAGCCATGCTCATGAAATGAGGGTTTGGGACTAATTTAAGTTGACTAAGGACACTTGTGTCCCACATAAAGGTTGAATATATGTGATAATAGGCTCTAAGATAGGTTTTAGGCTAAGCTAGGGATATGTAGTCTTAATTAGCACTCTTGACACCCAAAAAATATTTTTGGGTGATTTAATTCACCCCCCCCCCCCCACATTATTCTAAAAATGAATTAATGTGAAATGACTGGGATAAAGGAAAAATAAGTGTACCTGGACTTATCTAGGAAATGAATCCTATGAGGTTATATCTATGTATGTGAATGATGCTCCAAAGCATGTCCTAAAAATGAAATGTGCATAAATTAGTCCTTAATTAAGAGATATGAACTGAAAAAGACTAAAATTATTAAATAAGTAAAATTGAATAAAAATATAGGAAGGAGTGAATTAACAAATACACATCACTAGGTACATGAACCAATGCATGAACCTAATGATAACCTATCTATGTGCATGTATATAGAGATCAATCAATGAATATCTTGGACTCAATTAATAAATTTATCAATCCTCATGTATGGGTGGCTCAATAACTCAATATATTTTTGATTCCATCATTACTTACCCCTATTTGGTGGATCATGACCTATGAATAGCTTGGATTGGACTAATAGTGTGTCCAACCTTCTCATGTAGGTGTCTCAAGAAATCAAGTAGGTTATGACTCCATCATTTTCCACTCATGTGTATTAGATGAATATTAAATTGAAATATGTGAATTATTGTAAATTACTTAATAGGTATATCTAATTGTGTATGTCAGATCTGTGTCTGCTCAAGTATATTAGGTAGTTCTAGGCCACTCAAGAATGCCAACCACTATAGATGGATTAAGGCATGAAACTAGTGTAAAACATAGAACGTGATGATAGATGTATACATTATAAATAATGACATGGAAATTGTCATTCCATTTAATCAATTATTATGTAACTAACTATACATAAATAATATGCCATTAACATGCCCCCGAATCTAATATCTAAGCATATGGATTATGGATTGAATTATAATAAAATTTATCTAGGTATCTAAACTAAATATGGGAATGGTCATGCCATGAATTATACCCCCAATTTGATAAAAAAGATATCAATCTAATATGAACTAGTATTAATCTAAGCAAAACTAAGTATAATTGATAAATTTATAACTGGATCTATGCAAACCTATATATAATATACATGTATTATTCTAGCCAATTTAGGTTATTCTAAAACTGAGGATACTAAATAATAAGACCATATCTTGGATATTAGTGCCATGTGGTTCTAATTTGTCCATTTGGGAATTAGTGTCCTTCTAGTTTGAATTCTATGTAATTTTACTACTTTCTAGGTTTTTGTTTTCCCACTATGTTTACATTATTTGATTTTCTATAATTGATCCTGTGTTAAAAAATGTATTGTGAGTTAAATATAGGATTCTAATGTCTATGAAAAACTAATGTTAATTCCAACTCTTTTAAGGGAAGTTGTTGAACCTATGTAATAATTATCCTCCAAATAAAAATATCTACAAAATGTGTGTTCACTAGAGAGTATATGATAATTATGTGATAACCCAATATAATGTGGATACATGACATCAGTATGTAAGATAGTCTTAGCATAAGTATGTAGTGTAAGATATATGTCATAGATAGCATTAATAATGGTGTCAAAATAAATATAATAATGTATGTAACAATAAATCTAAGTAAAATCTATGTAGCTACCTAGGGGGTTGGGATATGATGTCCATCACAGCACCCAAATAGGTAGGGTAGATGAATGAGGTCCCTCATGGCATCGAGAAATAATGTTTGTAACAATAAAAGACAAGTGTCATGGTCATGACACATATAAGTAAGCATATTTAGAAAACACATGAGGCACACAAAGTAGGCCAAAGGGCCACAATACAAGGGATATGGTCACATGTCACTAAATCTAAGAAAATAAGACATTCAAGGAGATGTGTAAATGCCCACATATGCAATACACAAGAAATTTGGCTTAGAGCCACATAAGATATGTTCAAATGTCTACTTATGCAATTATGAAATCACACATAAGGATAAGGGCAAATTTCTAAAGAATACATACTATGAAAGGAAGTGGCCTAGGGCCAAATAATAATAGCATATTCAAATACCCTTGAATATAAGAAGCATAGAAATACAATCAAGTCTGAACTAGGTAATCTAGAAATAAAAGTATGCATGAATATGGAATAAAAATATGTGTAAGAGCTAGGATGTACATATGCTAAGTCAAAAGTATTAATAGCCAGTAAAAAAATAGAATAAAACTAACATGATCAATATCAAGATAAAATAATGTTAAATTTGGGATGTAGAGTATATAAGGATAGAACCTAGTAGTTGAAGCTATGTATAGGATGCCCTTAAGTGGGTGAATGTGTCAAGTGAAGTCCCATGTATTAGTGTATATGCCCCTAGTGAGTAGACAATATCAAGTCCAAATCATTATAGTGGACCTAATTCTTGTAAGTAATCTTCAAGCACTAGACAAGAACAAGTGAAAAATATATGTATGATAAAATTGACTATACTAAGATATATCGTATATGTAATGTCTAGAAAATATAATAAATAAAAACATAGAAATACACAAAATCTATAAATTGTGTGTTTTTTGAGTAATTATTTGAATGTTTTTTTGTTTTTGATATGTTATATTGTTTTTGTATTGTCTATATATAAGCTATGTATAAGGAACATGAAAATGAAATATGTAAAAGGAGAAATGGAGAAGGAAAGTATGTACAAGAAGAGAGAAACCATACTAACTGATGAGTCTAATGGGAGACTCATTTATACTATGACTTGTGTCAAATAAAGGAACTGTGATAATGCATGTTGTGTGAAAAGTTAACTATGATGCCATAATCTATTATAATGAGTGATCTATATCTATATCTATATATACATATGTAGTGGTGATAGGGATTTTTGACACTAAATATGGTGTCTTATAAATTGTAGGGATATCAAGAAACCATATGTTAGAAGATGTAGCTGATATAGGTTCCCTATTTTGAAAACCCCAAAAACCTAATAATACTAATCTAAAAAAAAAGTGAGTGGAGGAAGGCCCTCTATAACCAATAACATATCTTTGATGCAAGGGTCTCTTTAATAATGGTATTTATGGGAGAGTATGTGTATGTGTCTATATTATAGGAGTTAACCTCACCTTCACTAGTGAATCTACTAAACTATGTGGTTTATCAATAGGAACTATGCTCTAAGCTATAACTTATAACTATGTTATAACTGATAACTATGTTTTATATGTAATTGGTAACTATGATATAACTAGATGTGGAATAGGTAGAGGATACTCATATAAACAACCCTCAGCTTTGACCACCTAACTCACATGCATATATTTCAATCATTTATGCACTATGTATGTGATCTCTCATATTTGTTATCTCCATGGCCTACCCAATAGCATATCAAACATGCCTACACTAGGTACTACTAAGAATTTAGTGGCCATGTACTGGTCCAACATGTAATAGAAGCACAATATCCCTGATGGATCTCTGAAAATGAGTACTAAAACTACTGATAAGCATGTCTATAGGGAATATATCCTACTCTAAATACTCCAAATGTTGTATACATTTCATAGCACACATGTTAAAGCTTGACCCATTATAAACCATAACACTTTGTATAGGATGATGTTCTATGTAGGCTTGTATAAAGAGTGTGTGTGAATATATATTATCATCAATAATATCCTACTCTGAAAAGGTGATGAGTGGTCCAGATGGAACTATAGTGTGGTACATACAAATTATATTATGCAATAGGTGTGCTTCCTCTATAATAGTGTGATATGAAGCTGGTGGTAGATGTGCCTAATATGTGTAGTGAACACCTCAAGTATTATCTTCCTCATTTGTTGTGTGCTTTGAATATAGATATGATATTATATTTAATTATTTATCTCATTTTTGTTGTACTTTTGGTGCCTCTTTGGGTCTTCCCACATCAATAATTTTAGCTTCAATCAAATATTATATCTTATGTTTAAAGTTGATGCGTCTATTTTTTGTATGGCCTAGTTCCCTATGATACTCACAAAATGCATTAGAATAATAGATATTTTTAAGATATCATGTTTTGTCAACCTCTTTGATGGGAAGGAGAGATCTGAAATTATATTCTAAGATCTATTTTAAAATCTATGTTGATGATGCTAGAAGGTTAGTGAAGACTCTATGTGGAGGAGTCGATAAAACCAAGCAAGGAGATGTATTTGAAGCTATGTTAATTGTGGCATTTTGATCACCCTTGTTCTTAGTGACCCTTACCTTACATGGAGGATTATTTGAACTCTTAGTATTTGATTATGATCCATTTGTATATTTTACTTTTCCCATTAATAGAAGCTTGACCCCTCTTTATTTTACTGTGTGGCATATATTTGTCAATGTTGGAAAATTGTTGAATATGATATCTCCATGTAATGATGGTATAAGACTATGTTTTAATATGTCCTAAATATATTTATCTACCATGGTGTTAATCAATTTAGCTAATATAGTCTTGTATCATAAGACACACTCTATAATAATTTCATTTGAATTTTGTTTCAATTATACAATTTGAGAATATGAGATTTTGTCACTAATATTTATGGAGAATTATGCTAAAAACCTATCTATAAAAGGATTTAATACTATGATATATTGATATGGTAATTTATAAAACCACTGTAAGGCATAATTATTTAAACTATGTGGAAAAAAATTATGAGAAGCCAATCATTAGACATGCAGTCCAAACATTCTAGGTGAAAAGATTAGAGATTATGCTCTTCGTCACCCTTACCATTATACAATGTAATTTTATGTTCCAAAAATATATATGGAAAGGTATTTGTTGCTATGTTGTGTGTCATAGGTGTACATAAGAGAACATTAGAATCCAAAGCATGCGATAGCCTAGTGGATCCCTTCTTAAGATGTAACACCTTATCCTATAAAATATGTACCTTATGAATAAGGGATGGTACATCAAGAGTATAGGAGCTAGACATAAGAGGTATAAAAGTCACTAAAGGTTTTTGAATTACAAGTGTTGGTTGTGCTAGTTGAGTTGGTCCCATTTTAGGTGTAACAATGTTGTTAGTAGGGAGAGTTGAAGATTAACCATTGTTTTATTTATTCTTAATTTCCATTATGGATTGTAAAATGTATGCATGATCAAGGTATTTTTATCAGAATATATCTCTAAAGCTCTATAGGAGCACATCCTTATTGACAATTAGGTTTTCATTGTTAAGTGGAGGGAAAGTGTCCCAATTTTCAATTTTTGTATCATCTTGTTCTTGGTTATATTCTTCATCTTTGGATGCATTATCATTTAAATAAACATAATTAGGGTGTGTAGGATCAAAAATGGGAGCTACATCATGTCCATTATCCATGTTATAATCTCAAATAGTAAGAATATGAATATGCTCTATAGGATTACCACCTAGCCTAACACTTCTTAATGGAAGAGAGAACTATTTTAGATGAAATATAGTAAACAAATTGATATATAGCTAATAAAATAGAATATATGAAATTTAAAAAACCTAAATCAACTAATGAAAATATTATAAAAATAAGGGTACAAACCATAAGAGCATCAATGGTTAAGGATTGAGCAATGTTTGAAACAAGTCAGGTTTACCAAATGTTTTAATATTTTAGGACTTAGCATGAAATAAATTATATGTTTCCTAAATATCTAAGTAGAATAAATTAGGGAAATAATATGTAATAAATGCATACACTGATTTGTTACAAGTTTGACTAAATTTGACTTTTCTAAAAATAGTAATAAATATTACAAATAAAGGCTTAGTTGGAAAAAGCCTAATACAGATGATATGAGTGCTATAAAATGAGATGAAAACTAGTCTGAGTGTCATAAACTAGATCCCTATGTTAGAATCCCTCTTGAACAATAGTGCCATAGTTGGATAGTAGCACCATTATTAGCAAAGTGATAATAGTGTCTTGATATTAGCAGTAATGTCCTCTCTATAGGAATGTCCCAAATTTTTGGGTTCACTCGTTTCAGGATATTTTGGGTTTATTCCTATGGACATGAGTTATAGAACTATATATTATGCCTATAATAGGTGATTTATTTTATAAAACCTATCCTTGATACAACTAGGGCATGAGTTGAAAGGTGTGTTGGTTAGTAAGGGTAGGTTGGACATTTTCAACACCCCATTATGAAGAGAGTTGCCTACATACCAATAATCTGAGGATGAATCAATCCTGATGTAGTTCTCCCCACCTAAGTGTTGGTGTAAGTGAAAGTGATGTTTGTATTATTGTGTCTTTGAGTTCCTTGAATGTGCTTAAGATTGGAAATATATAAAATATGAGCTTAGAGTTATTGTATATGGTGGTATATAATAGTAGGATAGAATCAAGATTGATAACATTAATTATGCTCAACATGTTTTGTGTTTGAATGTGTATTTTGGATCTGATTTCCATCTAGTGGATAGAGGGATAAAATTCATTTGTGTGTATGTGTATTTCTTGTGTGGGTGATAAAATATGTCTAGGCTGATCTTATGATGCTTTATTTTTGAAAATATATCCATTTGGAAAAATTTATGGAAAAGGACATTAGTTCCATTTTGGGGACACTAGAACCACATGGTGCTAATGTGATTATTATGGCGCTAGTGGTAATTTGGTATAACACTAGACATGAAGAGCTAAGATTGGGAAATGAGGGTCTAAGACTTTTGTAAGATTGAATAGGGATTCATATAACCCACATGAAGGTATAATAAGTGTGATAATAGGATTTAGGATAGGTCTCAGGCTAAGTTAGGGATAGGTAGTCTCAATTATCACTTCTATCATTCAAATAAAACTTTTGGGTGATTTAAAATAAACACTCTATAGTTAAAATTTGACTAAGGAGATTACCTTTTTGTGCCACCAAAGACACTTTTATTTGGGTTAAGGGTGATGCCATACCTTTTGCATCTCTCTAATACTTTCTACAAGTGGTGCACATGGATAAACCTACATTTTAACAATATAGTTAGATCATCCATATAAATTATTATACACCTACCAATCAAGCCTTCAAAGGCAAAATCAATATCCCTATGAAATTGTCTCTTGAATTAATAAGTTCAAATGATATCCTTTTATATGTTAAACTTCCCCACTTTGTCATAAAGGTAGTCTTCAGTCTAGCTTCTTGGTTTACTATTACCTGATTATATACCAAGAATCTATACATAAAGGAAATAACTTGAGAGACACCATCTAAATCACTTCATCCAAGGATGGAAGAGGATAGTTTTATTTATCTAAGGATGGATTCATATTATGAAATCAAAAAATGACATAATCTATCCATTATTATTGTAAACATGGACTATGTTAGCAACCCAAGTAGAATGGAGGAATGAGAAAATGACTCATGTTGATATAAATTTGTGAAATTATTTATGAATAAGGCTATCTAAGTTAGGGTTTACAAGTCATTGTCCCTACCAAAATGGCTTATCTCCTTACTTAAATTGGATGGTGTGTGTCATTACACTTGGGTCAAAGATTTTTAAGTACTTATATGTCTTGGAAATTGACATATCTATATTGTATAAGCAACTTCTTAAGTTGGTCCACTTTATTTAGATTAAAATCAAGACCAATATTAACATATTTGGACTGATAAAATGATCTTAGGTTCATTGTCCATGATTATTGGTTGATGTAAGTTGGTATATCTAATATATGCATGGACCTATATGGGTTAAATACTCTTTTAAGTTAAATCATACCCTTTAGGATAATGTTTTATCTCAAGTTCATGAAACATGTTAATTAATATCCTCATCATGGGGATTGTATCTACCTTATTTGTATATAAATTTTGGCACCAAAGACTTTGAAATCATTTAGAAAATCTAATATGTGGTTATCATCATCTAAAATCAATTTTTTCACATTTTTTGACACTAAGGGGAAGGGTATGAGATATATGGAAAAGTGTTGTAACCTTTAGTCATATAAGGCACTTATATTCATTGTATAGGACACTAAATAATATGTGAACTGGATATCTTCCCTAGGGATGGGGATGACATTAAAGGCATTATTTTTTTATCAGATCCTATGCTTGATTCTTGTATTTCCTTAACTAATAAAACTTACATTGAAACTTAATTTTAACCTGTTTGACTACTAACTCAAATTATTCATACACCGTTCTCTCTTTGACCTTTTTATTTATGGAAAATTATAGCATAAGATCAATGATGTGCATTATGTGAGGTTATTATTAAAAGGGAACTATATCCTATAGGATTCTAATTGTTTATTCCTTGTGGGTTGATTAATATGGTCTTGTCTTTAGAAATTTTGTTGGAATGGGCCATACCAAACTATAGAGACAATAATATTGATGATTATGGATCTTTGTCATTTTTACTCTATGGATATAGTTTAAATGATAATGTTAATGATATAATATATTATGTTTAATTTTTAATTTTTAATATTATAATACATGATCATGTGTTTCATCCTAAGTTGTATATTAATATTTATATGGTTAGTCATACGTCTCTAAGGTTTCCATATATGTAAAAATTTTATGGTTATATACTTGTTTAATGTTTTATACTAGTCCCTACTAAATAACATCACAAATGCTTCAAAAATATCTTGAATATCCATGAACTTATGGACTTGAGGTTTAGAACCCAATTAAATATTGACATTTAAAGAATTTTTATACCACTTTAATTTTAGAATTATCTATTTGGACTACTATTTTATTATATTTTATAGGGGTTAATGAAAAATTTAAAAAAATTCTAGCAGACATGACATTTTTTTAGGCTCTAAAATCAATGTAAGCATTTATGTAAATTACTACCAAGTAAATGGACTATGAGGAAGAAATAAGGAAGTTCAAACTTTTTCTTATGTATTAGCATGTTGGTGTGTGAGTTATTTTTATTGGATTGGGTCGATTTATTTGTTTAATAATTTAAGAGGAGATCTCATTACTTAGTGATCTAAGATAGCTCATGTATCATGATGATTACTTTGATATTCTTTATAACCTACATCATGTTGTATCTTCTCCTTATAGGAATATTTTTCACATATCTAGGAGGTTTGGGTTAATTTTATGTTTTATGTGGAGGATAATTTCTAGCTCTAGGGTTAGGAGGGGTGACACCATTATTTAGAGGAGTATACATAGTAATGGGTGGTTGTTGTGTCTAACTCATAAAAGTGTGATTATTTCACTGGTAACGATGGAAATCATGCACCTATTTGGTGGCCTCTTTAGGTTCATTATCATCTTGAATGGGGATCAAAATTATCTCCATAACCATGTAAATACCTATAGGTCTATATGTACTAGGTGTATAAGATGATTTGGAAACATTTGGATAGTTAGGAACTACATCATATCCCTCCATCTCTTACTAGATAAAAATAAAGTCATTACTTAATTCAATTAAATATATTTATCCATGATGATCATTATTATGCACTTGACACAATTTTGGTAAGGCCATATCATAGATATTGATCTCATGTAGTTTTTTGGGTGAAGCATCTGGTTATATGTTTGAGCTGTTAAATGGATAATTTTATCATTGGTATGTAAAACTATTATTAGATTTTCCCCAAATATTTTTACATATTTCCTACATAGACATAATAATTCATTACTAATATTTTTTACAATGAAATATATAGTGTCCAATTCATTCTTGGTATAAACTTGGGGTGTACTCTAAATGTTTCTCATAATAAGGGCCAATACTTGGCTATGATCCTAAGGGAATACTTCACCATTTACTGGGATAAGGAAACCTAAGTGTTGGTTAGGTGTAGCATGAATTAAGGGGAGATTTTTGGTGATTGGAATTATATGTGGCATGGGTACGTTCTAGTTGGAATTGAGGAAAAGGTTTAAGGCTAGTAAATTTGGCAAAATCTCTGGGATGGCTATGACAATTTTTCTTGAGGGTTCAATTTTATGTCCACCATGGTGGCCTCAACATAGGAAAGTGGTAAATATAATATAATGGGATACCTATGTAATAACTTATAATTCCATGGGTTGAAATAATTATTACATATTTCTAAAGCTAATTGGGCATCTGGTTTGTATAACTTAGTGATATGAGTATATATTTTCTAAAATCGAGCATTATATGTTCTTATGGGTTCATTTACTTCCTCTTGATACTAGAAAAATATTGGTAAAATATGATATGGTCAATAAATTATATTAATCTGGATATCAAGGTGTTTATAAACTATTTCCTTCATGTGATAGAGTTCTTGAATAGGTTTACAAACTAATCATAAGTAGTGTCCATCATCATGAATGAGAAGATCCTACATGCTACATATTCATTATAAACATTAAAGAGTATGAGAATTATTTTATATTAAGTAATATTGTATTATACATTTAATCCCCAATTTGGTTTAATTTTTTTAATATACCTCCCCATGTTTATGGGTATCTCAATCACAATATCAAGGGCATTCATGGTAGATCCAACTAGCTAGGACATTCATGGAAGATCTAGCTAGCTACGTGATGGGTAAAGGGTTGGCCATGCACATATGTTTTTTTTAATGGAGTGGGTGGATGAATTAGATAGAGTTACCATGGTTCTTGGTTTTATAATGATACACCTACTTGTTCTTTGAAACAACAAGGGTGAGATTAGTAGTTGACCATGACCAAAACTAAATTTAGTGGTACACATAGGAGGATATAGATTATTCTTGGGTCAAATGGTGGTTTGAGTGTCATTGTATTATTATTTTCCCTCATTATATTAAAAAAAAATTATATCTTTTTTGGGACCTCAAAATGTACCTATTATATTAAGTATACTAAGAGACCATGGAAGAATTAAAGGGACTTTCATCCTCTCTTTTTAGGACTATTATTGGAAAATTCTAGGGAAGGATTTTTAGGTATTTGGATACATTAGATAGCATAATTATAATTAATCTCCAAGACATATTTTATATCACTATAATCCTAACATGGTCTATACACAATAACTTTTATACCGACTATTCCTTCCTTACAGTCTACTACTCTACTAGTCTAGGGGTTTATAAGTTAGGAATGGGAAAATTCATTCAAAGTATCAATAAAATAAATATTGAAAGGTTGGAAAGTTTAAGGTATAAAGTAGTTATCTGTAGGTGATTATACAAATATAAATTCTTAAGACTGAACATGATACCAATTATAATTTTACCACTGTATGTCATGTTTCACATAAAATTACACTTTAGCTATATAGGGAATGGAGATAAATGGAGTATCATATATATAATTCCTAAAGTTTAAATCTATATATAAGAACTAAAAATATTTTTATTAATTCATAGAAACTTATAATTGATTTATAAAAATGGAATAATCACAAAAACCAACTATAATAGAATGCAACTCATTCTAAATTACAAACATGTATTATATAAAAGACTCATATCATAGTATCTAACACTAATATTCTCTATATTAACTTTAAGATTGGAAAAAAATTAATAAATTAGACACAATATAATGTAGAATGCATGAGTCCATTAATTATATTTTTTTATCTACTACCAAAAATGTTGACCTTAAAATAGTGTTTCAAAACAACACATATAGGATCTAGATGAGATCTTCCACGAATTTACATAAGTTTCCACTATGATCCATTATGGGGAAAAAATTACAACCGCACAATATGTTTCTTAGAATATACAAAAATGGGGGAATAAAACAAAAAATATGATGACAAATTTCCATTTTGGGACCACAAAAGGGATGATAATATCATCTATTAGAACCTTGTAGGGGACCACTTCCCAGCTACATTTATGTGCCCTAGTGAGTTGTTAAAGCTTTCACAATGAGATTTTTCTCTATATAAATTTTGGTACATTGACAGGTGGATCCATAAATATGACTTCTACTTGAGTCAAAATCTAGAATGTGTCTTAAGAGGATTCTCAAGAGAAACCTTTACTATGTTGAAATGGATAATACTGGTAGTAGACTACATAAAAATCTTAAAAATAAATTAGGCTCCATCTTTTTTGGCTTTTACCACCTTCCTCTTCATGACTACCTTGAAGTGTTTGACGTAGACCCTAAATTCATTAGTACTGAGTATAGTGTTATTAGGGTGGAAGAGAACATCAATGTTAACCTCCTTCAATTTAGCAAGGATTTTTTGCTTATTTTTCTCCAAGGGTATGATTATATCTTGGGTATCTCTAATCTAGTCCTCATACTCCCTAAAACAATATGGTAGATTTTAAGGTCATGAGGATCATGATTTTGATCTTTGGGAACATCCATTTATTGATGATCACTATCATAATCTTACATATGGTGTCGATTTAGATGATTAAATCTAGGTACTATTTTACCTTTTATAATAACATGCTCCTCTTTGAAAGATATTTGGTACCTATAATAGGGTTATGAATAATTCCACAATTTTTTTCCACCTTACCAATGAGGTGAACTAAGAATGAACTCTTGACTTATGACTCCAGTAAATTACCTTGTCCCTTGAGGTCTTCCATGATATTATTTATTATCTCATTTTAAACACATAATATAGAGATTATATCCTCTAAAATATATTAGTCTCTCAAATGAGTCATATTATTGATGAGGGAGAAGAGTTCCTATTTTATTCTCCAAACAACAAGCTTCCCATCCTGGATGAAGGTTTGGGTCATCACCTTCTTCATTACTCCAAAGTTCTTATCAAACTATAGTTAGATGTTTAGGTCCCCATGGTAGATCATATTTTGTATCTATGATCCTATATATTTTATAGTACCAATCCATCATTTTCTTCCCATATTTCTCAAAGCTATTGAGTATGAGATAACAACATAAGTGCATTATGGAGGCATGGTGGATTTGGAAAGAATGGATGAGGGATATGAAATGGTATGGAATATGAAGGGGAGAGAATTAATGAAAAAGGGTGAATGGATAAGGGGGCTACCCATGGGAACAAGTGTGATATTAGTTATTCCTAGATGTAGATTTGGATACCAATCATGTATAGTAGTTAGGTGTTCATCTTTAGAGAGGAAATAGACTAATTGAATCTATTTCTTAGGGAACTAAGTGTAAGAGAGAGGGAGTCCCAATATTATTTTTTAATTGAGAGAGAAGGATGTATATATAGCGTTACGAAAATTATCTTTGGGTGCATATTAGTTTTCTATTGAGGGATAATTTATGAGGCTACTACACTTTGAGGAATCAAACTAGAAGGAGTCTAAGGTTTATAGAGGCATCTAGTGTATACTTTATTGATGCCTAAAGTTGGTGGGTTTTTTACGGTCATTTTACTTGGGATTATTGGATAAATGAGAGTTATCAATGTTTTAGGGTCTATTTTAATTATGTGATTAAGATTTGAAACAATAATAGTAATTATTCCAATCACCTAGGATAGCCTAGGGATAATTTTAGGAGTGGACAAGATGGTGCAATATAAAATGTAGGAGCATTAAAGGTTTGAGCACCTAGGGTTGTAAGGATTAATAGAGTAGAGGAAATTTTGGGAACAATTACATGGGAAACTTAATAGGAAGTCTTTACCTAGATTTTAAATCTATGAGGGGATAAAATTTGTTTTCCAAATATCTTAGAGGTGGGAGTCAAAGGCTCTAGGGATGCCAAATTTTATGCCTAAGGGGAGTTATCCTAAGATTTATATCAATTATAAAAGTGAAGAGAACTAAAAACATGATATTTTCCTACTTGATAAGTCCCCATAAGTTAATTGGAAGATAAACTCATTGGAGTTATTATTGGGATCCATCATAAGACCAATTCATATAGCCTCCTTTTAGTGGTTAGGACCTCCATAGTAGGTTATGGGGTTATTGAAATTTCATCTAGTATGGGCATGGGATATGTTTTATACACTATAAATAAAGGTATATCTTCTATATTCACAATTACCTCAACCTCATTGATAAGTTTGAGGTAGATTAAATCATCTAGGTGGCTCTAGTGATGGTAACTAATGTTTAACCTAACCTAATAGAACTCCACATGAGACTTTAACTTGAACTAAGTATCCCAATGCATATCATCATATTAAGGGAGGTTGATGGAAGCTATGTGTGTGACCTTAGAATATAGACATAGTAATTTCTTTTTATTCATGGTTTCCTATGATGATGGGGAGCAAAGGATATGACCTTTATCTTCTATTGAGGTAGAAACATACTATACCATTAACAAATTGATAGGTGATTTCCTTTTTCACCAATTAAAGGACAAGGTCGATAAGTTTTAAAGGAGATCCATAAATGCCTTATAATATTATGACCATGTTATAACTATAGTACTAATAGGATGGAATCTCTTATCTCCTCTAATAACCATAACATAGGATTTTCATTAATTACTAGTTACACAGGGAGGTAGAAGTGATAATTAATATCTTGGATGTGGTACTTGAAATGGTAAATATATAATTTGGTAAAGACCATAGACTAGGTAACCTTTAGGTCTCCATGGGGGAATACATATCTATTAAATTCAATGGTGGCATGAGGGGAATCAACCAATTAGGACATCATGTAAAATTTTCCCTTGATATAAAGCCTAGTGACATGTTTTGATATATTAGAAGTGATGGTTTCCCTAAGAGATAGGACTTTATTATGTTTGATGATTATTTTGGACAAGGGTAGCCAATATTTTTTTGACATATATAAGGACACTTATCTTGTATAGGTGGTTGAGAAATAGCATGCACATATGCACTCTCTCCTTGAAAGTATTGATAGTGTAAGAGTCAATGCACTCCTTATTAACCCAATGATCATCATCCGTAACCTAACTATTTAGGGTATCATGAAGGTTTTAGGTTTTCATACATGTAGTGGATACTTCATTATTATACATAATGTTATAGTCAGTAAGGTTATAGTAGTTTATGAAGGTGTCCCTATATATATATATATATATATATTTGTAATTTAGAGTCCTTGATTTGGTGGATGAATGATGTCATTGGTGAGTTTGGATGTCTACACTAGATTGGTGAAAATATCACTACTAGGGAAGATCTTAGATTTGGTCATATATTTTTAAATTCCCAGGGATTTGAGAGATATCAAGTCACTTGAAAAATAAATATTGTCCTCCTCTAGCTTATTATCACTATTGGGTCTTTGAATATCATCAATTATCTTGAATATTTTATTATAATCATTAAATCATGTTTATTAAAGTGTGCGATCCCATATAGGAATATGGCATCCTTGAATTCATGTTCTATATTAAGATTGGATGGTTTTTAGGACTTACAAAGATATGCTTAAGGATTTGGGAACAACTCCATAGATGGATTTAAATAATATAAATATCACAAAATAGATAATAATGAGATCAATATATATGTGACCTTATACCGATCTATGATATCTTCCTTATTAACAACTTCATATAACATGAATTAAACTTCAATTTGATGCCCCAATTTTGAAATACCCATTTTGAATTTTTGATTTAGATTTGATTTCCTATGTACTAGGCATTGATTATATCATATGGTAGTGATGAGACCCATTTAGGTGAAAAATCATGGATTATAAAAATGGGATAATAAGTATAGAGAGTGTGGTGGGCACTTGACCATATTTGGCCCTTGTGGAACAATAGGTACATTAATAGCCTACCAAGTGTCATATGTATTCCAATGTTAAGGAGTTGACAAAACTATAATTTTCCAAGTGTATTGTCCTATAGGTATACTAGAGTACACATCAAAATATCTAGTTTTATCAAGCCTCCCATGGATTTCAAAAATATTAAAAATCTAGGTATAAGGATTCATGTGGTGATCTATATTTGAATCAAGCCCCCTAGAACTCTGATAAATCTAACAACTCGAAGTGCATGGATACATGTGATGATATATAATTGGATTGAGAATCTCATGGATTTGTAATATTTGTCAACTCCATGTGTATATATACACCTAATTATCTTTTATTGGATTAGGTCCCCTAGGGATTTGATATATCTAACAACTCCAGGTGGATGGATACACTAATTATCATTGATTGGATGAGTCCTCCCAATGCTTTGATAAATCTAAAAATATAGGACTTGTAAAACATACAAAAAGGGATAAGAATATTAAAAATTAACTTTATGAAGGAAGGGTTGTTTACCTATCATAAAAAATTTCAAATAAGGGGGCTAGTTAGACTCTATGACTATGACTATGGGACTAAGACTCCACAAGTTACTTGTTTTGAATAATCTTTAAGAAAAAAGTAGTTAACACCATAAAAGTAACTAAGTATTAAAAGGACCTTTAAAAAACTATGGGACCAAACTTTTACATACCAAAATATCACAAAAAATATTCAAATAAAAACAAAGAAAGATCCAATAGAACTATAACATAAATCTCAAAAATTAGGATACACCAAGTGCCTGATATTTTAAAATTAGATGGGGTTCAAACTGGGCTTGTTAAAGGACCATAATTTTATTTTTTTCATTGTATGGGTTACATTTTATTATGAATAAAGTGGTTTTGTTATTGATAACACCTATATCACATTCCTCTTAAGTGGTGAGGCAATGATTTGTTGAGAGGGGGTATCTAAACCTATAAAATCCCATTTTAACACTAGGCATACAAAATACTCTAATGTCTAGGTAAGGGCAAACTTCATGGCTTGGGTAACTAAAAAAAAGTTGGGGAAAAAAAATTAGCCTAACCATGACATGATTTTTATAAAATTTCATAAATTTGAACTTTTGTAGATAATTTGAGATATCAACACTCTAAATTTGAAGATGGTGTAAAAACATGAAACGTAGCTTTTGGAGTCTAGTTTTTAAAACACTAATTTTTTTTAAATATTTTTAAGTATAACTAGGTAAAACATATAAAATTTGAAGAGGAACACCTATTTTTTCAAAAAACTTAGTTAATAAATGGTCGTGACATGCACCATTTATTTATAAGAGTTTAATATTATTTGAAACCCTTTGGGGGAAATTTATATAAATCTTCTAGCATGTCACCTATGTTTTTTGTATTTTTTCAATATATACTTTTTTTATGATTTTTACAAGTAAATAAATCCTAAAAACTAACAAATAAATGGATATCCATCTGTGAGATACACCTAACTACCTCAAAAAAATGAAAATCAATTTTTTTGAATGTGTGTAAAATTAGGCTAATTATGACACCATATAATTTATTTTTCACTTGGATCAATAAAAGAAAAATTACATAAACATGTATAGGCATGTGTGTTTGCAACATGTAGTGGCCTAAAAAAGGCATAGCTAGAAATAAATATAGTTTCAAACCTTAAATTAGTTCAAAAATTATAAAAATCATATTTTTGGAAAGAGGAGAGCATGCTCATCATGATAGTATCAAGTTTTTGAATTTTCACATTGAAATTATTAGTATATTTGGTAATAAAAGTTGAAATTTGTTGTTTATTTTCATACCTTTCAAAAATCATATGTACATTGATAGTCCAAGCCTTTGGTTCAAGAATCCAAGCCATTCCAAAGCAAAAGGCGTGGGAATTGAATTCAAATTCAAATACTATGATCATGTTAATAACATGGTCAGATTATTAATTATGTTACTAATTTGATCATAATATTTAATAACATGATCACATTAATAATGCGATCACATTACATATTCTCAACATCTTAAAAATTGAATAGGAACCATTAAACCTTGTAGTATTAAGATCAAATATTGGTTTTAGATTAAGATTATTGTTTGGGACCAATGTTCTTATCAATAATTGATAACATTGAATGATAATTGGAGATGTATTAACCTATGAATCAATTTATTATTCCTTTTATCCCAATATGGTGTGAAATTGGACCAATAGATTCCAAATTGACATTAGATGGATATATTCCCTTGGATGGGCTTAGTTTTCCCTAATTATGTATCAAACTAAATAAAATACTTAGTTTTTTATAATGTAGTGTGTAATTAAAGACCCAATTGACATCATATGGACATAATTCCTTTCTCAAGGCTCATTTAATCATGATTATGTATTAAATTGAAGTAAATGTTCAATTATTTTAATATGGTGTGATATCCAAGCCCCAATTGACATTATATTGAAAGAATTCCTTACACAAGGACCAATTACTCTTAATTATAGATTATACTGAAGAAAATATTTAATTGGTTAAATATGATGTGCAATCAAGGAAAATATTCAAAATGGAAATTAGATGGACAAAATTCATTGCATGGTGTGAAAAATGCCTTGATTGATATTCCAGGTTGAAGAAGTTAATTACATAGGACTTGGTTGTCCTCAATTGTGTATAGTATTGGAAAAAATATCTTGATTTAACATGGTGTAATTAGATCTCAAAATGACATTAAATGGATTTAATTCCTTGTTTGGGGATTGAGTGGCCCCAATTGCATATCATATTGAACCTAAATACTCAATTCATTTAATATGGCGTGTAATCAAGGTTAATGGAACCCAAATGGAACATTATATGGACAAAATTACTTTCATGGGGCTTAGTTGGCCCCAATTATGTATAAGATAAAACTAAATACATGATTAGCTAGATATAGTTTACAAACAGGCCCAATGAAGTTGTAATTGACATTAGATGTATTTAATTACTTGCATGAGCATTGGTTGGACATAATTGCATATTCAACTATACTAAATACTTATTTGATTCAATAAGTTATGTATTTGGGATCAATAGAGCCCCATGTTGATAGTATAAGGATAAAATTTCTTACACAAGGCTTGTTTGGACTAAATTTCATAAATCATATTGAACCAAATATTATTTTAGTTGACAATGTAGATGGATGTAATTCCTTATAGAGGGTTCAATTGGTCCTAATTTCATATCAGACTAGATAAAACACTGAATTATTTGAATAAGGTGTGTAATTAGGGCCCTAATTAAAAAAATGTTGACATTAAATTATGTAGGCAAGACTTGATTAGCCCCAATTATGTATCATTTATAACCGAATACTTGATTGGTTTAATATGGTATGCAATCAGGACTAAGTAAGCCCCAATTTACTTTATATATAAATATAATTCTTTGCACATGGCTCCTTTGGACCGAATTACATGTCAAATTGAAAAAACATATTTTTTTTAATATGGTGAGCACTTGGATCCCCAATTGATATCATATGGATGGAATTACTTACATTGAGGTTCAGTAGGCCCTAGGATAAATTTAAATCCAATTACAATCCTTTATATATAGTAATAAATAGGTTCACAAGGATGAACTAGGTTAAAATTACATTAGTCATTACCATAATTGACTTCATAGGCTTAATCTGTGATGATGTGGGCGATAATTGATGCCAAATTCACATTCTTTACTCATAGATCTACATTTAAGGAGCTCAAATTTTCCCCAATCACAATCATGATTGTACCTTATATACCCTAAAACCTATACCCTAAGCCCTAATCCCTAAAATTTCTAATTCTTAAACTTTAAACCCTAGATATAAACTCTTTAAACCTTGAACCAATCATTTTATCCCAAATTAACATCATTTATACTAAGAATTAATTCACAGGGCTCAGTTTGGCCTAAATCACATGACTAATTTCCCTATTTGACTAATTCACTCAATTTTCATGATGACATCCATGGTATAATGACAACCCAAAAATGCATTATATAGTCACAGATGGGTCCAAGTGAATAAAATTGTCCTCAATTATCTTTATGATTGTCCCTATGTATCCTAAACCATGTATATACACTAAAACCTAGAATCCATAAACCATAAACTATAAACACTTTCCCCTAAATTGTAAACTATTTACTTTACCTATTTACCAACTTTAATTTAACCCTAATTAATGTCCTTTGTAGTAAGAATTTGGTTTGAGCACATGGCATATCTAGTGATTAGACATCAATATATAGGTCCTTAAACCTAAACTATAATTGTTAATACCTAAAACATAAATTGTAATCCATATACCCTAATACCCACTACATGACACAAACATACATGCCTTATGATATAATTGAATTTATCATGAGATGTCATAAAATGCACTTTTTAAATCTATGGCTAAATCCTTTAGAGTACCACTATATATTTACATTTATTCAGTAAATTGGTGCTATTTTGAGCCCTTTCAAACTAATTAACCAAAAAGGAGGATCTTTTTTATTCTTTTAATTAAGGAGGTATTTGAGGCCAATTTAAACCCCTTTAATAGCAAGATATGATTTGGGGAAAAATCAAAAGATTGATCTTCTATCATGAATTGATCCAATTAGTTAATCTATACAATTGCATACATGATCTAAAAATTGATCCCCTAACCAAATTTATGGCTCAATAAATTGTATAACATGTATGTAACATGTACATGGAATAATTAACCCTAATTTTATCAAGAATGTAAACATGAAGGTAATTAAGTCATAAATAGGTGTCATAAGTAGCTAAAATGTTCTTTAATTAACTTAGTGATTGGACCCTATATTTGATATCTTAAACCTAGTAAGTTACCTTATACCATTTAAATTTAACCCAAAACCCTATACCATTTACATTAAACCCTAATCCATAATCCCTAAATCCCAAACCCTTTAAATTGTAGACCCTAAACTAATAAATTTATCCCCTATTAACATCCTTTATATATATAGTAAGAATTAGGTTCATAAGGATGAACTTGGTTAAAATTGCATCACTCATTACCATAATTAACTTCATAGGATCAATCTATGATGATGTGGGGGATAATTGATCCCAAATTCACAAATATAGCTTCAATGCTCCCAAAGATACCCCAATTACATACATGATTATATAAATATACCTTAAAACCTATACCCTAAGCCCTAATGTATAAAGTTCCTAATCCCTAAACTCTAAACCATAAAGATAAACTCTTTAAACCTTGAACTAATAATTTTAGCCCTAAACTAACATCATTTATAAACTAATAATTAAGTTCACATGGATCATTTTGGCCTAAATCACATGACTAATTACCCCATTTCACTAATTCACTCAATATACACAATGGCATCCAGTGTATAATGATAACTCAAAAAAACATTTTATTATTAAAAAATTATTATTATTTTTTAGGGATTCCATGTGCTTAAAGGTTATTTCTCCAAGTTTTAGGAGAAGAAAAAAAGACTTAAGAAGTAATGTGTCATTTAATGCATGTTGTCAAACATATTGGCCAACCACTTAAGAAATCTAAACTATAAGTGATATGGCATTTAATACACTTTGGGAATGTGCCCAAAAACATTATCATGACATGTATGTTATAAAAGCATGTTACCTAGTGTTTTATTAAACTCACATATCATTATAATTTATGGGGATCCATTTCCCTTCCATCACAATGTCAATTCAAAACCATGTGATTTAATGTAGGGAGTGATGTGACTATCCATAAAGTAAAGCCATTCTAGGGGAAAGGTCCTAGTAGCTGTGCACTTTAACTTTGTTACTTAATTATAATCCCTAATCCATAAACCTTATGCACTAATTCCTTAATCCTTAATCCCTAATCCCTTATCTATATTAAGTATATTGAAATCATTTTATTCAATAATGAAATCACATTATTCTTAACATAGGAAACACTTAGTCTTCATTGCCAATTGCCAACCCAAAGCTTATATATTAACAATAATGCAATCATGTTATTATTGATATAAGATTTTTAATGGGTTGGATGGGCTAGGAACTTATATAAAAAATAACATGATCATGTTATTATTATTTTAGATTAAGCTCACTTATCAATGACTATTTTTAGCCCAAATTGAGACTTTTATCCCAACAAACATTCTCTACATACTTGTATGTACTTGACCCCACCTTTAAAAAGTTAGTAATTATCCCTTTTGATGGGTTCTAGATCATGTTGAATAGGGAGAGGAAGTTCTTAAAGAATAAAACACTATAGGAATTACAATATATGAGAGAGAAACATAAGCTACAAATGGAAAAACATCATGGTAAACAAGATAAAAACCCTAATCCTAATGAACTTAATGCCATAGATAATGATCTAATTGATGATAATGAATTAAGAAATGATGAAATTTACTATAATCAATTGAATACTATTTAAATTAACCATAATTAAATGAATAATAATGAAATTAACCATATGAAATGAATAATAATGAAATTGAAAATAATTAATTAGTTAATGTTGTATGTTCACATTCAAAGTTCCAAGTTTTTTATTTTGTTGATGATGAGTCTATGTGTGATACTTCACCCCCCACGACTGAATAAAATTTGATGAAAGTAAATAATGATGAAATTAACCATTAATAAAATTTCATGAAAACATATAATGAATAAATCAACAATGAAGAAGTTAATGTCATCCCACCTTTAAACAATGAAAGTAATAATGGTTTTGAAACATCTCTCAAAAAATTCCACCATTACCAACACCTCTAAAAATTATGCATACAAAAGAAAAGTACTTAATTGAAGTTGATGGAAATATTTTAAAACTAATGCATAAATAAATGTGTAATTACCATTCAAGAAGACTGGCTCAACAAGTTTGGGATACTTCATTTCATAATTTGGAGTATGATAGTCAAAGATGTCAATTATTTATTTCATTGATAAAAGTGATTAAGATGAGACCTATAATGTACACATTAAGACTAAGAAAATCTAACATAGATGATGAAAATTATGAAATTATTGAAAGTATATATGATACATATCATACTGTAGGCCTAAAATCACACACCAAAGAATTTAATTATTCCTAGTGTATACTTACAACTTGTACAGTAAGTGACAAAATAGGGAAAAATGAATGGTTTCAAAAACAAGCTGAACACTTAATATAAATAGAAAAATAATAATGAAAGTATTTGAAGGATGTGGAAGACTTAATGAACCTAATACCAATGAGCTTTGGGCATTCTCTGGTAGACTTACATGAAAGTACAAGGCTCTATTTGATACTCTCAAAGAGTTACTTGCTCAATTTTAGAAAGATAATATAAGATTTTTACCTAATGCAAGAGATGTTATAAAAAGAAGAGTTGGTTGGCATAGCTATGAAAAGAATCCAAAACATCTATTATATATGATTCAAACACAATTTTACTCCAATTTTTTTGAGAAACATCCACAAATTTCTATTTATCAGATATATTTTGAGATGACAAAACCTTTTTATGTTAAAATAAATCACACACACAACTTGTTGTTGTAGGCAACATGTTGAATTTTCAATGCACTATGATGTTTTTCACCATATTAATTGTACTTTGCATACTAACATTTTTCAAGAGTGTGGTATTGAATTTCCACTAAAATCAGCTAGGTATTTATTCCAACTATCTTATACAAAAGACTGGATGGGCAATTATTCTACAACAAATCATGTTTAAATGGATATTACAACATTGTGGTGGATTGCCAAATTTTACAAATGTATCTATGAGGATATTATAAGTGTAATTGGATAGGAATTAGTTGGTTTAAGGAAATATAAATTAATGACTTATCAAGTAAAATATGGTAAAGAATCTAAAAGTTGTGAGCTTCTTATAAAAAAGATACATGTTTCCAAATTTTTGGTCAAATTTAGGGAGAAGATTGTTTATGAATATGCAAGACACACACATAGGACTAGATGGTTAGATGAACATTTCAAGATATGAAATGATACATTCCCACTTTGTTTCATTATTTTATTAGTTTATTTTTCTAAGAATTACACATTCAAACCCAAAATATAATTTTAATCATAGTACTATAGCTCATCACAAGTTATCATATTCATGCATATAGCATTCATGCATGCACCTGATAGTACAAATAAACAACAAAAAATATTAAGTACTATTTATATAACAATGATGATAGATCAAATTATTTAGATTATGTGAAAGGTTATTTTTAGAAGTTCTATGAATAGTTGAGTCAGAGGAACATTACTTTCAATCAACATTACATTTAGTCAGATAATTACACATCATAATTCATAAATTTGTAGATGGTTTATTTGGTTTAGAAAGATGAAAATTACCACTATTTTAGAACACATTTGGATTTTCACCAAGGTTGGCCAAGGAAAAGGGGAGCATGAAAATACTAAATCATGTGTAAAAAGAGCTATTGCAAGGAAAGAGTTGAAATTTAAATAGGGTGTTCATTTGATAGATACAAAAATTATGGATAAATGGTGTAATGAGAACATGTTTCATGGTTCTCAACCAAATTATACTATTTTTCAACATTTCTAGTTACTGAAGGAAGAACACTTGGCAAAGTATGATGATTGTATGACTCTAACAGGTTCAAGTGACCTCTACTCATTTTCTAGCTCAAATGTAAGTTCATAGATTGTTCATATGAGACACTTGGAATGTTTTTGTTCTACATGCATGGATTCTATTTAGAATGAGTGAGAGTCATAATAATGGGTGGATGATTGGAGTTACAATCCTCTAATTCCAATAAACACATATCAAGTTCTAATAGCATTGTAACTTATAAATATGACATCATAAAATGACTTTGACCATGTATCTGATCCAGTGCAATTAGGTAGAATATTTTTCATTATGTATAATTTATTATCATTATTTATATATCTTAAAATTCTCTCTAAAAATGATTTTTTGTGATACAGGGTGTGTTTTTGTAGTTATTTCAAATGAGGATAATAAATAAGGCATTGATTACTACTTGTGTTTATGTGTAGAGGGAAAGAAAAAATTGACTTCCATAGTTATATATGGAGAAAACATTGAATATCCCACTAGGTTAGTGGTAGTCACTAGAACTTGGTTTCGATGATATCTTATAAAAAAATTAGATCAATGGTTGTTTGAAGAGTTTGAAATGCAAAGAAGAATATTACACTATTCAGATTTCATTCTTGTTTCAATTACAAAATTATCATGGGAGGCCATTAAACATGAAACTATGGAAAGTTCAGGAGTCAGATCATGAATCTATTATTGATACTATCAAGGATATAGTAGATCCTAGTGGTTTTTTAGATTTAAATATAGAGGTATGTTGACTTTTTAAATGTAGATGTAATCAATTTTACCAAATGTTTTTTATTTTCTAGGTAGTACATATATAAATTTCATTTTTAATTTTTTAATAACAATTTTTTGTAGGTTAGTGGTGCTAGATATGATTCCATCTTCATGTGGTTGGCACTTTTACTAAAGAATTATATATTCTTGAATCTAAGAGAAGCTTAGGTTTTATGGGTATTTGAACTTAAGCTAAAAAAATGCATTTTTTTCTTATACTGGGAGTGGTGTTCTTGAGGCCAAAATGGGTGGTGGGTTTTTTGATCAGTACTAACAAGAGGCCAAGAACCTGGTCCTAGATCTTATCCACCCCTCTAGACATGTTGAAAGTGTCATTTTTCACTCAAGAAACATATAAATAAGAGTTATGCAATCACAACTTGAACTTTGGCAACATTTATTATCAATGTTGCCACTCTCTAAAATGGTAGTGAAAATATACTTATGGGTGGATTTCAATGTCATGGTGGTGTGATAACATGTAATTTTACTATATGTATGTGATAAAATTTATGTATTCATATGTGGAGGTCTCAAAGGTAGAAATTCCAGTTGGAGCTTGAGAAGTAGCTTGTTCATTGATAAATTTTTTTTGGACCCATCACTATACTTTGTCTAATAGATTGATCTTGAAGCTTCCACCTAAGTGATATGGGGTGATATTAGAGGAATTAAAGAGGTACATGAGGTATCTAATGGTTTTTATAAATGACTAACAATTCTTTTTATGCATGTTTGAACCTAGGCTAAAAATATATTTTTCTTGTATTGGGAAGGGTGTTTTTGAGGCTAGAATGGGTGGTGGGTTTGTCAATCAGGCCTAAGAGGAGGATGATAACCTATTCCTAGACATTATTAACCCCCATTAATGTGTTTTCAATGTCATTTTTCACTCAGGAAGCATCAAAATCAAAGTTATGCAACCATAATTTGAACTTTGACAACATTTATTATCAATGTTTCTGATCCCTAGAATGGTAGTGTTTTTACACTTAAAAGTGGATTAAAACATCATGGTAGTGTTATATCATGTAATTTAACTATCTAGATGTGATCAAAGTGATATATTTTCAAGTGGAGGTCCTAGAGGTAGAAATGCTAGTTGGAGTTTGATAAGTTACCTGTTCACTAACAAAAACTTGTATTTTTGGACTCATCACTACAACTTATCTAATAGATTGATATTGAAACCTACACCATAGTGTTATGGGGTATTTTTATATGGATTATGAGGTATTTTATTTATTTTATGTTTTATTTAAATGACTTACAATTTTTTTATGCATGTTTGAACTTAGGCTAAAAAATTGCATTTTTTTGTATTGGGAAGGGTGATCTTGAGGTTAGAATGGGTGGTGGACTTGTTGATTAGGCATAATGGGAGGATAAAAACCTATTAATATACATTATATTCCCCCACTAAAATGTGTTTTTGGTGTCATTTTTCACTCAAGAAGCATCAAAATTAGAGTTTTGTAACCATAACTTAAACTTTGACAACATTTGTTGTCAGTGTTTCCACTCTCTGAAATGGTAATGTTTTTATAATTTTATGTAGATTAAAATGTTTTGGTAGTGTGATAACATATAATTTTCATATTTTTATGTGATAAAATTTATATATTCATAGGTGGAGGTCCTATAGGTATACATTCCAATTGGAGCTCGAGAAGTTGCTTGTTCACTAATGAAAACTTGCATATTTGGACCCGTCACTACAACTTGTCTAATGGATTGATCTTGAAGCTTCCACCTAAGTGATTTGGTGTAATATTAGAGATATTAAGGATTTAAATGAGATATCTAATGTTTTATTAAAATTATCTATAGTTTTTATTTTATGCATATTTGAACCTAGGCTAAAAAAATACATTTTTATTGTTTTGGGAAGGGTGTTCTTGAGGCCAGAATGGGTGGTGGGTTTGTCAATCAAGATTGACAAGAGGAAAATAAATTGTTAATAGATTTTATCCACAAAATCCCCCCTTGTATATGTTGGTGCTATCAATTTTCTCTTAGGAAGAATTAGAACTAGAGTTCTACAACCATAACTTGAACTTTGACAATTGTGACAACTTTGACAACTTAAACTAGAGACCTATAAACCTAATGATTAATTGACTTATTGAAATAGTGAAAACTTTGAAATTTTTTACAACTTTTAAAATTTTGATAAATTTTACAAATTTGGTAACTTTTACCATTTTGACAACTTTGACCTATTGAAAACTTTGATAAATTTGACAACTTTGACAATTTTGACAACTTTTAAAACTTTTAAATTTTTTAAAACTTTGACAACTTTGAATTATTGACCTATTAGGTGGTAATTGAAATATTTATCTATTAGGTGGAATTAATTAATTGACATATTTACCTATTGACCTCTTGACCTTTAGAATTAAGAAACCCTATCTATACCCTATTTTGGGTTAATAATTATATTACAAAGGGAAGTAAGAGTTGTTTCTTAATCTTTTCAAGTATGCCATTGAGCAGATATGGACATGGAAGATGGTCCTATTAGAAAATGAGGTTTTTTATCTCTGATAATATGAATGAGATATTTTAAATTGAACTAACACTCCATGTTATTTTCACATGCCTATAGGGTGTCTTGTTGTGTAGGGTGCCTTGTTGTGCCCTATATGTGGAATTGAATGTTAAAGTGTGTTTGAGATCTTGTAATAGGCTAAGGTAGGTGTGATTTTACCATGTAATAACATATATGATAAAATATTGACTCCTTGAGAACTATATCAAGTTTTGGTAAGTTTGAAACCTAAGAGGATTACCTAGTGAGAAGATAGTGAAAGAGTGAGACGATGTTTATGAATGGAATGTATGAAATGAGTTAGAGAAGGCCATTAAGCATAAGTGATAAAAGTGTCATTAGTCATTTCAACTACATAATGAAATAAAAAAATTAATTTAAAAAAATATGGAAGATCTGAGATTTGTAGCATTGAAAATAATATTTTTTATAATCCTCATTTATGCACGTACAACATTAAATACAAGATCTGATAGATAATAATTTAGAAGATAAAAACAACATTATAAAATAAATATAAAATATATATAAATTATATATATATATATACATATATATATATATATATATATATATATATATATATATATATTTCCATGATAGGCATATAATATAGGCACATACATGTCCAATGTTAATAATACATAAATTGTAATGATAGGCATACAAAAAATTACATCTACCAACATAGTATCTAATATTGGTTGAATGTTATATGCATATATACAATGCCAAAAATGCATTAATTTTCATATAGGCATACAAAAAAGTACATATCATGTATAAGACATCCTATTCATCAATTAACATCCCTCTCTTTGCCTTAATTAAAGAAAACTCTCCCTTGGATTCCTTGTTAGTAGATGGATACCCCTTTAATGCCTTGGATTTCTCCAAGTTCTGACTGTGGGTCATATGCTCATAGCTAGCTTGTAGTTGATCCTATTTAAATACAATAATTATTGTGAAATTAACATAAAATACATTCAAACAATTGTTAATAAATTAATTTTAAACTAAAATAAAAAATCATTTTAATATGTGCACTTATTTCAAGCTAGCGTTCCTACTCAATCTATTTTTCATGCTCAATCAAGTCAATGGTAGGCTCAGCTATCTGACTAGGCATCTCAAATATGGGAATAACATGAGAAGTTACCCAAATCACCATCTGAATAGTACTATTAGTTGTCATAGGACAAACCTACATACAAAATACATTTACATAAGTTATATTTGCCCCAAGTACATTTAATAAAATTATTAAAACAAGTCTATTTTAAAAATTCAAAATTACAAGAACTAATATATACCTTTATCAGCTCTTATGCAGATGACATTATAGTTTTAATGCCTTTATCTATCTCAGCTCATAGAGAGGGAGGAGTGTCTACTCCAACCATCAACTATTCATGTAAACAAGGTCTCACTTATTTTTATATAAAATACATCAAATATTATATATGGAAACCAAAACAATAAATAGAATCATTTGTATATAAAATATATATAAGTACATGAATGTAATGACACATCATATGAAAGAAGAAGATAAGCATGCACATGAAAATACACTTAGATCTAAATTGATAAGACATCTATTGAAGTGTTAGAGTAGTAGCCTTTTACCAAATTAAAAATTATAGGATTAAAGTGAAAGGGAATATATAATATATACTAGTATCTTTTTTTCATTGATATATATATATATATATATATATATATATATATATATATATATATATATATATATATATATATATACATACATACATACATACACACTTGGGTAAAGATATTTGATTTATAATATATTACATGTTAGACTATATTGGTTGTTGATTTATTACTTGTCTAAAAATAGGGGTTTGACTTAGGTAAGACCCTCATAACTACTTATTTTTTGATGAATTTTCAAGATTAGTAGATTATTTAAGGATGTTTTAAATTATGTTATAAAGGTGCCTACATTTAATGGATTAGGGTGATGAAGTATGATTGGCTTCCTAAGATTATAGATAAATTAATGACTAGTGATTTGGCCACATCTTAGATAAATTAATGACTAATGATTTGGCCACACTATATATAATAAGGATACTCTACATTGTGTAGGTGGGGATTGTTATCCCATTGAGTATATTCATTTGAAACCTATTCAACAACTAGGATGTGTCATAAAATAGTTTAATTTTCCCATAATTCCCTTCAGAGTGGACTATCAATTTCAAGGTTTTGATTAGGATACTAGGCTTGTTGGCCAAAGGTATGGTTGTGTCCTTGATAGAGGATTGTGATAGAGGTAAGATTGTTAATTAGGTGTAATACTTTGGTGATGCTGAAGCACATAACATAGGCTTTAAGTATTGAGAGAATTTGCATGAGTGGCGGACACACAATCAATGATATATTTGGTAGCTCTACTATATTAGGGTATTTTAGGATAGTTTGTGAATGAGGTGGACACACTAGTACCATCATGGAAAAAATTGAGAGAGTACTAATTAGATAAGTAAATTTATAAAAATATATTGTGTAGGTTACAATTATGGTAGGATGCCAAAATTAAGTAATAACCACCACCATAATATGTAGATAATTAGATGTATAAACAAGCATAAGATAGAGGGTGAGTAAATGAATTTTAAGGGGAAACAAAGGAGATCATAAACTTGTTAGAGAGGAACTAACAAGATAGGAGGATAATCCTAAGATGAGGTTTAATTAGGAATTATACCTAGACTAACATGAATTTACCCAAGTAAAGAAGTGTGTTGGTTTTTTTTTAGTTACTTTATAATTTATTACTTAGTTGTTATTTATTTATGTGATTCGGTATTTAATGTATTCTCTTGTTATATGGTTTTAGAGTAAATCACTCAGTGGTGGAGAATGATCAAAGAAACATTGGTTATGAGTTTTTAGGTAATGATTATTTAAGCCATGATAATATTTTAGTGGATGTGGTTTTACATGTGTGAATAAAAAAGCATAAATATGTTCTTCTCCCTAATTAGCATACATAAGTGGATTTATCTAATAATAAGAAAGCTAATTGGCCTAGAGGAAAATGTGGCTGGTTTGGACTCTTAGGTGAAGACTCTTAATGATATTGTTATGGATAGGGTAGTTTAGGCTCCATCTAGCCAAAAAATAGTGGGAGGTACATCACCCACATAGGTTTAAACAAGAGACACAAAAGTGGATAAATCATATCCCACATGTCACTCATCAAGATTGGGATATTATCATAGGAGTAGGAGTAGGATCCCTAGGCACAACCTCTAGATGGGGACAACTTCCTCCAATATGACCTTAGGGCCACACTATTGTACGTATTTTATATAATAAAATAAAATAATTCCATGAGTGTGATTATGAACATATTGTTTAGTAAGAGAGAGATATAAATATATTACATGTTATATCATCTATTAGGGGATCTCATGATAATTGTGACACACATCAAAGCTTGGATGGAATTACCAAAAACTAAATAAAGTGAAAAGGGTCTTAAATTCAATGGATGAATATTTGTTAGGGAATCTAACACTTGGATAATAGCTATGAAAAGGTTTTTTGGGATAATATATTTTTCAATAAATAATATGGACATGCTATTTATTTTACATCTTTTAGATGAAGTAGCCTTGTGTTGGGACTATTAATAAATAATTATGAATTTAGATATGCCCAAAGTCACTTCGGTGATGTTCAAGGAAAGATAACACTATTTTTTGGATATCTAATTAAATGATATAGTAAATTCATTCCATAACCTCTATTAAACTGCCAATACTAAAAAGGAATATAATGCATGTTTTTTAACCTTGATTTAGTACATGAATATGTAAATAACTTATTTTTGCATACAAGTGTTATTTTTGCATTAATTCTTGAGAAGAGAAGTTATAAAATAGATTGAGAGAGTAAAACATATATGTAAATAACTACAGTTCAAAAAAATGAAAAGAGAAAAACATATATGTAAACAATTTTTACCTCTATATAGGTAAATGGTGTCATCCTAATAGAGGTAAATGTAGTCATGGATGGCCCAGCAACTAGATCCACATATGAAAACAATGACTATGAAAAATTACATGTTGTAAATGTTGGTTTTGATGATGAAGGAACCATCACCTACTATGACATAAAAAATGACATATATATTATAATAAATTTATATGTAAATTAATTTTTAGATTAGAACTGAAATTTATAAATATAACTTGAATTTAACATGACATTTATTAAAAATATACCTACATCTATGTGGTGATCTATGTATACATGCCAAATGTGCATGCTAAAAACTCATCACTCATAAAAATATGATCTTATCCATCCAAACCATTGATGTCATCATCATCATCATAAGTTCCTATGTACATAGATCCACATGAACTATAAAGGTGGGGTGAGGGTTGGGGAGCCTATGATGCATCTAAAGCATCACTCTATGAAAGCATACTCACATGTTGAATGATTGTATTGATGAGTGAATTAGGAGTATGGAGAGTGTATATCTCTATGACCTAATAACTATGAAGGGGATCTCAAGATCAAGATGCTTTTGGATATGTATCTGTGTAGGCTAATTAGGTGCATGACATGCACCTATTTGATCTTATATATATCCTTTTCCTTAACCTTAAAACTCACTAAAATAAATATAATTAAGAATCTAGTTGAGTACAAACTCACAGTAGAATTTCTTAAAAAATATAATGGGACCTCATGGTTTTTACATGGTGGATAGTCAAATACCATCTATCATCAATCCTAAAAATTGGTTGTGATTAAGTTATGTACATAGTTATGGATAGGAAAACATTTAGCAGTTATAGGAAATGGGGTATTGGTGGTTGGGTTGATGAATAGGGAGAAAATGTCAGCTTTTAAAATATCCAAATTCTTGACCTGAAGGGATGAAATTTTTTTAGCATAATATTCCCTACAAGTATCCCTATATGAGGTCAATCAGTCAATTTGACTCATTATAGAGTCAATTTGACCTAATAAGGCCTGCATGGAATCAACTAGCTAGGTATGGTGGGGGTTGGTCAGACTAGGATCCCTCATTCTACCAATCAATAATTTAATTTAAAGATTGTTTCCTATAATGTTATCAATCAAAACCTTTTGACTACTAGGGGGTTTTGGAAAATTGTAGGAGGGCTAGGTGGAGTGATATGAATAATAGTAAGGTCTTGTGTAGGTTTAGGAGGAGTAACTAGAGGGCTCTATAGAGGGTTGGGAGGGTTAGTAGGATATGATGTTAAAAAAATAAAAATTACAATTAAAAAATAGGGTTAAACAATGAAAATTATGAAAAATTAATGTTAAATAGGGAATATTTTGATCCTTTTCTCTCCTATGTGGTAGCATCATCAATCAATAGGTCTATGGGGTGAATCTGGTAGCTTATTGGCACTCTTTGGAGTCTTCTAATAAAAATGTGATCATAAAAGCAAGGGTAGAGCTAGGGAACCCAAATGCAAAATGATTAATTTTGCATTTGGGTTTCCTTTTTTTAATTTTTTTACACACAAGTAACATGATCACATTATTAATGTGATCGTGTTATTGTAAATTTCAATAATGTGATTGCATTATTTTTTAATATAACATGATCATATTATATAATAATGCGATCACATTATGACTTGGTAATCTCAAGCCTAAATTTAAATAACATAATTGTATTAATTAAATAACATGATCACATTATTAATTAACATGATCATATTATGAGTAATGTCCATGGAATTATCCCCCAAATACATGCAGTTACCTACTTTACAAACTAATATCAATATATCCCAAGAACTCATATATAAATTCCTCCAATATAATATTTGTATGAGTAATATCATGAGAAAATCCCATAAGCTTAGCTCTAAAGTGGCTCACTCAATAGCTAATGATCACTTGGTATTTATGTCCATCTAGATTCATAACACCCACTTGGAGAAATTATTCCAAACTTTCATCAACCTCATCAAATATACTAGATAAATGGGTTTATAAATAAATATAACATGAGTCTCCTAGGCATGGAGAATAAAATAAGAATCCAAGTGTCTGATACTTAGTTGAAGAGTCCATTATCAAAGGGAATATATGTGTGTACTTTCCCATCTCTTCAATGAGGTGTATCACCCAAAAATTACGTTCATAAACTTTCTATAGAAGAAGTGGTACCAAATAATGATCCCCAAAGATCTCATTATTTTAAAAGTGCTCTATATCAAAATGTCATTCATAAAATTTGCATGGTTGAATCCACACAAAACATGCCATTATTTTTAGATAATGTACAATTAATATCATGCACAAATCCACTACCCATTATATTCAAATATTTTTGTCATGACACAAAAATAATCGAAATAAACTCATATTCCCAAATGACATGGATGGTAATGTGCAAGTGTTCTCATAGTTGTTGTGCAACTATGATGGGCCCACTTACTCAAACCAACCTAAAAACTATTATACAAGCCTATAACTCTCTAAAATGGCCTACTTATTACCATATCCCCAAGGTCCAAAAGTTTAATTTGATTAATTTGAGGCATTTTTAAGAGAAAACCATGTCAAATGATTCCATCAAACTCTTTATGGTGATGAAAATATCTTTGGGGGAATTTATCCAATCTTAGATCTCAATTCATATTTAAGTTATAATTGAAGTATAATTTCAAGTTGACTTAATTTTAAATGAAATTGATTAAAACATATTTTATAGTCCTCATACAACCTAAAATGAGTCTAAAATATCTAATATAATCCCCTTGATAATAGATCAGTCCATATTATTTATTAGATCAATTTAAACTCATCTATCAAATTCAATTAAAGGTAGGGAAGCCCTAGAAATCCTTATGGAAGTTAATAAAGGATTTAAAACAACCATTATGCCATAAACATATATTTTTGAAAGGAAGGAGTAGGTTTTGGAGGATGGTGTGTCCATAGCCATCCCTCCTCTCTTTCCTAATCTTTGGAAAATTTCCATTAATGTAATCTCTAATATTTTGATCCTTTTATGATTTATTTCATTTATCAGATTTATTTTGATACAAGTGTGCTTGGTGTAATATTTCATGCAAACATATTCTTAGAATGAATCTAAAAGATCTCAGTATATCATAGTTTATGAAAAGGTATTTGAAAGCTTCAATATATACAATAACCATTAATGGATATCAAATCGGGTTTAAAATTTATTTTGAAAGCCTAGTTTTAGATTTTTGAAATTGTCTCATATGATAGAGGGAAGAAAAATATTATTGATATCCATTTTGAGTTAAACCTATTCCAAGATTTCAAGATCCCATAATCATCAAACTAGTCTTAAAATACATCCCAATGACAAAATCATCACATCTCAAAATTCATGCACTTATAAGACTTAAGACTACTTTCATACAAATGAGACAAAACAATGAGGGGATCCTTTATTATCTTCCCCACCTCTAAGTCTCCAAGTATCTACTAACAACTTCATAAAAAGTTATATATTTATTCAAATAGTTCTAGTTTTGATAAAATATTATATAAATTAAACTTCATGATATAATAGTTATAAATTTAACTCATGTTAATAAAATAATAATAATTACCTTATTATTAAAAAAATATTTTGTGACTATGTGGATTTTAATAAAATATTATTAAATTGAATAACAAATCAAACTTTCATAAAAACCCAAAGTATTTGGTTATATTTTATTCTAGCCACATAAAAAAGGGTGTAAGCCAACCTTGGATGACCACCCCCTTGTATTAAAAACCATTTTCCATGTGAACACTTTACACCTTTTAATTGGTAGTTAGCCGTCATATCAAAATAATCAAAATATAACCACTTAATTAATATTCCTAATACCTTTTGGATCTCCATCTCTTATTGCATGATCATGTGTGTTATCACTAACCAAAAAAGGCATCTACCATTTAAAAGGGGTATAATTCCTTTTGCAAAGGCCTATGATTTTTCACAAATTACCCTAAAGAATACAAGTTTTCAAAAATTCATATCAAGAAATTAAAGTACCCAAAAAATATGAACATGCAAGTACAGGACTAGAAAATCCTAAAATTTTATTAAAATTTATTTTGAGCCCTCAAATTCACTATTTTGGATGTAATTAAATAAGGTGACATTGAGGATTTTTTTAGAGGTATAAAGAGTTTTAGTAGTGAAACTTTAAAAATTCATATAAATTCAATCATAAGTCCTAAAATTTCAAGGTAAATTACATTAATTTATTCATTAACCCAAATTATATTATAATGTAAATTGGGAAACTTTGCAATAATCCTAAGTGTGTGAAAATTATACAAATGCTTCTATCCCTTCTTGGCTTCACAAAAATAAATGAAAATTTGAGATTTAAAAAAAAATCATCATTTGTTCTACTCAAATTTTCAATATACAGAGAGATACATACCAAATAAAAATTTACAAATTTATTTTCAATATAATATAATCATTTCAATTATTTTCTAATTTATTAAAAACACTTTGAAGAGTATGCACGAGATAATGATTCATCAAGTTTTTTTCCAATGTATGTTATAATTTACTTCCATTTTACACATTTTAAAATTAATAATTATAATAAAATGGATCTAAAATAACTAATAAAATATTCAAAATTTAATGCAAGAGGGTTTAAAAATAAAATAGTCTTAAAGTGAGTTCTACAAACAATCACAATGCCAACCGAAGGAATGGATCAGCTTACATCATTTTTCAATCATCAAGTTATTGCTCTAGGCTCCCATAAGCATAAGACTCCTAAATCTAAGAATATTCAGATAATTAGTGTAAGTTGTAATAGTTTTACATGATAAGGTTTGGATTAAAGCTAACAAATGTCAAATTTCACTCATTAGGAAACACTTCTAGGTGGCTTACAAGTTTGTTCACGTAGAAGAGGATTCCACACCCAACATAAGAGTGCAAGGAAAAAATAACCATTTAAAATAGAATAATTATAATAAGGCTCCCATAAGAACATTTTAAACATACAAGGCATTCCAAATAATAATAATAATAATAATAATAACATGGGGACGCATCCCTCTTATTCTACCATCTCTTTTCCATAGGAGAGCATTAAAACAATTGACCATGACAAAGTAACACATAGGAGGTAATATGAACTTGGTTTCACCATCCAATACCACTACACCAAGTAAAAACATGTAGGATGTCATAAGAATCTTGTTATACTAACCAATACCACTAAACCAAGGGAAAAAATATAGTATGGAATAGGTACCCAATTCCACTAGCCACTATCTCTAAGTAAAAGAACACAAAAATGAAAGTAAATTCAAACCCATTTCCATAGCCTAAAGACATCAAATTTCAACAAGAAAAGGATTTCAAAAATATTAAAGTCAAATATGATGCATTCTACATATCCAAGGCCCAAGTAGTAAATCAAACCAATACATTGGCCATAGGTACAACCATGGAAAGATATGGTAAAAAGAGGGTAGGCCAAGTAGACTTACACCTCTTGAAAGAAGGAAAAACCTTAAAGTGGAAGATTCTCATTTAAAAATAAATAACGTAAGATAAAAACATAAAGGTACATGGAATCCTAACTTAGTTTTCCTCTAGGATATACACAAATACTCCTCCACAAGTGTAAGGCTAAGTTCTCCATCTCACCAAGGTTCCTTCATTCTCTACTTGGCTTTCTTTTTTTCTCTCGCTCTCCTCCATTTTTAATTTTAAAAATAGAAAATTCATCTGAAGGAAGGCTTCCTTTCCTCAAATAGGATAACAATTTTCCTCTAAAAACACATAGTAAGGTGACATATATTCTTTTATATCCCTTGGACCAAGGTCAACAAGTCTCCCTTTACGATAACTTCACTTAGAATCCCATGTTGGTAGGCAAGAAATTTCATACCCAGTTTATTATCCCACTATCCCATGCCATAAATGGCACATGAACCAGCCTGTTGGCTTCATATACATTCCAAATAGGGTCTCAATCCATCATATAGTCAAAAAGGTCATTAAATGCACATCCAATCACTTATAACACACCCAAAATCCAATTGAAAATTTGGTTGAATGTGTCCATCCGAGTTTAGGGTAGATGGTAGCAATTATGTGGCTTATAATTACACTTTATGAATGAAATAAAAAGTAAATGATACTCCTAAGGTTTAGAATAAGATGTATGAATAATATCCATGGGGTTTAATAGTCATAATAGGTTAAGGAAGTTTATAAATTATCACTAGGTCCACATATGACACAAGAAATAGTTTGAATCATGACAATGTAAAATACACATTCCACCACTATGCCAATGATGTGATCATGTTTTATGCATTCTTAGTTCTCTTCCAAACCTACACAATATTTATGCACAAAATGCTCTAGCCTAGATAGCTAAAGTAGTTGAATGAAATTAATAATACAAGTAATTATAGTCATAAAAAATGCATACAAGTATATAAAAGGCATAACATCTCAACAATTAACTTGATAAAAATACATACACACATATTCAACATCATAATAAATAGAATAATCATCTAATCTAAGCATATACCTATTATGGTGTAAGTAAAAAAATTACATTAAAAAATAGATAGAATGTTTGTCTTATACATAAGGGACCATAAAATATAATTTATAAAATATACATAAATCGCATCTCAATAGGACATGTGTACAAGACAAAATGTCCAAAAGCAAGCATTGTGAAAATAGGGGTCTCATATTCCTAAACTAGTAGTAAACTAATAGTGCCCTATCTTGATTATATCCTTAATTTTACTCATAACCACATTAATAGTTTCCCCTACTGCCATGAAATTCAACACATTTTTCCTCCTTCACCCCCTTATATCCTCCATGATTTTTTTTAAAGTATTAATTTTAGTAACCATGGAAAGCTATAGATTTATCACGAGGTGGGTTTTGATATTGTTGTTGTGGTTGGTTTTTCAAAGGTTGTGTTTAAAAAAATGTAAATTTTTTGGCTATGGTGATATATTTTGGTAAATTATTTTTCTTCTTCTCATCCATTTTAATTCATCTATCTCAACTTGTACTTGAAATGTGTGACTATAATAGTTAAATTACCCACATGTTGTATAATACATTAATTGGATTTTGGGAGGTGCCACTTCAAATAGAGGACACATTATTTGAGGATCTTAATCATATAATTTTAATATGATTAATATAACCTCCTTGAATATTACTATTATTTTACTAGGGTTTCCATGCCCATTGGTGTCTATGTTGTTATTAATTTGTGTGCTCTTTTTTTCATCTCGTAGTGATAGAATTATATTATAAAATGTCCATCTATGAAACAAATTATGCACCAAATCCTTGGTCTTGTATCAGTCCCTCTATATTTTTAGTATGTTTACTCCTCCCCTTTCATCTAAGTTTCTTGTTTTAAACTTAAACTACTCTAATTCTTATTTTAACAACCCAACTACGGTTACCATATTAATAGATAATTTTTTTTAAACAATAGCTATCAAAAAATAACATAAATAAGATTGATAATAAAATAATAAATAATTGAATTTATATTTAATACAAATTATTTATAAGAATATAATGCAAAACATCAATTCTACATCCATGGATGCAACTCTTCATACAAATGAACAACCACTATTGTCAGATATCTTATAAAGTAATCTTTACTTTTTCTCATAGCCACTACTACTAGAAGAAAATATCTAAAACAAATATAATAGTAAAAATGTAGTGAACAATAAATTATAAATCAATTTATGTAGCACATGACCACAAAGTTTCATACAACTCAATCCATATTCATAGGTAGAGAATATTCCAATCAAGTTATTTTAACTGAGGGAGGGAAGGCATCATTCAAGTGTTTTACCTCTAGCCATGGACCACAATTCCCTTCACACTTTCAAAAATGGGAATGGACCCACCCTTCATGGAAGGGTAGATAAAAAAATTTGGATAAAAAAATAAATGGAACATGTGTGTATAAATCATAAATGAAAATACAATTGCCATAAGAAACACAAAAATATGTTCCTCTATCTAGTGACATCATCATATAAATGCATACAAGAAAACATAGTGAAATGATAAATGTCTTAGTTAAAAATTACTTTGGATAAAGGTTTCAGTAATGAAATAATATATAAATTTGTGTCATTCACCCACTCTAAACTTTGTATTATAACTCATCTAGAGTAATGATGTCAAGGCACAGGTATATGAGTTATACCTGGTAACCTCATATAACTATGTTATGACATCCATGCATACACACTAAAACATATACAAATATAAAACCATTAATACTAATCAAATTAAAAAGCATATGGCTCAACATACATAACTATTGAATGCAAGTTTCCACTAATGATGGTATTTTTATTTTATTCATGCAATACAATTTACTTTAAAAACATGCATATGACTAGTTTTCATATTTATAACCTCTATGTCCATCTTGACATTTTTATTCCATTTTACAGAAATAAATAATACTCAAATTTTCTCACATTTATAAAACAACATTTCTTTCACACACACATCAACAATGATCCATTGAGTATCTCATAAATAAAATTTCTATGATAGATCAACCGATATTAATAATAGGGATTATACAATGAAATTCCACTCATTTTTGCACCAAACATTATAAAATGCTATCATCATACAAGATCCCACAATATTTTACATTTACATAAGCATATAAAGACTATTATTGACCCACGATCATAACTAAGTTTCTGGTTTGAAAGAGACTTCTAAAGTAAGATAATTTATACTCTTTTGACACCAAATATAACAAAGAATTAAAGTCTAATAATTATCATTTTAAAAACTCCATATAATTATTTATTTATGATTGAATAGTTTTCACAATATTTATTGTCTCTTTACTAAACCAATATCTATATATTAGTTTTCATGTGATTTATACAACCTACATTTTCCAACATCTCAAGTATTGAACTCTCACGTTATAAAACCCCAAAAACTCTACCTCTAAATGGTCATGGCTAATTTGAATTTATTAAACCATCTGAATCTATTAAATTAAGTCACAGTTCAATGCACTCATTAGACTAGTTCTTATTTCCTAATTTATTTAAGGGGTCTAGATACTTGTCTGGATAAGGATAATCCCTATATAAATAATTGTTGTGATATGCTCCCAATCTATTCCACTAGTGATTCACTCTTTGCAACTCTTATATTTATTTCTTTTGCTTTACCCTTATAATTCCAACACCACTTTTCTCTTTTTTTTTTGGCCTAAACAATTTTTTTTCCATTGCATGAATAATCCCCCATCCCTTAAGTTCTATTTTTCTTTATATTTATTTCAAGTGCAACGTTCCTTTTTTTATTTTAGTATCTTTTTTTTCTCTTTTAACATTTTATTCCTTTTTAACTTATTTAATTGTCTTTTTCATACTCACTTTTCTAACTTTAGACTTTATGTAATGTTTTATTTCCCTCTTTTCTATGGCACATGCACATTCAAAAATAGGCTTGTTTTTTTTTTCCTTATATAAATTTTTTCTAATTCTTTTTTAAGCGATTCTAATTTTATCCATGCTTAATTTTTATTTTTATCTTTATATATATATATATATATATATATATATATATATATATATATATATATATATATATATATATATATATATATATATATATATATATAATTTTCTTATGCTACACTTTTAATGCTTGAATTTTATGTAAAGCCTTTATTTATTTTTTGCATTATATTTATTTTTAAATACAATTCCATATTTTTTAATTCCTCAATAATATGAAATATATATATATATGAGCCATATAATCAAATACAAATCAACACCAAGGATAACTTAGAGTAGAGGGTCAAAAGTACAATATTTTTTAGACATAAGTCTCCCTTCCTATTGTCTAAGCAATGATACATGCTAAAGCAATCAAAACTAAAGAGAATGAAAGCAACATATATATATATATATATATATATATATATATATATATATATATATATATATATATATATATATATATATATATTGAGAAATGACTAAAAATATATTTCAAGACATAATCAACACACATGATTAATTTTTAATGATAATGAAAAGTATGATGGAAAACTCATTTAAGACAATATAGACTATGACAATCATTAAATGCAAATGTGACTATGTTAGAAATAAATATGAAGTAGAGAGAGATATTATCCAAATAAGCAAAAGCAATCACATGTATTTATGACAATTGTGGTGTGTGTGGGTTCATCCTTGTTTATGTTTTGACCCCCTTCATAACCAGTTTCACCTCCCTCTCTAATGATTCCCTCTTTCACATATACTTTTGAGGGCCAATTGATCATGCATCCAACTTGATAAGAGAAATTGTAGTTAATCCATACTAACATAAGTCATAATAAAATACAAAATGAAGCTATTATAGCTAATAATACAATTAATGTATGTAATCAAAATCATACTCATGTCATAAATAACTATCTCATAATCCACTAAATTCCATAGATACTGGTCCATCATAAGCAATAGTCAAATCGACTAATCATCTATCAAAAAATACACTAATTGTCTACCTAGAGGAATACTGGGTGGTAACATCCTCCCCCCTAAAATTGTTTATCATCTTGATGACACTTACTGAAATAATTTGTTTGAAATCAAACATTATTTTATCAATGTCTAGTTAAATACTAAGCAAATAAATGTGGAAATTGTCTATTAAAATCATCATAATCTTACCAAGTAATATTATCCTCAAAATATTGGTCCCACTAGACCTTACACTTTGACACTTATTTGTCTTTAAAACTAAGTTCACGAGTGTCAATTATTTTTATTAGCTCTATTGTGACCACCCTAAGATGTGAAACCTATAAAGCATTCCAATCTAATACATGAGAAGGATCAACAACATACTTTGTAAGATAATACGCATGTAATAAATTATGAATGAATATTAAAACTATTGGAAATTTTATCCTATATGCTACACGACTGATCACTTCCAATACCTCAAAGGTTCCTACATATCTTAGAGATAACTTCACCAATTTCCCAAACTTAATCGAGCTCTTTTATGATTTGACCCACATAAAAACTTTGTGCCCAATTGAAAACTACCTTATTGTTATCTTTATATCAACATAATTATTTTTCCTATCATTAGGCTTGGTAAACCTTTGCCTTATCATTTTGGCTTGTTCTTAAATTTCCAAAATCATATCTAGACCAAATACTACCTGATCTTCTAACTTTTCCCAACTAATTAGTGTCCTACACCTTCTTCCATATAGAGATTCAAATGGAGCCATCTTTAGGGGTGATTGATAAAAATTATTATAGGTAAACTCTACAAGTGGAAGATACTTCTCTCACTTGTATTATTTATCCATGTAATTCATTCAAATAGTATCTTCTAATAATTGGTTTACTCTCTCTGTTTGACCATCTATTTTTAGATGATATGTTGTGCTAATATTCAACTATGTGCTCAAAGTTGGATTTAGAGTTAACCAAAATATTTAAGTCATTGTTGGGTCCCTATATGAGATAATATTCTCTATAAATGCATGTAATGAGTAAACTTCCTTTATTAACCTCTTTGTAAGAATTGGTGTATCATCTGATAGATTACTTGGAATGAAGTGAACTACCTTGGTTAGTTTATCAACAACTACCAATATCATATCATGTCTATTTCATGATAATGGAAATCCTTAAACAAAATCCTTGACGATTACCTACCACTTCCTTTATATCACATCATGAGGATATAACAATCCTATTGGATGTACATGATTAACCTTCACATGTTAACACTCTAAGCAACAAGAAATAAAATATACTACATCCTTTTTTATTTCCTTCCAAAAATAGAGGGGTCTTAGCTTTGCCATGAGCTTAGTCATACATGGGTGACCTAGGTAAGGAGCATTATTTAACTCTTTTAACATTATTGTTCTCAAATTTTACCTATTCAGTACATAAATGCTACCATTATACCTCAAAAGATCATCATTCTCCAACTTGAATCCTTTATACTTAAGATTTTGAGAATCGTTTGCCAAAGCTTTGTTAATCTATTTATAGAACTCATCTCTTGGAGAAAAATAAAGTACCTAATCATGAAAAATACTCCTAATAATAGCCAAAGCTATAATGTAACTTTTGTGACTAAGGGAGTATGTAACTCTATTATCTTTTCCCTTAATATAGTTGATATCAAAATCATAATCAGATAAAAACTCAAGCCAATGTCTTTGATGAGCATTCAAGTTTGGTTGGGTAAAGATGTATTTTAGCCCCAAGTTGTTAATATTGAGCTCAAACTCTTTTCCCAATAGATAATGTTGGAATAAAAATGATTAAGGGGGGGTGAATTAGTATTCAAAAACTTTCATTGAATTCCACTTAAACATACATGAACCATTCTATCAAGCATGTACATATTAGCAATCATAAGCATCAAATCATAAGAGCATGAAACACATGAACATAATATATACATGGGAAATCCTTAAATGGAAAAAACCCCATTGATGATGCAAAATTATTATAGTCTTATAATAAAAACACCAATCTTTAATGAAGCACCAAGTCCACATGGAGCACCAACCCCAATTAGCTAATCATAAACTCATCTATACTTTAGCAAGCACCAACTTGCAAAGAGGCAATAATCACTAACCCCCTAGATGACTCAACACCAACTTAACCACATACACTTGATCAAATTTATAAACCATTATTGATCATATAATATATGATGATCTTATTCCTCATCTCTTCACACACTTCTAGCCCTCTCAAATTGGCTTCTAGCCTTCTTCATTCAACTAGCCCTTTTCATGCCTTGATTAGGGCTTATGACCTTGATCCTTATATACAGACCTCCTATATGATATTCATTACATACCTCTGATGGTCTATAAAACCTTATTATTTTTACCAACATTCTATTACATTTACTTTCTCTCTTTTTATTAACACTCCCAAATAGGCCTAATTAAGCTTGATTTTATATAAAACACTTTGATCATATACTTTTAGTTGGCCATACACTACAAATATCTATTAGGTTAGCCATGCAATAGATCATATCATATTATAATAACATGACTAAATCAAAGATCAACCAATACATTAGTTCATCCATAACTTAATAATCCCTTACTAATAACATTCCTCAATCATAGATCAACCAATACATTAGGTTGGCCATAGCTCAATTATCTTTTACTCTTATTTTAGGCTTTAGGTAGACCTAATAGGCTTTCTTAACAACATGTTACCCTTTAATATTTCTTAAAGCATACATAAACTCCTCAAAAGGAAGGAACACATCATATGCCACTCTAATATACGTTATCCATCTTCACTTTAGTTCCATAACATATTTTAGGTCCAACCACCATTTAAACCCCTTCTTAAATCATTATTCATAATAGGCATGTACATACACAGAGAACCTATCTTGAAAAAATTAAGCATAAACACACTCTTTCAAAATAATCTTAGAAAAAATTCATATATTAATAAACCTCATGACCTCAGGGTCATCACAAACTTCATTATATGCTTCAACGTAGGGTATACATGGTCAAACTCTTCTCTGCTAGATGCTTACTCAGGACTGCCAATTGACTACCAAAAAAAGTCAAGAAAATATGGAATTATAACACTAGATATAATGCATTAAATGTATTTTAAGGCATGAAAAATATATTATAAAATACTTAGAAAAAAATTCATCAAAAGGATTACAAGTGCTAATGGAAATAATTGGTCTTATAGACCAATCTGTTAACCTTCTCCCTCACATATTCCACTCAGCTAGATAATCCATTTTGGATTCAATGTTCAAACTTATTACGCCAAAATAAAATATTATAAAAAACATGTATATATCATTCAATTCCCAAATATAAACATCATAAACTTCAATGAAAACACATCAAGAATCATCTTCTCACTTCTATCGAATTTTCTTACTCTCTATACCATTAGGTCTACTAACAACTAGCCAAATTAGATCACCAACTTTTCATACCTTAGATATGTAATCTATACATAAACATTCATGGAAAAAAATTATAAGTCACACACTTTGACCTTCATCTTATTATCAACTTTGACTTAGTCAACTTTGCCAACTACAATAAATCTCTAAAAAATAAGAACTTTACTGTAGGGTTTATTCACTCACCTAAGAAACCAATCATATTTAGATATGCATAAGAGAGTTGAATACAACCTCTAAGAACTTAATTTTTGATATAAAATCATTCTAATATTTTTATAATAATATCTTCAACATCAGGTCCATGTTAGGGTTCTTTGAGGGTTTAGACCAACTTATAGTCTTAATGATATTTCATAAATCTTAGCTCATCTTTACCAAAAGTAATTCTTAGAGATTTGAGATAAAATCCTTAATTATCTACCATGAATATATTATATTCTCATATATATGTTTCACATGTCAACAAACACTTGAAAAACCTTTTCAGGTAGACAACTCTTCATTCAATGCATTCTAGAGACAATAAAACACTTTTTCAATCCTTTTATTGTAAACCATGACATGAAACTTCATGCACATACTTGTAAAAACATGACTCACCTTTGTCAATGAACAACTACTTACCCATACCTTTGAAACTAATCTTGATACCCTATATGTCTATCATCTCTATCTTTACTTTCTAACCCTTTGACCTACAAGTCATAATAGGTCTTGAAGATGACCTTCTAACAACTATCAAAGATCTCAACACTTATATATATGCCATGTAACCTATTATAAGGATTAACTACTATCAAACATTCTTCATATATCTTTATAATAGATCATGATACCTAATTAGGTCAAGTAGGATCCAAAATTAGTCTAGTTGCAGACTTGGATTGAAGTACTTACCCCTATAGACTTCATATTCAAAATTTCTTGAGTGCCCTAATACCTATCATCCATGGTCAAGCAACCTTATACAATTATTCTTCTTTAGAGCTTCAATAACATATATTCATATCTTTAACATAACATCTTCATATCTATTTATATAGGTCTTCAAAGCTTGACTAAGGATCTTTATAGCTCACTTGGATCATTTTTAGAGCTACATACATAGATCTTCAGAGCTAACATTATAATCATTTCCAAATCCCTCAGCACCCCATGTATAAACTCAAACAATCTCTCTCATGTTCAAACATTATCAAGCATTCTTCAAACCATCCACATCTTCATAGTTCATTTGAATCATTTTCATAACTGCTTACACAAATCTTTAGAGTATAAAACTTCTTATTAAGAGCTCACTCATTTCATCATGCTACCTATGCATACCATATCACAAGTTCTAAATAAATTTTTGCAAGTTACTTGACACTAGACATACTAAATTTTAATTACTCATGTTGATCCTAATGATATTTCTCAAGCTGATAGAACAACATTATTTAAATAGTACTCTCACATCACTACTTATATAGAGCAAAAAAAATTATTATGCTAGAAAAATTTATATACACACTTCAAATCATTCTTGACCATGGGCCTTCAAATGAACCTTTGAAATTAATGACACTATTAATACACAAACTCAGTAGCCAATGATAATGCTCAATAATCTCTCCCTTTATCATTGATGGCAAACATAATCAGATAATTATGTCAACCACTCTTAATGGAAATCATCTCTAAGACCTAGTTTTTGAATTTTCTCACCCTTTCTTATATTTCTCCCCCTTTGACATTAATGAAAAAGCTCTTCCAAAATTTTCATCTCTTTTATAATGAGCTCAAATTACAAGACCATTTTGAAATATATCAATCTTAGTTAACAACTTGAATAACTCTCCCTCGGTACTTGACTATTTCAATGATTGTTAGGGGAAAGAAATACACCCAATTCTTATCTTAGGTGTTCAAAAGTTACCTTTGACAGTCATTTGGTTAGGATGTCTACAATTTGATCTTATGTAGAAACATATTCAAGTTTGACACTTTGTTGAAATACCTGATGTCTTAGAAAATGATACTTGATGGGAATGTGTTTGGTTCTTGAGTGCATAAAAGGTCTAGAGGTAATGGTATACAATAAATATCCAATCATTGACCTATATGATCTCTAATTGACCTTTGAATACTCATCATCCTTGCTCAACTTACATCCTATGATCATGAGTGTACAAACTGCCTTGAAATCATCTATATCAAACTTTTTCAACATGTCTATTATGTACTTGGATTTTGAGATGAATATAACTTTTTTTAGATTGAGTACTTTATAACCCCAAAAAGAATGATAGTTATCCTAGCATGGATATCTCAAACTCTTTCATCATCACCTCTATAAATGCCTTTTTATATTTTCATTATTTATACCAAAGATGATGTCATCCACATAAACAACTACTATCATTTGATGGTAATATTTTATCTTGATGTATATATTACTATCTAAAACTCCTCTTTTGAATCCTTGATCTAATAGAAACATGTCTAACTTAGCATACCAAACTCTAGTAGCTTGTTTTAGACCATAGAGAGCCTTTTTAAATATGTAAAAATAGTTTTTATTATCTATTAGTAATAACCCTTCAAGTTTCTCAATTTACACTTCCTCCAAATTCTGATTAAAAAAGGTAGATTTGACATCCATCTGGTATACCTTAAATCCTTTAAAGCTTGGATAAGCTAAAAAATATCTATTTTCCTCCAATATTTTTAGTGGTGGTAAGTTCTCCTCAAATTCTACCCATTTAACTTGTACATATCCCTTGAATACCAATCTAGCCTTATTCCTAGTGACTTCTCCATCTTAATTTAACTTATTTCTAAACACCCATTTTATGCCAATGACATTTTCATTTTTAGGCTTGGGAACTAGTTTCCAATTCTCATTCATCTCTATTTGATCTAGCTTCTCATTCATAACACTTATCCAAGATTTGTTATTTCTTGCTTATGTAAGACTCTTAGGTTCAATATTGGATATTAGATCAACATTTTATTGATTTAGATTACTTACCAGTCTTTTCCTCATTTGCATGCCTGAATTCTTATTTCTAATGATTTGATATTTAAGATGATCTTTTTGAATATGCCTTAAAGGTCCTTTTGAGTCCTATCTCTTTTCAACTTCCTCTCACTCCTCATCAACCTCTATAGTCTCCTCATCATTATTGATGTCCAAATTCTCTAAATTATTTTTTGACTGTGAGTGAGATTTCCTTGTCTCATCAATATTTACATTGGTACTTTCCACTATATTTTTTAGTCTCTTGTTATAACATCTATATGATGAGCTCATTGATGAGTATCCTAAGAATATGCATTCATTAGATCTGGAATCAAACTTTCCTAAGTTTTAATCATTTCTTTTGTTGAAACATTTTATCCCAAACACTTGAAAATGTTCTACATTTATAAGTTTTCACTTCCATAGTTCATAAGGAGTCTTGTTACAATTTATCTTTATTTATGTTCAATTCAAAATGTAGATATTAGTGCTAACTACCCCTCTTCAATATCCATCAGATAATATAGACTCATGTAACATAGTTATATCCATCTCTTGAAATGTTATATTCTTCCCTTCCACTACCCCATTTTCCTAAGGTGTCATAGCTACTAAGAAATTCCTCTTTATTCCATGAACCTCATAGAAGTCATCAAATTCATTTGACCAAAACTCTCCTCCTTTATTAGATATTAGGCACTTTATCTTAACATTTATATAATTCTCAATAAGGGCCTCAAATTCCTTGAACTTTTCAAGAGATTATAATTTCTATTTTAGGAATGCAACCCAAATTATTCTTTTGTAATCATCAATGAGTAACATGAAGTAGATATTTCCTTGAATGCTTTGAATTCTTGTAAGACCATAGAGATTAGTTTGGAATAACTCTAAGGGTTTTTTGGTATAATAATCCTTGTATTTTAACCTTATTATAGCCTACTTACCATGTTGACATGCCTTGAAAAGTATGTTTGCAGGTTTGATGATCTTAGGCATGTTATTCATAGACTTCTTAGTTTTAATTTTGAAAAAATTATCAAAGTTTAAATGACCTAAAATTATGTGCCATACCCAAATTTAATCTACCTTTCTCATGAAACATATATCCTTCTTGATCTCACTCAATACATATAGGTTGTTCTCAGTCCTCTTAGCATTAGCAATTAACATTCTTGATGTGGATATTCTTATCTCACATCCTCTATCATGAAAGGTTAGTGTGTCCTTGATTACACATTTGACTTACAATGAGTAGGTTATTATTCAAACCTTCCATATACAACACATTTTGGGTTTTGATCTTACCATTATCCAAACTCCAAACACCCTTGCCAACTATATTAATAGTTATTTTATCTCCAAACCTCATTGTTCCTTCATCACTATTATTTGATGAGATAAAATTATTTTTGTCTCCTATCATGTGGCTTGAGAAACCATTATATATATACCATTTCATTCCTTCATTTTTAATGTGCAAAGAAGTATGAGCTAGCATAGAATCTTCTTTTAGTTTTTTATTCCTCGTTAAATGGTCCATCTTGCATCTTGGGCTTAATATGATCCATCCTAATACATTTTGGAATTCAATACCAATGTTTGATATTTTTTTTGAATTATAGGAGATTCATATATCCTTTTGAATATTTTAAACCTTTCACCTTTATAAGAGAATAATCTTGTAATGTGTCTTTTATTGTGATAGATGTAGCAAATAAAATTTATGTACTTACCATGGTTCCAAGATGACTTATACTATATTATATTGGGATGCTTGATTGGTTTTTTATGTTGATATTATTTATTTATTTTGACTTCTCATGCTCTCTCTAAAATTTATCTTTTTTTATATTAGTTTCACATGTTCAAACTTCAACTAGTTATACTTAAATTCCTTTGATTTGAACCTTGTGTTGATATCTTCTAACTAACTATTGAGATAATTAATAGTATTATTTTAATTATTAAAATTATTAAGGGGTATTATGAGATAAATTTCAAGGTTTAATTTATATTATAATTCTTCAATATCATATAATACTTCATTATACATGTTGTCTTCTCCCTAATGATCACAAAACATATTATGCTTCTTAGGATCACCTTCAAGCTATTAGACTTGTCACAAAGGACCAGGCTCTGATACCAATTATTGGAATTAAAAAAATAAGAGGGGGGGGTGAATTAGTCTTAAAAAACATTTATTCAATTCCACTTAAACATACATGAACCATTCTATCAAGCATGTACATCTTAGCAAGCATAAGCATCAAATCATAATAAGATGAAACACATGAAGATAATATATACATGGGAAACCCTTAAAAGGAATAAAATCCACTAATGATGAAAATATAAGATATTCCTATAGTACAAACTCAATATTTATTTAAGTACTAACTCCATATGGATCACCAACCGCAACTAGCTAAGTACTAACTCAGCTAGACTTTAGTAAGTACCCACTTACAAGGAGGCACCAACCCTCTAGATAACTCAACACCAACTCAGACACTTGACACACTTGATCACTTTTATAAACCCTTGTTTCTCATAAAACATATGATTATCTTCTTCCTCAAATCTTTTAACAATTTTATCCCTCTTAAAATGGCTTTTAGCCTTCTTCAATCAACTAGCCCTTTTCATGGATTGATTAGGTATTCTAAACTTCATCCTCATATGCATATATCCTATATGATATTCATTAGAATCCTATGATGTTATATAGTATATTATACCTACCAATGTTATATTACATTCACTTGCTCTCTTTTTATTAACACTCCCAAATAGGCCTAATTAGCCTTGATTTTATAGAAGACACTTTGATCATATAATTATTAGTCAGTCGTACACTAAAAATATCTATTAGGTTGAAAATTTAATATATATTATCATATTATAATAATATTCCTAAATCATAGATCAACCAATACATTAGGTCAGTCATAGCTCAATTAGGCCTTACTCCTCTTTTAGGCTTTAAGGAGACCTAATAAGTCTTCTTAACAACACATCACCCTTTGATATTTTTTAAGTATATACAAGAAAAAACACAATAAAAACATATAATATTCCAATATAATATATATTATCCATATTCACTTTAGGTCCCTAACATCGTTTAGGTCCAACCACCATTTGAACCCCTTCTCAAATCACTATTCATAATAGGCCTATACATACATAGAGAATCTATCTTAAACAAATGAATCATAAAAACACTTTTTTCCAAAAAAATGGAAAAAAACCACATATTAATAAACCTCATGACATAAATTTCACACAAACTTCACCAAATGCTTCAAATTAGGGCATACAGGCTCAAACTCTTTTCTTCTATATGCTCACTTAGGATTGCCAACTGAATTCAAAACATAGTCAAAGAAACATGGAATTTTGACACCTAATAGAATGTAATAAATGGATTTGAATACATGAAAAATATTTTATAACATACCTATAGTAACGTACATCAAAAATATTACAAGTACTAATGGAAACTAATGATCTTGTAGACCAATCTATTGATCTTCTCTCTCACAGACTCTACTCAGCTAGCTAAGTCATTTTGGCTACAATGTTCTAAATTATTAAATTTAATTTAAAGATTATTCAAATAATTTATATATTATTAAATTTATAAAAAAAAACCATCATGAATCATCTTCTCATTTCCACCTAATTTTCTTATTCTTTGTACCATTAGGTATATTAGCAACTAGTCAGCTTGGATCACCAACTTTACTTACCTTAGATATGGAATCTATCTAGAAACCTTCATGAAAAAAACTAAAAGTAACACATTTTGATCTTAATCCTCTTAGTAACTTTGACTTGGTCCACTTTTCCTTCTATAATAAATCTCCAAAAAATAAGAACTTTCTTGTAGGGTTTGTTCACTCACCTAAGAAACCAATCACACCTAGAGATGATTAAGAGAGTTGAATTCAACATCCAATAACTTAATTGGCCATATAAAATAATTTTAATCTATTTATAACAATATAGTCAACATCAGTCAATGTTAGGGTTATTTTAGGGTTTAGACCAACTTCCAGTCTTAATGATCATTCATAAAGCTTAGTTCCTCTTTCCAAAAACCAACACTTTGAGTTTTCATCTTGAACCCTTACTTATCTACCATAAAAAAATTATATTCTCATAAATATACTACATGTGATAATTCTCAATTGAAAAAACATATCAAGTAGACAACTCTTCATTCTATGCATTTGAGAGACCTTCAAACACTTTTTTAATCCTTTTCCTACAAATAGTGACATGAAACTTCATGCACATACTTGAAAAAACTTGAATCACCTTTGTTAATGAACTCCTACTCACCCATGCCTTAGAAACTAATCCTAATACCCTATCTCACCATGATTTCTCTCTTTTCTTTCTAAGCCTTTGACCTACAAGTCATAATAGGTCTTAAAGCTAACCTTCCAACCACTATCCTAGCTCTCAACACCACATATATTTCATGAAAACTCTTATCATGATTAAATACTATCATACATTATTCATATATTTTGTTAACAACTCATGATTCCTCATTAAGTTAAGTAAAGTCTAGAACTATCCTAGTTGTAGACTTGGATTGAAGTAATTACCCCTATATAATTCATATTAAAATTTTCTTGAGTGATCCAATGTCATGTCCCCTTTTTAGGTGACATTGCTTAGAGTTGATGGTTAGCCTATTATGCGACCTTTGTAGGCTGATAGGATGGATTGAGGGTTAGGATGGAGCTTGGCTTGGCTTCGATTATCAGAATTTGTTTTAGTTGGCATTCATTTGGGCTTTTACAAGCACATTTGTCTGAGCTCCTATTATATAGGGAATTTTATCATTCAGCGGAACATCCTTGTTATGACATGAGCATGTGCAGAATCACTCCCTGGTTCACCAGCTTTGAACGGTTTGAGGATCTGACATGTATTGAGGGAGATATTAATATTTGATTAATTTAATCAAATATTAATTATTTAGCCTATTTTTATTGAATAAACCCTAATTCTAATTTAAGAAACCCTAATTAGGGAAAGCATATCTTTTTGAGGGTATAAGGGTTTCTCATGGGAGGCCATTATGGATTATGCATTGATTATTGACTATTGATTTTGAAGAATTCTTCTATGAAGACTGAGCCAAGGGTTCCAAGATTCCATTGCATTGGAGAACATCCACTCTTTAGTGTGTGTGATTCAGAGGTTATGAAAGATCAACTGATTTATTGCCAAATTGAGAGATAGATTCATACAGAAGTTATCACAGAGGTTTACGGGTTTGAGAGATAACTTCACATAGAAGTTATCACAATATTTTAGGTATTTATTTTATTAAGTTTGATTCAATAAATTATATAGATAAAGATTTTTATATATTAGAGCCATATATCTTTAGATCAGGGGTTAAAACAACTAGGGTGTGCTTTATTGGTGGCCATACAAAGTCCATACAGATCCATATAGATTCGAACAGAGACCGACATCGGTAGGTAGAGACCCACAGAGACCAACATCAACTGTCTCCAGATTGACGTCAGTAGAGAAGCCAACCAACAGAAACTGATGATGGTAGTTTATCGACCGACAACGGCCTTATAACCAACGCCAGCAACTGTGTGTCGACACAGCCAACTCGAGTAGTCCAAATTGCAAGTTTATTTCTAGTTTGCTAGAGTGATCAAGTTTTTAAGACAGTATTTTAATATTCTTTTATATGCATGAGAGAGGACTGTAATTGTAATCATCTGAACAAGTGATAAGATCTTTGATTTGTTATTGAGAGATTATATTGTGGTAGATTTATTTATTTGAAGATATTTTGCAAAATCATATCTTTTTTCAGAGCTTTGGTCTTTATATATTCCCTATTTGAAGGGGATATTATAGTGGTATCAGAGCTTTTGATGGAAAAAGGAGCCCCTAAGAAAGGGACATTACATCCAATACCTCTTATTTATGCTCAATCAACTTTATAAAATTACTCTTCTTTAGAGATTCAAAAACACATCTTTGTAACTTCAATAGAGCATCTTCATAGCTCACTCAGAGCATATTTAGAGTGGCATACATAGATGATTTAACATTTTTTAGAATAATAGAGTTTTATTCCTATTTAATTTAGGGATATAGATTAATAAATCATTAAATAATATTGTAATAATTATGGTTATAATTTGTGTAATTTATCTATCATTTTTACTTTTATAAAAATAACAACAAATTATGACAAATATAACTTAGATTTAAAAAGGCTAAAATAGCTTTTATAGGGTCTAAAATTGGCTATGCATGATTGGGATAGTGTCACAAATCAAAATCTAGATTTAATTTGGTAAAAAGATAAGACCACTAAGAAAAATACACTTTGGGGTCCAATGTTGTTGTCTTCTTCTACCATGTTGTTCAAAATTATCAAAAAGACATAATTTTTTGAGGTTCTTTGTGATGTTCCTGTGTGAGCCTACCTATTAAATCTTGAGTGTTGAATGTTGATGAATCTCACTATAGAGAGGATTTAATTTTCAAATCCTAACCCTCCATCATGCTTGATAAATGGGATTTGAATCACTTAAAGAGGGGGGTTATTATGTGTGAGATGAACTAAACATGTCATCCACACCCCTTATGTAGGCACATTGCTTATATACCAATACTCTAAAGAGGGATCAATTCTTATTTAGTTATCCCACCTAATGTGCTCTGTGTAATAGTGTGATCCAGATGTAATAATGTCAAATTAAGAGTGCTTGAGGTGGCTAAGGACTAGTATGAGAGTTTGAATATGTTTTCAGCTATATTAGGTGATTGTATGAAGAGAATAGGGAAGTTTGCCTTAGTATTTTACTTGTATTCTTGCTTGATTTGTAATATTTATCACCTCCATTTATAAATGAACTTTGAATGGGATTTTATAGGGAACAACTAGTCATAGGTTAGATGTATTCACACTAGGTCAACATATTGAAGGATAGGTATCAAACAAAAATGACTGTTTACACTTAATTTTCAAAGGGATATGAGTATTAAAAATGGGACACCCTAGGGTCCAGCACTATAGTCTAGGTATGTTGTTCCTATCCTATAAGCTCAGGACTTGGGGGGGTAGGATTGTCCTAGGAAATAGAGTTTGTTTGAGCTAGAATCAGATTTTAGCAGTCTATAGATGATTGATAATCAGAAAAAAGGTGTCTAAAAGGGTCACAAAAGCATGAAAGAAGGACCTATGGATTGGGTGTCACATGCCACACTCAAACTACCAATTTTGACTTTTTATCTGACTACATTCCCCCCCACCCTTTATTCTAGTGATTCAACAAAGTTAAATACTAGAATAAAGGAAAAATAGAAAGTGTACCTAAACTTAGCTATAAGGGTGAATCTCATGAAGCTATTTGATGTTGAGTGTGCATAGAGACAACACATCATAAAGTGTGAATATGCAAGAATAGATAAAGAGTAGATCAGTTCTTACTAAAAACTATATGTCTAAAATAAGAATGTATAAAAATTGGGTAAAAGAGAGGAAAAAAGGGAATGAATACAACTCACTAGGTAGATGAACTAATACAAAACCTATTATTATGTTGAGTGATGTTGAGTAACGTTGGGTATGTGCTAAACCAAGAGTAATATTTCAAATTGAGATGAGTGCTCAATTCCTAAAAAATGGATTGAGAATGCAAAAGCTAGCCCTTTGGCTCCATTATCACCAACTACATGAAGCTATGTGATCATGTGTGTGTTAATCAATGTTTGGACTATGTGTCCAATCCCTCAGAGTAGGTGGCTCAAGATTACAAAGGCTAGTTAGTCATTTGGTTCCATCATTACCCACTGAGTGAAGCTATGAACTAATACTAGTATGAATGTGTGTCATATGAGATGGCTCTTGAAGCCCATGAATTCTCTATAATATGAAAATTTAGTGTGAAAAGTTTAATTTGTGTTAATAATTAGGCTAATCTTGGCCACTCCAAAAGGTGGAGATTATGCTTGTATGCAAGCCACTCAAAAACTAGGAACTAGGCTTATACCAAAGCCACTCTGAAATGATGTCAACCACCTACAGATGGAATAAGGAATGAAACTAATAAGAATACCTAAGTAATGTACTAAAATAAAAAATAAAATAAGTCAAATGTTTTGTGCACATTTCCCCCAATCACTAGTGTCTATAACTAAACTTAGCATTCTATCTATTTATAGAAAATCTATGTTTTTTGTTATTTGGACAGGAGCACTAAAAATAGGGTAATTTACTATCTAGTGTTGTATTAAATGAATGGTTCTCTTGTATTTTACTATTTATAATCAATTTTGTGTTTTTCACTATTTTCTTGGTCTATTTTGCTTGTTTTGGGTTTTGGTTGTTTTAAGTGTTCTAAAAACTAATTTTTGACCTATAGAAGGCTCTGATCTCTATGACAAAACCCATAATTATTGTCACCTCTTTTTAGGATATTAAATAATACCCTATAATGAATTCTTATTAATTATAACATCCCTTATTTTTGAAAATTGGGGCCCTTGAGATGTATTATAGTTCTGTCATTAAAAACCTTGTTGTGATACTGGGTTTTTTCTAGAATTTGAATATCATCCACTCTAATAGGGTAGCATATTATGTGTGTAATTAATTTTGGTTTGTATATTGTTTCTAATGGTTTACCCTATTTTATGAGAAATTTAGGTTCCCTAGAGAAAACACTAGTTTTTACCAGGTAAGGAATCCACCATGCTTCTACTAGCTTTTGGTCTACAAAATTTAATCTTAAACCCTCCATTGGAATCCTATGTTCAAAAAACCCTTTGATTTGAATTTAAATTTAGTATGAATAAATTGTTAGCAATGTTAAAAATTTGAACCACTTAAGTCTAATTTTATATTAAGGCTTGGTCACACTTATTAGCATCTACCAAACCTTAATATAAAATTAGACCTAAGTCCTTGTGTTTTCCTCATAAACATCCTTATTTATTCTAACTTCATTTAAAATGGTTTAATAGGGTCCCATTTTTATTTTCTTCGCTAAACCCATTTTGAATTAAGGTTTAACCTAAGTCTTAATCATAATATCCCCTTCATATTTATTAATGAAATTAGGACCTTATAATTAAAACTTAGCTTAGGCCTTTATTAACATTGGGTCCTAACTTAAACCACATTTATCATGTAGGATCCAATGATCCTCACTTAATTGTGAGATCTAATCTAAAGGTTCAAGGATGACTTACATCTAATGATCATTTCTTCATCATGAGATTTGATCCAATGTTGCAAGGTGAATATTGAAAAGTCAAAGTTTTGTAAAGATGCCAAGTGGTGATAATTTACACCAAGTTCATTAGTAGAGGGTCCCACTTATTAAATATATCCAATGACATATGATTACTCTAATCTTCATCCAATGGTCCTTTCTTCTCAAGATCTGATGGGGTGTATTGAATCTAGGATATTGGGAATCTTTGAAAGGACACAATGTGACACCCTCACATTTAACCATAGGAATTTCACAAATTTAAAATTGACACTCTTGCTCACATCTTTTGATGATCATAAGGACGTTTATAATGTTACCAAAACCTTCAAATTTAGCATAATCCAACATTTTTGCCTAGATAAAGGGGGCATGTTTTGAATGTTTTTAATGGGGCTTACACTAATATTTTAGCTAATATTAGGATTTGGGCATTTAACCTTAGTTTTATTTAAATTTCAAGCCTATCTTAAACCTCGTGCATATTTTAGAATCCTATGACTCTCACTTAATCATACCAACATGATCCAATGGTGAGAGATCTTCAAATAAGACTTAGGGAGCTTGAGAGCTCGACATGTGGAAAGAATCCAAAAATTAGATATTGATGATGTGACAATATGCCAGATGGCATAATCATGGGAATTGATACTTATGATGACCAATGATGGAACAAACATAGGATTATGATTAATGGATAGTGCTTTATCCTTGGATCTTGATCCAACAGAGTGAAACCAAAGGCAAAATTCAAAGGCTAATGACTAGTTGTCCTTGAGATAATTATGAAAAACATCATGAAATGATGCTAAATGGATGCCACATAGGATCCACATAAGTAAAATATGACAAAACTTATAATTTTTCCATATAGAAAATCAAAGGTATAAACACATAATTCTCAATTGAATCAAAGGCACGAAAGAACCTAGGTCTAAATCACCTTCACCATTAAATCTCCTATAGAGCCTAAAAATTGCATAAAATAAGAATATTGTGAACAGTCGAATCAGAATTGAACTCGTAAAATAATTCTAAGTGTGAGAAGGACAATCTTGAGACTTCAATAGAGTAAATGTTCAACATTTTAATAAGTTGAGAAGCAATGGAATTAAGAAGACAACAATGGAGGGAAGAGATAGAGATTTACTTATCTACATACCACCTAGGTAGGGTTTTTAAGGACATAGAGTTGGATGTCATGGCATTGAACAATGAGTGCAATAATTGGTCTAAGATCTTCTTTACCATATAATAAATGTATTCACTCACTTAGAATGAGATGATAATTGAGGTATTCAACACTAAATACCAAGACTTGGTTGATGTACAATTGGTTGGCCTTCATCATGCAACAATTAAACCTAAGGCACTTCATTATATCAATGTGCTTTTTCCACTTTTTATTGATTGTAGATTAGATGATGACTAGATTGTGCATGATGGAACATCTAGAGGGATTGCTTACATTTCCCCTATATCCTTTGAGGGTTACTACAAAATTCCATGGCCCCATGTTTATTTTCCCTCAATCAAGAATTAGACCATTCAAAATGACCTTGACACCATCCTAAGACCTTGGCTCAACTATGAAAACCATGTATTCAGATATTTCCAAGGGATAATTCTAATTACTCAATTTAGGGAAGGAATTAGGGTTGTCATAACCTTGTTAATTAGGATTTCTAGGGCTGACATAACCACTTATGTGAATCCCATCGGGGTTTCATATGTGCACTTCTTGATAGATCAACAACTCACCCCTCTTATTAGAGAAATGATAAGCATCCACTTAAGATACCAATTTATATCCATTAAGAGGAAGAACATAAAACAATTCTCTATGATGTCTTATTTTCTTGATTCTTTGCTTACTTCTACCAAATTACCCTAAATCAAGAACTGGTCCCCTAGGGGTAAAACAACTATTTCCCACCATTACTTTAAGTTGCATATTTTCAAATATAAGAACCATATGTAATTCATCTATTACTACATCTATCCCACTTTAGTTGATGATATAACTAGATCCCCTATGAATAGAGTGCACCCCTTGATCAAAATGCATGTGGAAATAATAGGGGATATTTGGTATCATCTTGATTGCACCATATTTAGAATTGTGGGAACCTTGTCCCCACCATATAGGTTTCCTATATATGTGCCAAATAAGCTGGCTAAACAAGACATCAGTTTCTAACTCATCAATGAAATTTATGGGGTATATAAATAAACTAAAAAGGGCCTCCTCCACCCATTTCTCTTGATAATTAGAAGAACCACATTACTAGACTGGAAGTAAGTAGACATCATGTCTAGATAGAGATAAGATTTTATCTTCCAAATTGATGAATTAAGGATGTGGGATCCTAAGGGAATAGTGAGGAACCATTTGAGAGACAATAAATTACTTAAGATAGTGTATGAACACCAACCTATATTTTATGATCATGTATACACCAAGGACAATAGTTTTGAGGAAGCAATAGCTAGGCTTAAAGATTATAATGCCAATTTAGAACATAGGCTAACACATGAGAAAAAACCAATAGAAGACATCTGTAAAATTCACCCAGTCTAGTATCATCTACTTCCATCCACCTCTAGAACACCTCAACCACTTCTTCAAGTAGAATTACCACAACCTCAAGACCCTAGTAAGAATTAATTAGACGAGAGACTGGGTGAAGCAACCTCATCTTCAGTGCCTTCACAAAAAACACCATTTTTAGCGGAACATGTAGAAATATTACCTTTTGAGCCATATGAAATAGTTGAGGCTATTTTCAAAGTTCTTGAAGAGGCCTATGGTTCAGATAGAGAGGAAATAGATGAATACCTTGACACCCAAGCAGAGCAAGTTGCGAAGGCTCACAAAAAAATTGAGGGGATTGAGAAATATAAGGGAAAAGAACCTAAGTTGGCATTAGTTCCAACTATGACTCAAAATAAGATGAAACTAAATTTATCCCTTATCCTTACTAGATCCAAGAAGAACAAACTTCCATTTATCCATCATGCCTAGGATATAAATTTGTTTAGTGATGAGTTCCCCATCTATGGGCCTGTCATTCCAAACTAGTTCATATATGGGAAAATAAAAAAGATTCCATTCATGTCCCATTCATGGGCATTGACATATAATATTGGCATTGATGTGCATGAATACCTTCAACCATAGATTCTTGAAATGATGAAGGAATAGGAAGAAAAAAAACTAGTGGAAACAAAGGGTCCTAGTGACAAGAAAATGTATGCTCTGAGGGATTCTAGTAGCATAAAGGTGGAAATTATAGATACCACCTACCTCACTGAGCCCACCACTATAGTAAATTTACATCTAGACACTTTAGGGCTAGAAAATATCTCCACACAGAAGGTTGTGGTGGGTATAGAGGAGTTCACCTTTCAAAGGGTGGAAACATTTGTAGTCCTAACTCCAATGGGAGGATTAGAATTGGGAGAGAATCCCATTCACTAAGAGGATGAGAGATTAGTTGGATCTCAATAAAAATAATCAATGGTAGGAATTATGGGATTGAAATAACAAATTGTGAACTTGATGAAGGATAAACAAGACCTTGAAACCTAGGGCATCCTTTATATACATGATGAGGTGATAAATTTTTTGGGTGAATCATTATTTGACATGTTTTAAGACTTAAAGTCCATAAAAATAAGGTAGAGTGCCTTGATACAATAGCTAAAGTAGCCAAATACTTCATCATTTTGTGGAAAGCTTAAAACTATCAAATAGTTGAACTCATTAACATGCAAGTAGAAATGTAGATCTCAAGCTTTAGAACTATTAGCCTAGGACATTTGAGTGCAGTCCTAGGAATTATTATAGATAAATTACAATATTTGAGAACATGTAATGATAATTTTAGTGAGAATGTGTAGGAATATGAGACTTTGATTCGTAGGATTGAAAAACTCCTAGGAACCATGATAATAGAGCCTTCACAACCCACTACCATTAGGTTAACAGATGATGAAGATTTCAAATAGAGACCCGCTACCACCATTTAAGAAATAAAGGGAAATATCTAAGTTAAATATAGCATTAAGAACCATAATATCATGGATATCATCTTCAATTTGGGAGAGCGAATTGGAAAGGCTAGAAGTATCAAGGAGGCCATGGTAAGGAATGCCAAAGAATTTAATAAATTGGTAGATCAAGAGGGTAGATGTTTGATAAATCCTATAGTATATTTGGAACTAATTAATGAGAAAAAAACCAAGGCCAAAAACATCCTCCAATAAAGACAACCAAAGGTCCCACTGCTAGCTTGATAGAAGATTCTACAGATTATAATTTGTCACACATTTGTAAGAATAAAATATTCTATTATATAAATATATGCTAGTTTGTTAGCATATACACTTTTAGGTCAATCAAATGTATAAGGTCATATGTAATTTAGAATTTTTATATAAGCATATTTTTCCTTATTTTACACATATGTATAGTTAAAACTTATTGGTACACCTCCTATGCTTTCTATAAATAGAAAGGGTTACCATTTTGTAAAGGGAGAGATTTTTGAGCAAAGAATTGTATACTTAGAACAATTAATATAGTTAAGGAATTTTGTAAAGTTTGTTTATCTAGTTATGTTAAGGGTTACTATATTTTCTCTCAATTTATTATCTAGATCTCAAATTAGAATGGTTTCTTTAAATTTTGAATTGCATTCTTGTTATAGGGTTATTAATCTGTGCTATGCTAGATTGGTTTAAAAGATCATAAGTTGCTTCCATTTATTTTTTTATACATCAAAGATGTGCATTATCTATCTAGGTGTAGTATAAAAACATTAAATAATACTTGGTTATTATTTGTATTTTCAACTTATCCCTAGAATTTTACTTGGTTGTAGCGAAAATCGAGCATTAACTATTTTTTATCACATACTAGTTTAAATGCATGTTCAATCAACTAAAAATTTGTCATACTATTTGAGATAAAGATTAGAAATAAAATTCAATTCAGTTATACGTCACCCTTCTTTTCATCCCCCTTTTTTAAATAACTCACTATAGCTTAGATCTCATTGTCAAATATTCACTTAGATTAGTGTAGTATAGAACTTTGATCAAGATTCATTGAATTCATAAAGGTTTGGATCAAGGTGGCTCCCAACCACCAAATAATATAAATATTATGTAATAGTATACTTTTTTTCACCCCTATTACACCATAGGAATTACAATTACCAAATACCTACAACTCATGCTATGATTTCTTAGGATTTTAAAATGAGAAGTGTTCTCTAAACACTGAGAGCACCTTTGGTACACTTAGAGGCATCAACAATTTCCTCAGCACAAAGAGTCTTAAAAGTTTGTTATGATAAAAAATTCATGATGTAAACATTATAATCAAAAATATTTCTCAATATATATTATAGTTTGTATTGGATATTGTTAGATCAATAGGGTTATGCGTAGATAGATGTAACAATGTAATAACATGTGTAGTATACTTAATTGAAATTGGAAATGTTAGTTGTTAATTTCTAGTTATTAGTTATTAGTTTTAAAGGAAGGATGAAGCATGATGTCCATCATGGCATACATGAAATCAATATAATTCATGATGTGTATCATGGAATTTCTAACAATGAGAAGCAAACAAGGAAAAACACACAAGCAAGAAGCAAGAAGCATACAAGAGTGGCCAAGGGGCCAAGAAAATAATGGACATGGGCACATGTCACTCAAATTGAAAAGAAAGAATATAATTCATGTTAAAATTACCATATACACATACAATTAAAAACAAGCAAGGTTAGCACAAAGGCCATAATCACATAAAAGAGTATAAACAAAGGACATTGGCAAATGTCCTAAGGCACATACCAGAGGCAAAACAAGAACTAATAAATGAAATCATATCTAGCTACTCAAATAAATAAAGGAAATCATGTTAATGTTAGAAATATAATCACATATAAATAATCAAAGCAAGAATTGAAATTATGTAAAACATGGAGTACAAGACTAGGTATATGCTATGAAATAAAAAAGTGATATATACTAGTGAGTATCAATAGAATAATTTATGTAAGATAGTAATTAATGTACATCATCATGATAACTAAAGTGTGTGCTGGAGGAATGAAATAAATTAGATGGTGTAGTCATGTATAAGATGCCCCTAGTGGGTAGATATATTGATGTATGTGTCTAATGTAGAAGTAAGATACCCCCTTAATGGGTAGAGTGAAGCAATCAAGGATCTATGTGTCACTACACACACTTAAAGGAGATCAAGTGAAGTTTGGTAAAGTAGATAAATCGACAAAAAATAGCATAAAAGAGCAAAATGTGAGTCTAACATGGTAGTATAAATGTAAAACATGGATAATGGATATAATTTAAATACTTTTGGTGTTTTAAATTTTTTTGTATTTTAAAATTTTGTATTATTTTTGATATTTTTGAAATAAGCTATGTAAAATAAATCATAAGGAGACTGTGTACAAGAAATACTGAGAGGAAATGATACTAACCAATGAGTCTCATGATAGACTCCCTATCATGGTGTGTTGTATTAAGGAGAGAAATTGTTCATGATCATGAAGCATGATGGAAAGGATGAGATTGTGACTATAAAATCTATGTATACTATAAATGCTTTAAAATATCTATAGTGGAAACTAATTGTGGGGTCCCCCTATAAATCTAAGAAGTGGATGCAACTATGGGGCTCTTAGGGACCAATCTTTGAGTAGAAGAATTTGTCAGAATATGTGCTATATGTAAAACTTGATCATTTCAAATTCATCTTGTATAAAAATATGAAGATCATTCACATGCCTTGAGATATTTTTTTCATCAAAGCATGAGACCTTAATGATACTACCCTAGGTGTCAACACTGTAGCTAAAAACTATCTAGAATCTTAAAGCTATGGTTGATCTAAAAGAGGCCTCTATGGAAGTGTATGAACTCTTTGTACTGGTGATGGAGGCCTTGATTGTGTCCGAATGAAAACTAGATGAAGAACTATAACTAGTGGGGAAACTAAAACTAGTGACTGCAAAGCAGGAGATGGTTCTAAAGTGGGGAGTGATAACACATACAAAACTCCACCAGCTGTAACAACTCGATTAGCATGAATATATTTAATGCATATGTGCACTATATAAGGTATCTCATGAAGTTTTTGAATCCATGGTTGACAAAGAAACATATCAAAGACTCTTGCACTAGGAAAATTAATAAATGGTGTGGCCACATGTGTTGGACCAACCTATAAAGGGAGTACAATCTCAACCAATGAAATATGTATGTTCCTACTAAATATATTGATAATTTTATCTATCAAGGTAATATCTTACTCTAAATATATTCAAATAATATTTTCTAAGACTTGGTTTACTGTCTCTATTTGACCATCTATTTTTAGATGATATGTTATGCTAATATTTAACTATGTGCTCAAAATTAGATTTAGAGTTAACCAAAATATTTAAGTCATTATTGGGTCCCTATATGAGATAATATTCTTTGGAAACCCATGTAATTATTAAAATTCCTTCATGAACCTCTTTGTAAGCATTGGTTTATCATCTGATAGATTACTTGGAATGAAGTGAACTACCTTGGTTAGTTTATCAACAACTACCAATATCATATCATGTCTATTTCATGATAATGGAAATCCTAAAAAAAAATCCATGATGATTACCTACCACTTCCTTTCTAGCACATCATGAAGATATAACAATCCTATTGGATGTACATGATTAACCTTCACATGCTAACACTCTAAGCAACAAGAAATAAAATCTCCTGCATCCTTTTTTATTTCCTTCAAAAAATAGAGGGGTCTTAGCTTTGCCATGAGCTCAGTCACACATAGGTGACCTAAATAAGGAGCATTGTGTAACTCTTTTAACATTATTATTCTAAAATTTTACCTACTTAGTAAATAAATGGTACCATTATACCTTAGAAGACCATCATTCTCCAACTTGAATCCATTATACTTAATATTTTGAGAATCTTTTGCCAAAGCTTCATTAATTTGTTTATTGAACTCATCTCTTGGAGAAAAACTAAGTACCTAATAATGAAAAATACTCCTAATAGTATCCAAAGCTATAATGTAACTTTTGTGACTAAGGGAGTATGTAACTCTATTATCTTTTCCCTTAATATAGTTTATATCAAAATCATAATCAGATAAAAACTCAAGCCAATGTCTTTGATGAGCATTCATGTTTGGTTGGGTAAAGATTTATTTTAGCACCAAGTTGTTAATCTTGAGCTCAAACTATTTTCCCAATAGATAATGTTGGAATAAAAATGATTAAGATGGGGATGAATTAGTATTCATATACTTTCATTTAATTCCACTTAAACATACATGAACCATTCTATCAAGCATTTACATATTAGCAAGCATAAGCATCAAATCATAAGATCATGAAAAGCATGAACATAAAATATACATTGGAAACCCTTAAAGGAAAAAAAACCCATTGATGATGAAAAATTATTATAGTCCTATAATAAGAACACCAATATTTAGTGTAGCACCAAGTCCACATGGATCACCAACCCCAACTAGCTAAGCATAAACTCATCTATACTTTAGCAAGCACCCAATTGCAAAGAGGTAATAGGAAGTAACCCCCTAGATGACTGAACACCAACTTAGACACATGATACACTTGATCAAATTTATAAGCCCTTGTTGATCATATAATAAATGATGATCTTATTCTTCATCTCTTCACACACTTCTATCCCTCTCAAATTGGCTTCTAGCCTTCTTTATTCAACTAGCCCTTTTCATGGCTTGATTAGGTCTTATGTCCCTGATCCTTATATACAGACCTCCTATATGTTATTCACTACATCCCTTTGATGTTCTACAAGACCTTATTCTTTTTACGAATGTTCCATTACATTTAATTGCTCTCTTTTTATTAACACTCCCAAGTAGGCCTAATTAAGCTTGATTTTTTTACAAAACACTTTGATCGTATACTTCTTAGTTGGCCATACACTACAAATATCTATTAGGTTAGCCATGTAATAGATCATATCATATTATAATAACATTAATAAATCATAGATAAACCAATACATTAGTTCATCCATAACTCAATTATCCCTTACTAATAACATTCCTCAATCATAGATCAACCAATACATTAGGTTGGCCATAACTCAATTATCTGTTACTCTTCTTTTAGGCTTTATGGTGACCTAATAGGCCTTCTTAACAAAATGTTACCCTTTAATATTTCTTAAATCATATACAAACACCTCCCAAGGATGGAACACATCATATTCCACTCTAATATACCTTATCCATCTTCACTTTAGTTCCATAACATATTTTAGGTCCAACCACCATTTAAACCCCTTCTTAAATCAGTATTCACAATAGGCATGTACATACACAAAGAATCTATCTGGAAAAAATTAAGCATAAACACAATCTTTCCAAATAATCTTATAAAAAATTCACATATTAATAAACATCATGACCTCAGGGTCATCACAAACTTCATTATATGCTTCAACTTAGGGTATACATGGTCAAACTCTTCTCTGCTAGATGCTTACTCAGGACTGCCAACTGACTACCAAAAAAAGTCAAGGAAATATGGATTTATAACACTTGATATAATGTATTAAAGGTATTTTAATGTATGAAAAATATATTATAAAATACTTAGAGAAAACTCCATCAAAAGGATTACAAGTTCTAATGGAAATAATTGGTCTTATATACCAATCTATTAGCCTTCTCTCTCACATACTCCACTCAACCAAATAAGCCATTTTGGCTTCAATGTTCAAACTTATTACACAAATAAAATATTATAAAAAACATGTATATATAATTCAAGTCCCAAATAGCAACATCATAAAATTCAATGAAAACACATCAAGAATCATCTTCTCACTTCTACCTTATTTTCTTACTCTCTATACCATTAGGTTTACTAACAACTGGCCAAATTAGATCACCAACTTTGCATACCTTAGATATGTAATCTATAATAAACCTTAGTGGACAAAAATTACAAGTCACACACTTTGACCTTCATCTATTACCAACTTTGACTTAGTCGACTTTGCCTACTACAATAAATCTCTAAAAAACAAGCACTTTACTGTAGGGTTTATTCACTCACCTAAGAAACCGGTCATATTTGGATATGAATAAAAGAGAATTCAACCTCTAAGAACTTAATTTTTGATATAAAATCATTCTAATATTTTTATAATAATATATTCAACATCAGGTCCATGTTAGGGTTCTTTGAGGGTTTAGACCAACTTGTCATCTTAATGATATTTCATAAAGCTTAGCTCATCTTTACCAAAAGTAATGCTTAGAGATTTGAGATAAAATCCTTAATTATCTACCATGAATATATTATATTCTCATATACATGTTTCACATGTCAACGAACACTTGAAAAACCTTTTTAGGTAGACAAATCTTCATTTAATGCATTCTAGAGACATTAAAACACTTTTTCAATCCTTTTATTATAAACCATGACATGAAACTTCATGCACATACTTGTAAAACCATACTCACCTTTGTCAATGAACACCTACTCACCCATACCTTTGAAACTAATCTCGATACCCTATCTATCCATCATCTCTCTCTTTGCTTTCTAAGCCTTTGACCTACAAGTCATAATAGTTCTTGAAGATGACCTTCTAACAACTATCCAAGATATAAACACTCAGATATATGCCATGTAACCTATTATAATGATTAACTACTATCAAACATTCTTCATATATCTTTTCAATATATCATGATACCTCATTAGGTCAAGTAGGATCCAAAATTAGTCTAGTTGCAGACTTGGATTGAAGTACTTACCCCTATAGACTTCATATTTAAACATTCTTAAGTGATCTAATACCTATCATCCATGGTAAAGAAACCTTATATAATTACTCTTCTTCAGAGCTTCAACAACATATATTCATATCTTTAACATAACATCTTCATAGCTACTTACATATTTCTTTAGATCTTGATTAAGGATCTTTATTGCTCACTTGGAGCATTTTTAGAGCTACATACATAGATCTTCAAAGCTAACCTTATAATCATTTTCAAATCCCTCAGCACCCCATGCAGAAACTCAAATAATATCTCTCATGCTCAAACATTATCAAGCATTCACATCTTCATAGTTCATTTGAAGCATTTTCATAACTACTTACACATATTTTTAGAGTATATAGCTTCTTATTAAGAGCTCACTCATTTCATCATGCTACCCATACATACCATATCACAAGGTCTAAATAAATCTATGTAGGTTACTTGACACCAGACATGCTAACTTGTAATTACTCATGTTGATCCTAATGATATTTCTCAAGCTGATTGAAGAACATTATTTAAATAGTACTCTCACATCACTACTTATATAGAGAGAAAAAATTATTATGCTAGAAAAATTTATATACACACTTAAAATCATACTTGACCATGAACCTTCACAAGAACCCTTTAAATTAATGACACTATTGATACATAAACTCAGTAACCAATGATAATGCTCAATAATCTCCCCCTGTGTCATTGATGGCAAACATACTCAGATAATTATGTCAACCACTGTTGATGGAAATCATCTCTTAGACCTAGTTTTTGAATTTTCTCACCCTTTCTTATATTTCTCCCCCTTTGACATTAATGAAAAATTTCTTCCACAATTGTCATCTCTTTTATAATGAGCTCAGATTACAAGACAATTTTGATATAGATCAAACTTAGTTAACAACCTGAATAACTCTCCCTCAGTACTTAACTATTTCAATAATTGTTAGGGGAAAGAATTACACCCAATTTTTATCTTAGGTGTTCAAAAGTTACCTTTGGTAGTGGTTTGGTTAGTATGTCTACAATCTAATCCTATGTAGAAACATATTCAAGTTTGACACTTTGTTCACTTACCTACTCTCTTAGAAAATGATACTTGATGGGAATGTGTTTGGTTCTTGAGTGCATGAAAGGGCTCTTTGAGACAATTATAACACTTGTATTATCACAATGGATAGGGATAGCACTATCATACTCCACCTTGTATTCTTTTAGATACTACCTCATATATAGGACCTATATACAACATGAAGCTTGTATAATGTACTTAGCCTCATAAATAAAAAAATCAATTGATGGTTGCTTCTTGCTTATCCATGACACTAGGCACCCTCTTAGGAAGAAATCTCCTCCATTATTACTCTTCCTATCATCTATACTTATTTACCAATCTCCATCTATGTAGTATATCAAATTTAACTCCTTACTTATTAGATACCATAATCCATACTCCATAGTCCCCTTGAGATATCTGATTATCCTTTTTACTTCTTGAAGATGATTCTCCTTTGTATCTACTTAAAATCTTCCCACAAGACCTACTACTTGTATGATTTCAGGTCTAGAGGTAGTGGTATATAATAAACATCCTATCATTGACCTATATGATCTCTAATTGACCTTTGAATACACATCTTCCTTGCTCAACTTACATCCTATGATCATGAGTGTATAAACTACCTTGAAATAATCTATATCAAACTTTTTCAATATCTCTATTATGTACTTGTCTTTTGAGATTAATATAGCTTTTTTAGATTGAGTAATTTACAACCCTAGAAATAATGATAGTTTTCCTAGCATGGATATCTCAAAATCCTTATTCATCACCTTTGTAAAGGCCTTTTTCTATTTTCATTATTTATACCAAAGATGATGTCATCCACATAAATAACTACTATCATTTGATGGTAATATTTTATCTTGATGTATATATTACTATCTAAAACTCCTCTTTTGAATCCTTGATCCAATAGAAACATGTCTAACCTAACATACCAAGCTCTAGTAGCTTGTTTTAGACCATAGAGAGTTTTTTTCAATATGTAAAAATAGTTTTTGTTATCTGTTAGTAATAACCCTTTAGGTTACTTAATTTACACTTCTTCCAAATTACCATTCAAAAAGGTAGATTTGGCATCCATCTGGTATACCTTAAATCCTTCGAATCTTGGATAAGCTAAAAAAAATCTATTTGCCTCTAATATTGCTAGTGGTGGAAAGGTATCCTCAAATTCTACCCATTCAACTTGTACATATCCATTGAATACCAATCTAGCCTTGTTCCTAGTGACTTCTCCATCTTAATTTAACTTATTTCTAAACATCCATTTTATGCCAATGACATTTTTGTATTTAGGATTGGGAACTAGTTTCCAATTCTCATTCTTCTCTATTTGATCTAGCTTCTCATTCATAACACTTATCCAAAATTTGTTATTTATTGCTTATGTAAGAATCTTAGGTTCAATATTGGATATTAGATCAACATTCTATTGATTTAGATTACTTTCCATTCTTCTCCTCATTTGCATGCTTGAATTCTTATTTCGAATGATTTAAGATTCAAGATGATCTTTTTGAATATGTCTTGAAGGTCCTTTTGAGTCCTCTCTCTCTTCAACTTCTTATTCCTCCTCATCAAACTCTATAGTCTCCTCATCATTATTTAAGTCCAATTTCTCTAAAGTATTTTTTGACTGTGAGTGAGATTTCCTTGTCTCATCAGTATTTATATTGGTAGTTTACACTATATTTTGTAGTCTCTTGTTATAGCATCCATATGATGAGCTCATTGATGAGTATTCTAAGAATATGCCTTCATCAGATCTGGCATCAAACTTTCATAAGTTTTAATAATTTATTTTATTGAAACATTTTATCCCAAACTCTTGAAAATGTTCTACATTTGTAGGTTTTCTCTTCCATAGTTCTTAAGGAGTCTTATTACAATTTATCCTTATCTATGTTTTATTCAAAATGTAGATATTAGTGCTAATTGCCCCTCTTCAATATCCATTAGATAATATATACTCATGTAACATAGTTATATCCATATCTTGAAATGTTATATTCTTCCTTTCCACTACCCCATTTTCCTAAGGTGTCCTAGCTACTAAGAATTGCCTCTTTATTCCATGAAGCTCATAGAAGTCATCAAATTCATTTATATAAAAATCTCCTCCTTTATTATATCTTAGGCACTTTATCTTACCATTTACATAATTCTCAATAAGGGCCTTAAATTCCTTGAACTTTTCAAGAGATTATGATTTCTATTTTAGGAATGCAACCCAAGTCATTCTTGTGTAATCATCAATGAGTAACATGAAGTAGATATTTCCTTGAATGATTTGAACTCTTGTAAGACAATAGAGATCACTGTATAATAACTCTAAGGTTTTTGAGGTATAATACTCCTTGTATTATAACCTTATTCTAGTCTACTTACCATGTTGACATGCCTTGAAATGTATGTTTGTAGGTTTGATGTTCTTAGGCATATTATTGATAGACTTCTTAGTGCTAATTTTGAACAAATTGTCAAAGTTTAGATGACCTAGAATCATGTACCATATCCATATTTAGTCTATCTTGATCATGAAACATATCTCCTTCTTGATCTCACTCAATACATATAGGTTGTTCTCAGTCCTCTTGGCATTGGAAATTAACATTCTTGATTTGGATCTTCTTATCTCACAGCCTCTATCATGAAAGGTTAGTGTGCCCTTGATTTCACATTTGACTTACACTGAGTAGGTCATTCTTCAAACCTTCTATATATAACACATTTTGGGTTTTTTATTTTTCCATTATCCAAACTCCAAACACTCTTTCCAACTATATTAGTAGTTGTGTTATTTCCAAACCTCAATCTTCCTTCATCACTATTATTTGATGAGATAAAATTTATTTTGTCTCTTATCATGTGGCTTGAGAAACCATTATATATTTACCATTTCATTCCTTCATTTTCAATTTGAACATAAGTCTGAGCTAGCATATAATCTTCTTTTGGTTTTTTATTCCTCCTTGTTAAATGGTCCATCTTGCCTCTTGGGCTTAATATGATCCATCCTAATATATTTTGGCTTCCATACAAATGTTTGATATTTTTTATGAATTATCATAGTTTCATGTGTCTTTTTGAATCTTTTAATCCTTTCAACTTTATTAGATAAGAATATTGTAATGTGTCTTTTATTGTGATAGATGTAGCAAACAAAATTTATGTACTTACCATGGTTCCAAGATGACTTATACTTTATTGTGTTGGGATGTTTGATTGGTTTTTTATTTTGATATTATTTATCTATTTTGACTTATCATGCTCTCTCTAAAATTTTCTCATTTTTTATATTAGTTACACATGTTCAAACATCAACTGGTTATACTTAAATTCCTTTGATTTGAACCTTGTGTTGATATCTTCTAATTGACTATTGACATCATTAATATTCTTATTTTGATTATTAAAATTATTAAGGGATATTATGAGCTCAATTTCAAGGTTTAATTCAGATTATACTTCTTCAATATCATATAATACTTCATCATACATGTTGTCTTCTCCCTATTGATCACAAAACATATTGTGCTTCTTAGGATCACCTTCAAGCTATTAGACTTGTCACAAAGGACCAGGCTTTGATAATAATTATTGGAATAAAAAAAATAAGAGGTGGGTGAATAAATATTCAAAAACATTTATTCAATTCCACTTAAACATACATGAACCATTCTATCAATCATGTACATCTTAGCAAGCATAATCATCAAATCATAATAACATGAAACACATGAACATAATATATACATGGGAAACCATTAAAAGGAATAAAACCCACTAATGATGAAAATAGAATATATTACTATAATACAAACATCAATCTTTAGTGAAGCACTAACTCCATATGGATCACCAATCGCAACTAGCTAGGTACTAACTCAGCTAGACTTTAGTAAGTACCCACTTACAAGGAGGCACCAACCCTCTAGATGACTCAACACCAACTCAGCCACCTGATACACTTGTTCAATTTTATAAACCCTTTTTTCTTATACAACATATGATTATCTTCTTCCTCAAATCTCCACACACTTCTATCCCTCTTAAAATGGGTTTTAGCCTTCTTCATTCAACAAGCTCTTTTCATAGATTGATTAGGTATTCTGAGCTTCATCCTCATATGCATACCTCCTATATGATATTCATTACAATCCTATGACAGTCTATAAGATCTTAAAATTAACAATGTTCTATTACATTCACTTTCTCTTTTTATTAACACTCCCATATAGGTCTAATTATTGTTGCTTTTATACAAGATACTTTGATCTTATAATTATTAGTTAGTCATACACTAAAAATATCTATTAGGTTGACAATGTAATATATATTATCATATTATAATAATATGCCTCAATCATTGATCAACCAATACAATAGGTCAGTCATAGCTAAATTAGTCCTTACTCCTCTTTTAGGCTTTAAGGAGACCTAATAGGTCGTCTTAACAACACATTAACATTAGATATATTTTTAAGTATATACAAAAAAGTCACACAATAAGAATATGTAATATTCCATTCTAATATGTATTATCCATATTCACTTTAGGTCCATAACATATTTTAGTTATAACCACCATTTGAACCCCTTCTCAAATCATTGTTCACAATAGGCCTGTACATACATAGAGAATCTATCTTAAATAAATGCAGCATAAACACACTTTTTTCCAAACAAAAATGGAAGAAAATCACATATTAATAAACCTCATGACAGAAATTTCATCATGAACTTCACCAAATTCTTTTAATTAGGGTATACAAGCTCAAACTCTTTTCTTCTATATACTCACTTAGGATTGCCAACTGAATTCAAAACATAGTCAAGGAAACATGGAATTTTGACACCTAATAAAATGTAATAAATGGATTTAAATACATGATAAATATCTTATAACATAATTATATCAACCTCCATTATAAATATTACAAGTAGTAATGAAAACTAATGATCTTGTAGACCAATCTATTGATCTATTGACCATCCTCTTAGTAACTTTTACTTGGTCAACCTTTCCTTCTACAATAAATCTCAAAAAAATAATAACTTTCATGTAGGATTTGTTCACTCACCTAAGAAACCCATCACACCTATATATGATTAAGAGAGTTGACTTCAACATCAAATTACTTAATTGGCCATATAAAATAATTTTAATTTATTTAGAATAATATATTTAACATCAGGTCAATGTTAGGGTTCTTTAAGGGTTTAGACCAACTTCTAGTCTTAATGATCGTTCATAAAGCTTAGCTCCTCTTTCTAGAAACCAATGATTTAAGTTTTGATCTTGAACCCTTACTTATCTACCATGAAAAAATTATATTCTCATGCATATAATACATGTGGTAATGATCACTTGAAAAAACTTATCAAGTAGACAACTCTTCATTCTATGCATTTCGAAGACCTTCAATTTTGTTATCCTTTTATTGCAAATATTGAAATGAAACTTCATGAACATAATTGAAAAAACTTGAATCACCTTTGTTAATTAACACCTACTCACCCATGCCTTAGAAACTAATCCTAATACCCTATCTCACCATCATTTCTCTCTTTTTTTTCTAAGACTTTGACCTACAAGTCATAATAGGTCTTGAAGCTAACCTTCCAACCACTATCCTAGATCTTAACACCACATATATATTTCATGAAACCTCTTATCATGATTAAATACTATCATACATTATTCATATATCTTGTTAACAACTCATGATGCCTCATTAAGTCAAGCAAAGTCTAGAACTATTCTAGTTGTAGACTTGGATTGAAGTACTTAAGCCTATAGAATTCATATTAAAATTTTCTTGATTTATCATATACCTATTTTGTATGATCAATAAACTTTATAAAATTACTCTTGTTTAAAGCTTCAAAAACACATCTTTTTAGCATCAATAGAGCATCTTCATAGCTAATTACATAAATCTTCATAGCTCACTCAAAGCATCTTTAGAGTGGCATACATAGATGATTTAAATTTTTTTAGAATAATAGATTTTTATTCCTATTTAATTTAGGGATCTAGATTAATAAATCATTAAATAATATTTTAATAATTATAGTTATAACTTCTATTATTTATCTATTTTACTTTTCTAAAAATAACAACAAATTATGAGAAATATAACTTAGATTAAAATAGGCTAAAATAGCTATTATAGGGTCTAAAATTGGTTGTGCAGGACTGGGATAGTGTCACAAATCAAAATCTATCTTTCATTTGGTAAAAAGATAGGACCACAAAGAACAAGACACTTTGGGGTCCAATGTTGTTGTCTTCTTCTACCATGTTGTCCAAAATTCTCATAAAGACCTAATTTTTCGAGGTTCTTTGTGATGTTCCTGTGTGAGCCTACCTATTAAATCTTGAGTGTTGAATGTTGATGAATCTCACTATAGAGAGGATTTAATCTTCAAACCCTAACCCTCCATCATGTTTGATAAATGGGATTTGAATCACTTAAATAGGGGGGTTATTATGTGTGAGATGCACTAAACATGGCATCCACACCCCTTTTGTAGGCATATTGCCTCTATACCAATACTATGAAGAGGGATCAATTCATATATATTTATCCCACCTAATGTGCTCTGTGTAATAGTGTGATGTAGATCTAATAATGTCAAATTAAGAGTGCTTGAGGTGGTTAGGGACTAGTATGAGAATTTTAATATGTTTGAAGCTCTGTTGGGTGATTGTATGAAAATAATAGGGAAGTTTGCCTTAGTATTTACCTTGTATTCTTCTTTGATTTGTAATATTTTTCACTTGCATTTATAAATGAACTTTGAATGGGATTTTATATGGAACAGTTGGTCATGGGTTAGATGTATTCACACTAGGTCAACATAATGAAGGATAGGTATCAGATGAAAATGACTATTTACACCTAATTTACAAAGGGATATGAGTATAAAAAATGGGATTCCCTAGGGTCCAACACTATAGTCTAGGTATGTTGCTCCTATCCTATAAGCTCAAGACTTGGGGGGGTAGGATTGTCCTAGGAAATAGAGTTTGTTTGAGCTAGAATCAGGTTTTAGGAGTCTATAGATGATTGATAATGAGAAAAAAGGTGTCTAGAAGGGTCACAAAAGCATGCAGGAAGGACATATGGATAGGGTGTCACAATCCACACTCAAACTACCAATTTTTACATTTTATATGACTACATTCCCCCCCACCCTTTATTCTAGTGATGCATCAAATTTAAATACTAGAATAAAGGAAAAATATAAAGTGTACCTAAACTTACCTATAAGGGTGAAGCTCATGAAGATATGTGATGTTGAGTGTGCATAGAGAGAGCACATCATAAAGTGTTAATATGCAAGAATGAACAAAGAGTAGATCAGTTCTTACTAAACACTATATGTCTAAACTAAGAATGTACAAAAACTGGGTAAAAGAGAGGAAAAAAATGAATGAATACACCTCACTAAGTACATGAACTAATACAAAACATATTATTATGTTGAGTAATGTTTGTGTGATGTTGAGTAATGTTGGTTATGTGCTAAACCAAGTGTAATATTTCAAATGGAGATGAGTGCTCAATTCCTCAAAAATGGATTGAGAATGCAAAAGCTAGCCCTTTGGCTCCATTATCACCCACTATGTGAAGCTATGTGATAATGTGTTTGTTAATCAATATTTGAACTATGTGTCCAATCCCTCTTAGTAGGTGGCTCAAGATTACAATGGCTAGTTAGTCATTTGGTTCCATCATTGCCCACTAAGTGAAGCTATGAACTAATACTAGTATGAGTGTGTGTCATATGAGATGGCTCTTGAAGCCCATTAATGCTCTATAATATGACAATGTAGCATGAATAGTTTAATGTGTGATAATAATTAGGCCAATCTTGGCCACTCCAAAAGGTGGAGATTATGCTTATATGCAAGCCATTCAAAAACTAGGAACTAGGCTTATATCAAAGCCACTCTGAAATGATGTCAACCACCTACAAATGGAATAAGTAATGAATCTAATAATAATACCTAAGTAATGTACTGAAATAAAATATAAAATAAGTCAAATGTGTAATGGACATTTTCCCTAATCACTAGTGTCGATAACGGAACTTAGCTTTCTATCTATTTATAGAAAATCTAGGTTTTTTGTTATTTGGATAGGAGCACTAAAAATAAGATACTTTTCTATCTAATGTTGTATTAAATGTATGGTTATCTTAAATTTTACTATTTTTAATCAATTTTATTTATTTTTCAATATTCTCTTGGTCTATTTTTCCTATCTTAGGTTTTGGTTGTTGTTTTAAGTGTTCTAAAAATTAATTTTTGACCTATAGAAGGCTCTGATCTCTATGTCAAAACCCATAATTATTATCCCCTCTTTTAAGGGTATTAATGAATAACCTATAATTAATTCTTATTGAGTCCAACATCCCCTATTTTTTGAAAATTGTGGCCCTTGAGATGTCTTACAGCTTTGTCATTAAAAACCTTATTGTGATACTGGGTTTTTTTAGAATTTGAATATTATCCACTCTAATAAGGTAACATATTATGTGTGTCATTAATTCTAGTGTGTATAGTGTTTCTAATGGTTTACCCTATTTTATGAAAAATGTAGGTTCCATTGAGAAAACACTAGTTTTTACTAGGTAAGGAATCCACCATGCTTCTACTAGCTTTTGGTCTACAAAATTTAATCTTGAACCCTCCATCAGAATGTTATGTTCAAAAAACCCTTTGATTTGAACTAAAATTTAGTATGAATAAATTTGTAGGAATGTTCAACACTTGAACCACTTAAGTCTAATTTTATATTAAGGCTTGGTTACACTTATTATCATCAACCAAACCTTAATATAAAATTAGACCTGAGTGCTTGTGTTTTCCTCATAAACATCCTTATTTATTCTCACTTCATTTAAAATGGTTTAATAGGGTCCCATTTTTTATTTTCTTGGATGAACCCACTCTGAATTAAGGTTTAACCTAAGTATTAATCATAATACCCCCTTCATATTTATTAATGAAAATGGGACCTTATAATTAAAACTTAGCTTAGGTCTTTATTAACTTTGGGTCCTAAATCAAACCTCATGCATCATGTACGATCTAATGATCCTCACTTAATTTTGAGATCTAATCTAATGGTTCAAGGATAACTTACATCTAATGATCATTTCTTCATCATGAGATTTGATCCACTAGTGCAAGGTGAATATTGAAAAGTCAAAGTTCTGTAAAGATGCCAAGTGGTGATAATTTACACCAAGTTAATTAGTAGAGGGTCCCACTTATTAAATATAGCCAATGGCATATGATTACTCTAATCTTCATCTAATGGTCATTTCTTCTCAAGATCTGATGGGGTGGATTGAATCTAGGATATTGGGAATCTTTGAAAGGACACAATGTGACACCCTCACATTTAACCATAGGAACTTCACAAATTTAAAATTCACACTCTTGCTCACATCATTTGATGATCATAAGGATGTTTATAATGTTACCAAAACCTTTAAATTTGGCCTAATCCAACATTTTTGCCTAGATAAAGGGGGCATGTTTTGAATGTTTTTAATGGGGTTTACACTAATATTTTATCTAAGATTAAGATTTAGGCATTTAACCTAAGTTTTATTTAGATTTTAGGCCTAGCTTAAACCTAATGCATCTTTTATAATCCTATGACTCTCACTTAATCATACCAACATGATTCAATGGTGAGAGATCTTCAAATAATACTTAGGGAGCTTGAGAGCTTGACATGTGGAAAGAACCCAAAAATTAGAGATTGATGATGTGACAATATGCTAGGTGGAAAAATCTTTTGAATTGATACTTATGATGACCAATGAGGCAACAAACCTAAGATTATGATCAATGTCTAGTGCTTTATCCTCAGATCTTGATCCAATAGAGTGAAACCAAAGGCAAAATTCAAAGGCTAACGACTAGTTGTCCTTGAGATAATTATGAAAAACATCATGAAATCATGTCAAATAGATGCCACATAGTATCCACATAAGTAAAAGATGACAAAAATTAGATTTTTTCCATATAGAAAACCAAATGTATAAACAATTAAATCTCAATTGAATCAAAGGCATGAATGAACCTAGGTCTAAATAACCTTCACCATTAAATCTCCTATAGAGTCTAAAAAATTGCATAAAATAAGAACATTGTGAATGGTCAAATCACAATTAAACTTGTAAAATAATTCTAAGTATGAGAAGGATAACCCTGAGACTTTAATAAAGTGTTCAACATTTTAAAAATTTGAGAAGTAATGGAAGTAGGAAGACAACAATGGAGGGAAGAGATAGAGTTAGATGTCATGGCATTGAACAATAAGTGAAAGAATTGGTATGAGATCTTATTTACCATAGAATAAATGTAGTCCCTCACTTAGAATAAGATGAGAATTGAGGTATTCAACACTAAATACCAAGACCTGGTTGATGTGCAATTGGTTAGACTTCATAATTCAACTATTAAACCTAAGGTACTTCATTATATCAATGTGCTTGATACACTTTTTATTTATTATAGAGTAGATGATGACTAGATTGTGCACGATGGAACATCTAGAAGGATTTCTTACATTTACCCTATAGCCTTTGAGGGTTACTACAAAATTCCATGGTCCCATGTTTATTTTCCCTCAATCAAGAATTATACCACTCAAAATGACCTTGACACCATGCTAAGACCCTAGCTCAACTAGGGAAACCATGTATCTAGATATTTCCAATGGAGAATTCTAATTGCTCAATTTAGGGAAGGAATTAGCTTTGTCATAACCTTGTTAATTAGGATTTCTAGGGTTGACATAACCACTTATGTCAATCCCAGAAGAGTTTTCTATGTGCACTTCTTGATAGATCAACAACTCACCCCTCCTATTAGAGACATGATAATCATCCACCTAATATACCAATTTATAGCCACTAAGAGGAAGAACAAAAAACAATTCTCTATGATTTCTTATTTTTTTGATTCTTTTCTTACTTCTACCAAATTACCCTAAATCAAGAACTAGTCCCCTAGGGGTAAAACAACTATTTCCCACCATTACTTTAAGTTTCATATTTTCAAATATGGGAACCATATATAATTCATTTATTACTACATCTATCCCACTTTAGTTAAGGCTATAACTAGATCCCCTATGACTAGAGTGCACCCCTTTATCAAAAGGCATGTGGAAATAATAGGGGATATTTGGTATCATCCTGATTGCACCATAATTAGAATTGTGGGAACTTTGTCCCCACCATATAGGTTTCTTATATATGTGCCAAATAAGCTGGCTAAATATGACATCAATTTATAACTCATCAATGAAATTGATGGGGTATATAAATAAACTAAAAAGGCCCTCCTCCACCCATTTCTCCTGATCATTAGAAGAACCACATTAACACCATCCTAAGACCTTGGCTCAACTATGAAAACCATGTATTCAAATATTTCCAAGGGAAAATTCTAGTTACTCAATTTATGGAAGGAATTAGGGTTGTCATAACCTTGTTAATTAGGATTTCTAGGGCTGACATAACCACTTATGTCAATCCCATTGTGGTTTCATATGTGCACTTCTTGATAGATCAACAACTCACCCCTTTTATTGGAGAAATGATAAGCATCCACCTAAGATACCAATTTATATCCATAAAGAGGAAGAAAAAAAACCAATTCTCTATGATGTCCTATTTTATTGATTCTTTGCTTACTTCTACCAAATTACCCTAAATCAAGAACTAGTCCCCTAGGGGTAAAACAACTATTTCCCACCATTACTTTAAGTTGTATATTTTCAAATATAAGAACCTTATGTAGTTCATCTATTACTACATCTATCCCACTTTAGTTGATGATATAACTAGATCCCCTATGAATAGAGTACACCCCTTGATCAAAATGCATGTGGAAATAATAGGGGATATTTGGTATCATCTTGATCGCGCCATATTTATAATTGTGGGAACCTTGTCCCCACCATATAGGTTTCCTATATATGTGCCAAATAAGCTGGCTAAACAAGACATCAATTTCTAACTCATCAATGAAATTTATGGGGTATATAAATAAATGAAAAAGGGCCTCTTCCACCCATTTCTCTTGATAATTAGAAGAACCACATTACTAATTTGGAAGTAAGTAGACATCATGTCTAGATAGAGATAAGATTTTTCTTCCAAATGGATGAATTAAGGATGTGGGATCCTAAGGGAATAGTGAGGGACCACTTGAGAGACAAGAAATTACTTAAGATAGTGTATGAATACCAACCTAGATTTTATGATCATGTATGCACCAAGGCTAATAGTTTTGAGGAATTAATAGCTACGCTTAAAGAGTAAAATGCCAAGTTAGAACATAGGATAAAAAATGAGAAAAAAATAATAGAAGACATCTAAAAAATGCACCACCTCTAGTATCATCTACTTCCATCCACCTCTAAAACACCTCAACCACTTCTTCAAGTAAAATTACCACAACCTCAAGACCCTAGTAAGAAGTAATTGGAAGAGAGGCTGGGTGAAGCAACCTCATATTTAAGGCCTTCACAAATAACACTATCTCTAGTGGAATATGTACACATAGTATCTCTTGAGCCATATGAAATAGTTGAGGCTATTATAACAGTTCTTGAAGAGGCCTGTGGTTTAGATAGAGAGGAAATAGATGAAGACCTTGACACCCAAGTAGGGCAAGTTGTAGAGGCCCATGAAAAAATGGAGGGGATTGAGAAAGATAAGGGAAAATAACCTAAGTTGGCCTTAGTTCCAACTATGACTCAAAATAAGAAGAAACTAAATTTATCCCTTATCCCTACTAGATCCAAGAAGACCAAACTTCCATTTATCCATCATGCCTATGATATAAATCTATTTAGTGATGAGTTCCACATCCATGGGCCAATCATTCTAAACTAGTTAATAGAAGGGAAAATCAAAAAAAATTCATTCATGGACCATTCATGGACATTGACACAAAATATTAGCATTGATGTGAATGAAGACCTTCAACCATGTATTCTTGAAATGATGAACGAATAGGAAGAAAAAAAGCTAGTGGAAGCAAAGGGTCCTAGTGACAAGAAAATGGATACTTTAAGGAAGTCTAGTGGCATAAAGGTGGATATTATAGATACCACCAAGCTCACTGAGCCCACCACTATAGTACATTTCAATCCAGACACTTTAGGGCTAGAAAATATCACCACATGGAAGGTTGTGGTGGGTATAGAGGAGTTCACCTTTCAAAGGGTGGAACCATTTATAGGCCTAACTCCAATGGGAGGATATGAATTGGGAGAGCATCCCATTAACTAAGAGGATGTGGAGAGCTTATTTGGATCTCAATCAACATAAGCAATGGTAGGAATTAGGTGATTGAAACAACAAATTGTGAACTTGAGGAAGGATAAGCAAGACCTTGAACATAGGGCATCCTTTCTATAGTTGATGAGGTGATAATTTTTTTGGGTGAATCATTATTTGACATGTTTGAAGCCTTAAAGTCCATAAAAATAACATAGAGTGCCTTGATACAATAGCTAAAGTACTCAAATCCTTGGTAATTTTGTGGCAAGCTTCAAAAGATCAAATAACTAAGCTCATTAACATGTAGGTATAAAGGTAGATCTCAAGCTTTAGAAATATTAGCCTAGGATATTTGAGGGTAGTCCTAGGAATTATTGTAGATAAATTACAAGATTTGAGAACATGGAATAATAATGTCATTGAGCATGTGAGGAATATTAGACTTGGATGAGTAGGATTGAAAAACTCCTAGGAACCATGATAATAGAGCCTTCACAACCCACTACCATTAGGTTAATAGATGATAAAGAGTTAAAATAGAGACCCACTACCACCATTCAAGAAATAAAGGGAAAGAACATGGGTCAATCTAGTAGTAAGAACCATAATATCTAGATATCATCTTTAATTTGGGAGAGTTAATTACAAAGGCCAGAAGTATCAAGGACCCATGCTAAGGAATGCCAAAGAAGTAAATAAACTAGCAAAACAAGAGGGTGGATGTTTGATAAATCCTAAATTATATTTGGAACTAATTAATGAAAAAGAAACTAATTCCAAAAACATCCTCCAATAAACACAACCAAAAGGCCCACTGCTAGCTTGATAGAAGATTCTACAGATTATAATTTTTCACACATTTGTAAGAATATAATATTCTATTATATAAGTATATGTTAGTTTGTTATCATATACACTTTTAGGTCAATCAAGTGTACAATATCATATGTATTTTAGAATTTTTATACAAGGATATTTTTCCTTATTGTACACATACGTATAGTGAAAACTGATTGGTACACCTCTTATGCTTTCTATAAATAGGAAGGGTTACCATTTTGTAAAGGGAGAGATATTTGAGTAAAGAATTATATACTTGGAATAATTAATACATCTAAGGAATTTTGTAAAGTTTGTTTATATGGTTATGTTAAGGGTTAATAGCTTCTCACTCAATTTCTTATCTAGATCTCAAATTTGAATGGTTTCTTTAAATTCTGAATTGCATTCTTGTTATAGGGTTGTTCATCTGTGCTATGCTAGATTAGTTGAAAAGATCATAAGTTGCTTCAATTTAATTTTTTATACATAAAATATGTGAATTATCTATCTATGTGTAGTATAAAAACATTAAATCATACTTGGTTATTACTTGCATTTTCAACTTATCCTTAGAATTTTGCTTGCTTGTAGTGAAAATTGAGCATTAGCTATTTTGCATCACATATTAGTTTAAATGCATGTTCAATCAACTAAAACTTTATCATAATGATTGAGATTAATATTATCAATCAAATTCAATTAATTTATACCTCACCCTTCTTTTCATCCCCATTTTTTAATAACTCCCTATAGCTTAGATCTCATTGTCAAATATTCACTTAGATTAGTGTAGTTTAGAACTTTGATCAAGATTCACCAAATTCACAAAGGTTTGGATCAAGGTGGCTACCGACCACCAAATAATATAAATATTGTGGAATAACATAATTTTATTCACCACTATTCCATCATAGGTATTACAATTACCAAATACCTACAACTCATGCTATGATTTCTTAGGATTCTAAAATGAGAAGTGTTCTCTAAACACTGAGAGCACCTGTGGTACACTTAGAGGCATAAACACTTTCCTCAAAATAAAGATTCTTAAAAGTGTGTTATGATAAAAAATGCATGATGTAACAATGATAATCAAAAAAAAATCTCAATATATATTATGGTTTGTATTGGATATTGTTAGATCAATAGGGTTATGCCTAAATAGATGTAACAATGTAATAACATGTGTAGTATACTAAATTGAAATTAGAAATATTAGTTGTTAATTATTATTTTTTAGTTGTTAGTTTTCAAGTAAGGATGAAGGATGATGTCCATCATGTCATCTATAAAATAAATATAGTGCATGATGTGTATCATGGCATTTCTAACAATGAGAAGCAAACAAGATTAAAACACACAAGCAAGAAGCATACAAGAGTGGCCAAGGGGCCAAGAAAATAAGGGAAATGGGCACATGTCACTCAAATTGGAAATAAATAATATAATTCATGTTCAAATTACCACATACATGTATAATTAAAAATAATCAAGGTTGGCACAAAGGCCATAATCACATAGAAAAGTATAAACAAAGGACATTGGCAAATGTCCTAAGGCACATGCAAGAGGCAAAACAAGAACTGAGAAATGAAATCATATATAGCTACTCAAATAAATAAAGGAAATCATGTAAATGTTGGAAATATAATCACATATAAATAATCAAAGTAAGAATTGAAAGTATACAAAACATGGAGTACAAGACTAGGTAAATGCTAAGAAATACACAAGTGATATATACTAGTGAGTGTCAATAGAATAATTTGGGTAAGATATTAATTAATGTACATCATCATGATAACTATAGTGTGTGGTTTAGGAATTAAATAACTTGGATGGTGTAGTCATATAGAAGATGCCCTTGGCAGGTAGATATATTGATGTATGTGTCTAATGTAGAAGTAAGATACCCCCTTAATGGGTAGAGTGAACCAATCAAGGATATGGGTGTCACTACACACACTGAAAGGAGATCAAGTGAAGTATGTTAATTTAGATAAATCAACAAACAATAGCATAAAAGAGCAAAATGTGAGTCTAACATGGTAGTAGAAATGTAAAACATGGATAATACATATAATTTAAATACTTTTGGTGTTTAAAATTGTTTATTTTTTTTTGTATTTTATAATTTTGTATTGTTTTTGGTATTTTTAAAGTAAGATATTTATAATAAATCATAAGGAGACTATGTACAAGAAATATTGAGAGTAAATGATACTAACCAATGAGTCTCATGAGAGACTCGTTATCATCGTGTCTTGTATCAAGGAGAGAAATTGTGCATGATCATGAAACATGATGGAAAGGATGAGATTGTGACTCTAAAATCTATGTATACTATAAATTCTTTGAAATATCTATAGTTGAAACTAACTTTGGGGTCCCCTTATAACTCTAAGAAGTGGATGCAACTATGGGGTTCTTAGGGACCAATATTTTAGTAGAATAATCTCTCTGAATATGTGCTCTATGTGAAAATTGATCATTTTAAATTCATCTTGTATAAAAATATGAAGATCATTCACATGCCTTGAGATATTTTTTTCATCAAAGCATGAGACCTTAATGATACTACCCTAGGTGTGAACACTGTAGCTGGAAACTATCTAGAATCTTAAAGATATGGTTTCTCTAAAAGAGGCCTCTATGGAAGTGTATGAACTCTTTATGTTGGTGATGGAGGCCTTGATTGTGTTTGAATCAAAACTAGAGGAAGAACTATAACTGGTGGGGAAGATAAAACTAGTGACTGCAAAGTAGGAGATGGCTCTAAAGTGGGGAGTGATAACTCATACAAAAATCCACCAACTATAACAAATTGATTAATATGAATGGATTTCATGAATATGTTCACTATATAAGGTATCTCATGAAGTTTTTAAATCCATGGTTGACCAAGCAACATATCAAAGACTCTTCCACTAGGAAAAATAATAAATGGTGTGGCCACATGTGTTGGACCAACCTATAAAAGAAGTACAATCTCACCCAATGAAATATGTATGTACCTACTAAATATATCAATAATTGTGTCTATCAAGGTAATATATTACTCTAAATATGCTAATTTTTTTAGTAGTGTCATAGTGCACATGTTCACACTGGATCCATTATCTATGAGAACACTATGAATGGGATGATGAATAATGTAAGCTCTAATAAAGAGTGCATGGTAATTCGAATCATCCTTAACTATCTCATATTCTAAAAAGGAGATCAAAGCTCTGGATGGAAAATTCAAATTATACACACCAATCATGTTACTTAAAGGATGTGACTCAATTAAAGGTGCTTGGTATGTAGTTGGTGGAGGCTGTGCCTGATATTCATGGTGAATACCTAAGGTGTCTTTTGTATCTTATTTATAATGTTGTGGGAAATGATCTAAGAAAAAATTTAGAGCCTTATCCTATGTTTTCATTCCATGAGGAGGCTTAATTGGAGTACCAAGACCAACAAGGTTCCCATCTATCAAGTATCATATCGTGTGTTGTAAACTACTGCATCTATTTGATGTGTAGCTTAGTGCCCTTTGAAAATGATAAAATACAATTTTGATCATATCCACGTAAAAGAGTCTTTGTTGTATCAACTTCTTTAATAGGAGGGAGAGATATGATATTTCATTCCAATAGCTACTATAGGACTCTAGCTAGAGATACCAGTAGATTGGTAAAGGCTCACTAAGGAGGTGTTAATAAAACCACTTATTGAGGGGGATATAAAGTTATATTAACTATAGGTTTATTTTGAATTTTTCCATCATTAACCTTTACTTTATATGGGACTTTATTATTACTCTTTTTTTAATTTTTGATATGATTGTGTACTTGAGTTTGCCCATTGAAATTAATTTGACTTCTCTTTCTTTTAGTATATGACACAAATCAGTGAAGGAAGAGAACCATTTGAACATTATTAACTCATGAAAATCTGGTAAAAGAATCTATTTGAAGAGATCCTATAATTCTTGATTGGCCATGGGGTAAGTCATTTTATCAAATATAGTCTTATATTGAATAACATAATCTATGAGATGCTCATTTGACCCTTGTTTCTATTATACAACTTGGGCATAAGAAACCTTGTCACCTGTGTTAATGTTAAATGAGATAGGAACATGCTAGCCAAAAGATTGAATGCATTAACTGACTAATTTGATAGACTATAAAACCATTGTAGAGAATAATCCTTTAGACTCCATGGAAATAGAACAACCAGTCATTTGACCCAAAATCTAAGCATGTTATGTTAAAATCTATCAAGTTTGTCTCTATATCACCCTTGTCATCATATAAAGTGATCTTGGGTTGAAAAAAACTTGGTGGTAAGGGTGTAGAAGCAATATGACATGTCAATGGTGTATGAAGTAGAGTAAAAGAATCTAAGTCTTGTGTTGGTCTAATGGCACCTTGCTCAAGATGTATCACCTTTGATTGAAGACATTTTATCTCTTACATAAGAGAAATCACATCGGGAGACAAATATGTACTACCCATAACTGGTGGTGCCTCATAGGAAGGTTGGGATACTATAAGGTGTTGTTGAGACATAGTTGTCCATATAATGTCATTTGCAACTAGTTATTCTATGGTTTGATAAGATTTATTATTGTTTGGTTTTTACTATTCTTCTTATAGTATTTTAAGAATATCATCTTGTATATCAAGATGTTTATTTAAAATTTCTTGAGGCTCCCTCTTATCATTTTCATCAAAGCCAATATATTGGGCCATTATTAAAGTAGGAAAAAAAATAAAAAATGGATTTATTTTTTGTAATAAGCAAAATGTGATAGAAAGAAATTACTAAATAAAGGAAATGTAAGGGCCTAAAAATAGTAAACTGGAATATGTATCAAAAGGATACAAAGCTCACAAACATGTAAGGTGATACCTAAAGAAGCAAAGGGACCTAGTAAATTCAACTAGAGTTTGAAAGATTTTTTTAAAAATTATTAACTTAAATTTTAAAAATTAATGTGAAATAATGATTTAAATATGTAATAAAATCATAAAAATATTATAAATTTTAGCAAGGAAATTACCCTAGGGTTTTTAGGGTTTTTTTATTAAAATGATGTAAGTCAGGTTCACCAAATATTTTAACTTTGTTGGGAATAATAGAGTTTTATTCCTATTTTAGTTAAGGGTATGGACTAATAAATTAATAAATAATATTGAAATAATTAGATTCCTAATTTTTGTAATTTATCTATCTTTTTTACTTTTCTAAAGATAAAAATAAATTAAGATAAATGTAACTTATCTTAAAATAGGATGAAACATCTTTTGTAGGGTCTAAAATTGGCTAAGTAGGACTAGAAAAATGTTATAAATTATAATCTAGCATTCATTTAGTGAAAGGATAGGACCACCAAAAATATGAGACTTTAGGGTTCAGTGTTATTGTTTTCTTTTGTTGCTATTGTCCAAACTACTCTTAGAGACCTAATTTTTCTAGGTTCTTTACATTGTTCCTATGTGAGCCTACCTATGAAATCTTAAGTGCTCAATGTCAATAGAGATTAATGTAGAGAGGATTTAATATTCACAACTTAACCCTCCATCATTCTTGATAAATGAGATTTGAATCAATTGAAGAGGGGGAGTTAGTGTGTGTAAGATGCATTGAAAGTGTAATCCACAACCCTTGTGTGGGCACACTACCTACATACCAATACTCTAAAGATGGATCAAGCCATATGTAATTCTTGCACCTAATGTTCTTTGTGCAATATTGTGATGCATATGTTATAATGTCAAATTGAAAGTGCTTGAGGTGGCTAGGGACTGGTATGAGAGTTTGAATATGTTTTTAGCTATGTTGAGTGATTGTATGTAGATAATAGGGAAGTTTACCTTAGTATTTTTCTTGTATTCATTAATTCTTTATAATATTTATCACCACCCTTTATAAATGAACTTTGAATGGGCTTTTATAGGGAACAATTGGTCATGGGTTAGATGTATTCATGTTAGGCTAACATAATGAAGGATAGGTATCAAATGAAAATGACCATTTGGGCTCAATTTTCAAAGGGACAAGAGCACTAAAAATGAGACACCCTAGGGTCCAATGCTATAGTCCAGGCATGGTCCTATTTTATAGGCTCAAGACTTAAGGGGATAGGATTGGCCTCGGAAATAATGTCTATTTGAGATAGAATCAGGTTTTAAGAGTTTATAGATGATCAATAATGAGAAAAAAAGGTGTCTATAAGGGTCACAAAAGGATGCAAGGACCTATGGATAGGGTGTCACAAGCTAAATTCAAACTACTAATTTTGAAATATTATATGACTACAATAGATCTTTCAAGCTGAGATTTTAATCATTTTCAAATCCCTCAACACCCCATGTAGAAACTCAAAAAATATCTCTCATGTTCAAATACTATCAAGCATTATTCATAGCATTCAAATCATCATAGCTCATTCAAATCATCTTTAGAACTACTTACATAGATCTTTAGAATATATAACTTCTTCTTTAGAGATCACTCATTTCATCATGATACCTTCACATACCATCTCACAAGATCTAGATAAATATTTACAAGTGACTTGATACTAGACATATTGACTTCTGCTTACTCATGTTGATATTAATAATATTTATCAAGTTAACATAAGAACATTTTTAAAATAGTAATCTCACATCATTGCTTACATATAGAAACAACATTCACTATGATATTAAAAATAATACACACACTTAAAATCTTACTTGACCGTGCACCTTCATAAGAAACTTTGACATTGATGATAACATACATACCAAAACTCAATAATGAATGAAAATTCTCCATAGATAATGCCTCTAAAATTGTAAGGCATGTACTATTACAACAAGTTCTAGGTCATGTGGAACATAATTTGCCTCATAAGGCTTCAACTTCATAGACTCATATGTTACAATTACTTCTTCCTATATATTAATCCCTCTAATTCCATCCCTAGACACATTTATGATGACTAAAAATTGACAATTCAGATTAGGAACTCTTAGCACAAGTGCCAAAGTAAGGTTTCTTTTCAACTCCTGGAAAGCATCTTTGTAATTAACTAACTAAAAAAAAAATTATTCTTTCATTAAAGAGAGGTAATAGGGAGGCTTGGCTATCCTCAAAAAAATTGGCACAAATTTTCTATAATATCATATTAAACCCATAAAACTCCTTACCTCGTGCATGTTATTTGGTGTTGGCCACTCTATGATGGATTTGATCTTAGATGTATCCATGGAAATCCCATCTATTGAAATAATGTGCCTAAGATATTATACCTTATTTTGAAAGAAATCACAGTTGGGTAGCTTCTCATAAAGCTTATGTTTCCATAATTTCTATAGAACTAACCTTTGATGCTCTAAATGTTCTTCTTCACTCTGATAATATATAATAATATCATCCAAATAAAATAAAACTAAATGGTTTAGATAATCCCTAAACATGTTATTCATAAGATTCATGAATGTATCCAGAGTATTTTTAATCCCAAATTGTAACACTATGAAATCATAGTGCCCATACTAAGTTTTGAATTTTGTTTTGGGAATATTTTCTTCATGAATTCTCAACTGATGATAACTTTATTGAAGATCTATCTTAGATAATAATGTTTCCCCATGATTGTAATTTAAAATATTTTTTATGTAAGGCAATGGATACCTATTTTTTATTGTCCTTTCTCAACATCCTATAATCAATACACAGGTAAAGAGTACCATCCTTCTTGATGAACACAATTAGTGTACCCCAAGGTGACACACTTGATTGAATCAATTATTTAGATAACAACTCATATAATTGAGATTTTATCTCAAGTATTTCTATCATAGTCATCATATAAGGTACCTTAGACTATAGTTATGATCCTCAAATGATATCAATCCTGAAATCAAACTTTTTCTTAGGTATTAAAACCATTAACTCCTCTGGAAAAACATCTTAAAAATCAATTATAAAAGGATAATATTCAATTGAATATTCCTTATATTCCTCCATTTCATTTATTTTAACAATATATGTTGGACATCCATTCCATTGAGCTTTCTTACACTAAACTATAGAAATTTTCTTGGGTTTTAGCTCTTTTTTTACTCCCTGAATTGGAGTTTGATTACCTAAATCATAAAATAATTCCACTTTTTTGTAGAGTAAATACACCTTAGCCTTTTGTTTCACTAACCAATTAATCCATAATATCACATCATATGACCCCAATAGTGCAACATATATATCCACTATTGTAATGAACTTAGGAAACCTAATCTCAACTTGATAAGACACATCAACTTTTACCTTAGACTCATTCACATACTAAATAAACAAAGTATTTTCCATAATTATATCTTTCCTACCCAACTTATTAGGCAATCCAGGTGCATTAAAGCATTTAGTATCTCTAGTGTCAATTAAAATAGAAATAATATGATAAACAATGTACCTACCAACTCAATGGGGGAATCCTAAAACTCAACTTGATGATTGTCAATAGTTGCATGAATTCTCCACTGAAAGGTTCCCTACTAAGTATTTGATCTCTTTTTCCTAATATTGGACTTCTCTTGGGTACATTTCCTAGCATAATGGTCATTTCCATAGATGAAACACCCACCTGGTAGACCTTTCCTATTTTTTTTGTTGATTTACCCTAAATCCTCCTCTATGGTGTGGATTTTAACACCTCTAATATCATCAATAAACACAAACTCAACTAGTATTAGAGTATTTTGATTTCACAATCTCATTTGACTATATGTTGACTTGACCACTCATAGTATTATCTTGGACTACAACATGAAATAGTGGAAAATGACTCATATGTAAATAAAATAAAGATTAGACATACTAAATACACACTAACTAAGCTATTTACACATGTTTTGAGACTCTTAATTTATCAAAACACACACCCTAGGCCAATAGGTCATACTTGCTTTGGTGATGGGCTTATGGGCTTGTATCACTATTGACCCTATCTTTTCCCCATGACTCCATTCATACATTAGATATCACAAAACTTAAAAATTGTCTTGATACCCATTAAGGGATTACACAATATATCTAAGTTTCATCTATGACTATTTTGTATGGAATAGTACTAACAACCACTATGATAGACCTAATTAGGCCTCCAAACTACCCTATTTTGGAAGGTATAGAGAGTATAGATTTGATATAAGGCCCATAAATCATATAATAAGTGTAAAATGACATTATAGGACTCTCCAAACTAGAACCTAGTCAGTTGTTAATCTAAACCATGACTAAACTCTTTTGTCTCAGTCAAAGCAGTGCGTGCAAGGCTTAAAAACAAGTTTGAACTAGAAAACACACTTACCTTTTGAGTTAAAATTTGAAACTTGGGCAAATTTATTCAAGTGACTAAACCATTAGGATTTCAAATATTTATAAATTTCCATTAGACCATTTGTCAAATCAACAAAGCCCTAGTTAGGGCCCAGTCAACACACAAATAAAGATATAGAATGTAGTACAGGGTTTTAAAAGCCCAAATATTTTTTTATAAGATTATTTTCATCCCCTCTAGGTGTCTAATCATTCACAATGAAATAATTAATACTCTAAACATTGACTGTCTATCTCTCCTTCACTGCCCTATCTAGTTCAGTCACACAACCCTATGAAAAGTATGAACAAAAATCTAAATTTTTTATCTCCAATCCATATATTTTGTTATTCAATCATTAAATTTTTTTAATACATATATTTTTCATGAAATATCCATGCATACTAGTATCTCACTCAACTTATATGCTCAAATCCTATTCTTGACCTCACACAACCAACTCCCAAAATTAAGTTAATAGCTTACTAATAAAAACAAGATATTAACCACTTAATGATTCATATAACTAACTTGAAATACTATATAATAAGATCTCCACATCCATATTATTTAATTATCCACAACAATCTTTGCCTTTAGACATGTTTAGGCCTTATTCAAGCTCATGAGATACATTTTCAAATTTTCAAATTTGAGTAACATAGTTTTGGAGGGAACTCCACCTAGCATACTTATAAAAATTAAGACTCAACCTAGACATGACAAGCACATTTAAAAACATGGTGATGTTCCTACATTACTCTATCTAAATGTTTATCCCCTCTAAAATTTACACTTAGATTCCTATTACTGAAATCATTTCTAATCTTATCATTTTGATTCTTAAACTAGTTCTTCGTTTTCCTATTTATTTTTTAGTTATTATTTTTGAAGGTTATTTTAGAACTTCCAAAATTTTTCTTGAACTTCCAAACTTTTTATTGAACTTCTCTTTAACATGAGTAAGATATTTTAGCTTCTGCTCATTCTTAACTACCTTGTTAAAGACGTAATCCATAGTCGATATCCCATACACATCTACGTCACCTCTAATCTTAGGTTTTAACCCCATGATAAACTTCCTAATGTGGAACCTCTCATCTACTTGATATTGAGGAACATACTTAGGAGCTTAGTTAACTACTCCCAATACTCATATCATCAAAAGGTTTCCCTACCTTAGATTCTAAAAATTTATTAGATTTTGATCAAAATATAGCTGAGGTAGTCACCATGATCTTAACATTATCATGAACTACCCCCAAGTGGTGGTATAAGAGTTGATATTCACCTTGATTTTCTTATTTTCCCACCAAGGTATCACTTCACTAGCTAGTTGATAAGCTCCCCAAATTGGTTTCATGGCCTCTGAGTAATCTTAAATTTTAAAATATTTTTCCATATCAGTTATCCATGCTTTGGATCAATCCCCTAGCATAGTTCCATCAAACTTAGGTGGATTCACTTTCTTTGTCTCTCATGTCAACTCTGTAGCTACATGATCCCTATTATTTTGAGGTTCTTCCTCCTACCTATACACATGATTAAATTACATCTCAATAAATTTCTCCTCATGTTCTTCTTGATTATCTTCCTCCACATGGCCATGAACTTCCTTCTCTAGGGTTGTAAGATGGTTATTATTTTCATTCATGGATGTGAGGATATAATCTAATTTCATATCTTGTTATATATTAAATTAATTGGGATTAACTATAGGGTTATCATTAAAATTATTTGAAGAACCCTCACCATTTTCTCTACCATGTTCCACTCTCTTTTGTACAACAAGGAAATGAATGCATCAATAGACTCATTAAGTCCAAGAGTTTGAGCCTAAGATCTGATACCACATGTGATAACCTAATTGGGGTTACCCAAATAAGCAACCATGCTTTTAAATAATAGATATCATGGATAACACAAATAAGATTGATACTAAAAACATAAATAAACAATTTTTCATTTGATATAAATTATTTATAAGACTATACTGTAAAACATCAATGTTACATCCATGGATGCAATTCTTCATACAAATGAACAACCACTACTATCAAATATCTTATAAAGTAAAATTTATATTTTATCATAGCCACTATTGGATAATGAAATATCTATAACAAATACAATAGTATAAATGCAATGAACAATCATTGATATATGGATTTAGGTACCATGAAACCATAGAGCTCCACATAACTCAATCCATACTCATAATTAGAGAAGATTCTAATCAATGTATTTTAATTGAGGAAGGGACGGTATCATCTGAGTGCTTTACTCTAACCATAGACCATGGTCCCCTCCACACTTCCCAAAATAGGACTGGCCCTACCCTTCATATAAGTGCAGATAAAAAAATAGAACCCATGTGTAGTAATCATAAATGTAAATATAGTTTTCATAAGAAACATGGAAATATGTTCTTATATCTAACGACATCAACATATAAATACATACAATAAATCCCAATGAAATGATAAATGTCTCATCTAAACATTACTTTGGCCCAACTTTTTAATAAAGAAATCAAATATAAATCTTTGTCATTCACCCACACTAAATTCTTTGTTATAACTCATATATAGTAATGATGTTAAGGCATAGGTATACGATTATACTTGGTATCCTTATATAACTATGTTATGAAATCCATGAATCCACACTACAATATATACAAATAACTAAAATTAACATTAATTAAATTAGAAATCATATGGTTTAGCATACATAACTACTGAATGCAAGTTTCCACTAATGATGGTATTTTTATTTTATTCATTTAATACAATTTACATTAAAAATATGCATAAGATTGGTTTTTCATATCTATAACCTATATGCCCATCTTGACATTTTTATTCCATTTTACAAAAATAAATAATACTCAAATTTTCTCACATTTATAAAATAACATTTATTTCACACACACATCAACAATGATCAATTGAGTATCTCATAAATAAATGTTCCTAAGATAGATCAATCGATATTAATACTAGGGATTATACAATACAATTCCACTCATTTATGCACCAAACATTATAACATGTTATCATCATACAAGATCTCATAATCTTTTCCATTTACATAAGCATACAAAGACTATTATTGATCCTCGATCATAACTAAGTTTTTGGTTTGAAGGAGATTTCTATAGTAAGATAATTTCTACTCTTTCAACATTGGATATACGAAAGAAATATAGTCAAATAATTATCATTTTAAAAACTCCATATAATTAATATTTTTGACTAAATACTTTTCCCAATATTTATTCTCTATTTAATAAAACAATTGTATGTATATCAGTTTTCACATGATTTATACAACTAGTTTTTTTGACATCTCAAGTATTGAACTCTCATGTTATAAAACCCCAAACACTTTACATCTGAATGGTCATGGTTCGTCTGAATCTATTGAATCTAATTTTATTCCATGATACTTTTATTCTTGACTTTTATTTTAAAGCCTTTATTTATTGTTTTTTATATTTTATTTATTTTCAAATGCAATTCCATTTTTTTTAATTCCTCAATAATATTCTATATATATATTATCTATTATAATAAAATATGAATTGATACCAAGGATGACTTAGACGGGAAGGTCAAAAGTAACAATATTTTTTTGAGATAAGTCTCCCTACCTATGGTCTAAGTAATGATACTTGCTTAAGTAATAAAAACCAAAGAAAAATAAAGTACTATAACCATGCAATTTAGAAATGACTAAAATAATAACTTTCAAGACATAATCAACACACACATGATTTATTTTTAATGACAATCAAAAGTATCATTGAAAAATCATTTAAGACCATATAGACTATGATGATCATTAAATGTGAATGAAACTAAGTTATAAATCAACATGTAGTAAATAGATATTAGCCAAACAAACACAAGAAATCACATGTATTTAAGACATATGTGGTGTGTGCAGGTTCATACTTGTTTATGTTTTTACCCCCATCATAACTATCTTCACTTCCCTTTCTGATGATACATTCCCTTAGAATTTTGAGGGTGAACTAATCCTACATCCACCTCAATAATATAAATGGTATTTAATCCATAACCAACATAAGTCATAATAAACTATTGAATCAAGCTAACATAGTTAATCATACAACCAATGACTGTAATCAAAATCATAAATAATTAGTTCATAATCCAATAAAATTCATAGATACTAGTCCATCATAATCAATTGTCAAATTAACTAATCTTCTATCAACAAAATCCTCTAACTGGCTATCTAGAAGAATATTGGGATGTAACACTTATTTCATTTTATCCATGTCCCCTTTTAATGAAGAGTTTATATCTCTTCTTAGGATTATGATTATTATTTTGAATATATCTCTAATGATTTTTAATTTTTTTTTAAACATATCCTCCATTTGTGCTCTCAAATATGGTAAAAGTAGAAAAAAAAAATCATTCGACTCTCTAATTTTCATTTACTAGTTCCTCCAATTTTTCCTTATTATCTTGAAACTTTGATCATAATCCTTCACACTCTCCTTTTTTCATAAATTATACCATTTTACTAAAAATTTACATAAATATATCTATAAATTATAAATATACCTTACATTTTCCTCATATCTCAATCCATGTCTTCTTATGGACTGGGTTTGCCTTATTGTACCATTTCAAGGAATCGTCCCTTAATGTGCCCATGAATTTTAACAACATTAATTTATCATTTTTTTTCTATGAATTATCTATTAATATTCCAAAATGAGTAATTTATATTTTTCATGTTTGGTGTCTTTGAAAAATAGTTACAATTTCATTCTATTGGATTTCATTTTATAACATTCTAATTTATTTTTGACTAGTATTTGAACTACTTAAAATCTTCTCATTTTAACTATTCCTCTTATCATTTTTGTTTTTATGTTTTATATCATTTTTATGTTACATATGGTCTAATCATTATATTATCTTTATTTATGTTTCCTTCAAAACACTTTTTACCAAATAATTCTTCTTGGTTTGTTACAAACTCCCTTATTCTCTCAATTTATTTGCTTCGTAACTTAATACTATTTGTTATTTCTTCTGTTTAAAATATTTATTGTCTATGAAACAAGCAGTCTCTTTTAATGTGATGTGTCACTTGGGATGTCATCTAGTAAAATAGGTTAATTTAATTTAAAAGGTCTATCATAGTTAGGGTACTGATATGAGGCATTATTTCATATCTCATGTGTGGTATCTCTATCTTATAATTCTACATGCCCTTCTTATCCTGTTTAATTAGTTTCACTAAATAATACTTATTTTTAGTATTATTTCTTTCATCCTCTTCTCATATATATTCAATTTTTTAATTGATAATAATATCTTAATAATATATATTATCTAAAATTTTCACAACATCATTTCTTTCCTCATTTTACTCTATAACTTTTTTTATTGAATTCTATGTTCTATGATTTCTTCTTCATTGACATCCATTTCCTTCCATTCTTTTACAATTACTATATTTCTGACTTGTGTTTATTTTGTCTACATTTTATTATATTTATTCTATTATAATATCAATTATGACTTATCTTATACTATATTTTATATTGGATTATGTTTCCATGTCTCCATTTATTTATATTCATCATCCACTCTAGGAAGTAATTGTCTCGACTATCTTAGCTTATGCTCCTAGTTTAATGAACAATTTAGAGTTCCCACTTCCAAATAAATCATCTATACCTTTCAAAATTTCTCACATCACCTTTAGGAATGTAAAATGTAAGATTTCCTCTAATATATTTTTTTATCTCATCTCATATGTATTTTATAGTAGTATCAACTCTAATTATGTAGTTTTTTAGGTTGTCATATTTTGTATATTCAATGAAAGGATAAGTACTAACTAGCACATTCTAATATTTATATTTATAGTTTTTATACTATCTTATAATTATCCTCGTTTATCTAATTCTCATCATCTTCTCTTGTAATTATATTAAGTAACTTGTATATGTATATATATATATACACACACACACACACACACACACACACACACACACACACACACACACCTCATTTTCTCATCCATAAATATTTAGTATTCAATTCCCCTAACTGTCTAGAACATATTTATCCATAATTCACAACTCTTTAGAATCTCCCCTCTTTCTACATGCCATACATCAGTTTCATGGGTCTCTAAAGGAAATCATTACTAATTTTTGTTTGTCTATTGTACACAAAGATATTTTGGATAAGGAATGGTACTCTTTTAATAATTATTCCTCTTGGTTTATCTAGGAGCTTATTATTAATAGTATCAAAGATGGTACAAATTTTAAATACACAAATAATTAATAAATGATTGATATTACATTGAAATAAGTATTCAATTACTCTTGTTAAAGGATTGTTTATTTATGAAATATTTTCAATCCTCTCTATAATCCAATTGATAGGCTTTATAATCTAAAATATGATATTATTTGATTGTTTCACATGTTATAGAATCTGAAGCCATGCTAATTGGGAAAATATAACCCAATATTATTCATCTTATGTGAGAAAAAATCATCTTTGACTGATGGTAAATATTCACTTTTTATTTTTGGCTCAATGTGGAAAAAATATCTAAGTAATATATCCCACCATACCTCTTTTTATACTAGCATAGGATTCCATAAAGTAATTGGGTGTGTTTCCCTAGATATTAGTTATCTAAAATTTGTGTGACACTAAAAAATGTTGACACAAAATTTGATATATAAGATAAATGAATATTTGTTTGATAAGACTTTAGTTAAATATATATTTACATATACATTAGTATAAGTAACATTCCTTATTAAGTTATGAAAATATAAAATTTGAAATAGGTATATGATTTATTCAGATATCTCATACACTAATAAATAATATTTCCTAAATTATCTTATTTATTCATAACCATAAAAATATTTTGCATTTCACATATACCCCTTTTTTGATACACCTCTCTCTCACACTTACCAAATCTTATCTCATGTATTTTATTTTTTCTCTATATCACATTTATCACTCCTATACATCTTATCCCTCTTATATATCACAATGGTGTGGTATAAATATTGAATATATATTAGTATTTAGTTAACAAACATGTCTGTAGGACATGCCCATTCTTCATACAAACAACTTGACATTACCATGAGGTGTTATACCATGTAATATAGCCAAAAATGTATAATCCAAACGTATTTATACTACTAAAATATGTTTAGAGTTTCTTTGGTTATTATTTAATAATATATCTTCTATTAAAGAATACTAAAAATTGATCTCTGCATTAAGATCCATCTAGTCATCCTCTATCCATCATGATATATGTTTTGAGAATTTTACATGACTTGACTATAATAATGGGTCCCACAAATACGACTAGTCATATTCATCAATTATTTGAATCTATTCACCTTAATTTTGTGGGTACCTTTAGCCTAAGCTAATTTCTTGTGCCTTTTTTATTCTTATTCATTTACATGGTTGGCCTATATATGACTTCTTATTGTGAATCATATATATATATATATATATATATATATATATATATATATATATATATATATATATGATTCTCCATAAGAAATTTCATCATAGAGTGTTCATAAATCAATATTTTTCATTCCAAATTAAATTACATATTAATTATATACATTACATGTTTTTCAAGGATCCTACACATTGATCAAATATGACCTCACCATTAATTTAAGTCTTGTTCCAAAAAAAATATACCAAAATAAGGCCATAATAAAGAATGTGTTTACGTTTAATTATCTAAGATAAGATGTGAATCCTTTAATCTCATATGGGTTGGTTTCATGCATGAAATATTATAACTATATTTAACCCTTGTTATGAATATATGGGATATGTATAAAAATACCTCATAGGGCCCCAAGCAACTAGCCTTGAGCTTATTATTTATTATTAAAATAATATGTTTAATTAGATAAAATTATAAAAAGACAAGATTTAGAGGACATTAAAAAAAAAATTAGTGAATAAAATCCAAGAACTTAGTTATATATATTTTCAAAGGCATCCCAACAATTTTTAGATCCATTAATATGAAATTTACACATTTTTAGTACGAAATCACATTCATTATAAATATATAATATTCATTTGTATAAATATTTTTGACCATATTCATGTGTCTCAATATTATGGTCAAACTTTAATACTAATGGGAGAACATTATCAACCATCATCAACAACATTTCCTTCCTCTAAGTCTGAATAGGCAAAGAAGTGAGTTTGATTATTCATAATAGAGATAAAATAACTCTTTGAAATTGGTATTTAATTCCATGGTTTCAATTATTTAGTCTAAAATTCATGACTTTAGTCTCAAAAGATAATTATATAACCTAGGTGTATCAATTTCAATCCTTTATCTCTCTTTCCCTATATCTTTTAGTTTTCATTTCAATTATCAATCATTCAAGGTTTCAGTTATCAATTTCAATGCATTAAGCTATTTCTAATTATTTTGGTGTACTTAATTTCTCTTAGATTTTAATTATATATAATTTTCAGTATTTAATAATGGTATATAATAATTTTTCATTATTTTTAAAAATAATTATGTGAGACCCTCCATTATTTGAACATATCAACATTAGGGTTTTCTTTTCCTAAACTTTATTAGGTTTAATTTGATATTTTAGATTTCATTTTTAGATCTTATTTGTACTCATTGATTTATATTTAACCCTATTTTTTAATTCACATTTCAAATCTAATTCTTACATTTTTTTGAAATTAACTTATCGATTAGTCAACATTCTAGTTCCTTGTTCCTTCACGATCTAAGGTATGATTTTACAGCTTTTAAATAAAAATTTAGATTTTAGTAATTTCCTTATTTCTTATATCTATTCTTATATATATATATATATTAATTTTTATATGTTATACATGCTTACATTTTATGCCAATTAATAAATCTAGACCTATAAAATATAATATGAAAAGTGATAGATTGAGTGTTATTATTAGTGATTTTATTAAACTTGTTATGAGTGGTAGTTTTGTGAAAATAAAATTGGTTATATTTATGATATTCTTATTGCTTACCTTGATAATGAAAACAAGCATCATGCAAAATTGTATAATAAAAAATCATGTTTTAAAATGATTGTATTTATCATGATTATGTTTGTAATGATAATTTTAATTACTATAATATAATTACTTCAAATTATTATGCTTTAATAAAATTTTATACAATGATGTAAAATATTTTAAAAACTATATTTTGATAATTCCTCAAGGAATCAATGTTATGTTTTTGTTGTAAGTGATGTAAAAAATGAGTTAAAATAAACTAAGGAATCCAAACCTAATAATTAATGTGCTATTAATAATCCATTTAATGTTATTAATTTTAGGATTTTAAGTTATCCTTATACATTAGGTGGTGAGGATATTCATGTTCATAATGTTCATTTTACTACTTGTATGACTCCACCTAATTTTTATGATTATGTTGTTTTTACTATTTATATAATGCATACTAATAATTTTCTGGTTTATAATTTTAACATATAATCTCAATCCACCCCTAATTATTTGTCTATTGATCTTAGTTTTAGATGAAACCCTAGAGTATAATGCTCAAAATTTACTTCTCATGCACACATAAAATAGACCATTTTTTTTAAAAATCCACTAAACACAATAACTCATACACATACAAATATATTAAAACTAACATGGAATACAAACTCAAGTGAACACCAATCATGAAATCACTATAAATTTGTGACCCAACTAGTTATGCTTTGATCTCCTATACAAAGTAGATGCATAAAGAATGAAGGCTTAAATACAACCTAAATAATTTATTAGTGATTCAAGTGACATCAATTTGACATAACAAGATTTAAAAATAATTATAAGGCATTCCCAAACACTTAACGCTAGATAGGTTTCAGTTCTCTTTATAAATTCACCATGAACACCACAATCAAGCAAAAGATAAATTTAATAACTATAACTTCAAAAATAGGGAATGATCACATCCTAAATTTGGTAACATTTGAAAAATATATATTTTAAAATAATAAATATCACATGAATAATTGATTCAATGATATAGTCAAACAAGTCAAATTTTTCTTAAGGCTACAACAATTCAATAGGGCTAAACAGACTACAAAATAACTCTTAAATAAATACCCAGATAAAGGTTTACTCTATTTTAGGTAATGGGTCAAATTTATATGATAACATAAACACAATAGAATTATTTTTTTAGAATATAGATACATAAATTGAATAAAATAAATATCAAACCAAACAACACAATAATATTTTATGTTGTTCCCCAAAAATTATGACAAATAAGGTGTAAGGAGGACTCACCAAATATATCAAATGGAGCCAAAAGGAAAATATGAAATATTAAACATGAATATGAAGCTCAAATCAAGAGGTTACAATTTTCATATTCAATAAATGTTAAACAAGGTGATTATTACAAAACTATTTTGGGAGCAACTTTTTAGATTAAAATTAGACTCAACAGGAAATTTTTGAATAACTAGGCTCAAAAAAGGGTCACTAAAATATTAACATCCAAAATCACTAATTATAATTTTCTACATAAATTTAAAGGTAAAAATAATCACTAAAACTCTAGTTTTTATTTATGACTTCTTTATTTATTTTTGGCAACTCAATTTTGAATCAACATCATAGGCTAAAAAAGGAAATCATGTGTAGAAATTTGCCAAATTCCTCTAGAGTTGGATCCATCAAAAATTATAGGAATGGGGTAGAAAATAAATGTTATAGAACTTGATTGAAAAATGATAAGTCTAAAGATTACAAGTTTTTTTTTCAGATTATCTCAGGTTTACGCATTCATTTTGAACCTATTTTTGAACTAATTTGGTTGATTTTTAAATAGAAAACTCTTAGTGTAAACTTGCATTGAATCTTATAAAATTGTATGCAATCATTCAACCATAAAAAAAGATCTCAGAGGATGATATATCTATCCATGTGAATTTAAAGGTGGGAATTAATTTTAAAATTCATTTACACTCCACTAACAATATTTCAAATGATACCTAAAGACCCACCATGGTCAAGCTATCCAATTTGGGTTTCTAAAAAAATAAGATATGAGAATCATAATATTTACATCAAGACATTCAATAATAATCCACGTTAATTTTTTAACTTTAATAATTAATTTCAATTGTATATATATAACCTAATGTTAAATATATATAACTAATACTACATATTAAGATCAATTCATAATTTCACAGTGTGAAGGTAAGTTAAACTCACTATATTTCAATTATATAGTAACCAATATTTTATTTATATTTTATGTTCTTAATTTTATTTTACTATTCAAATTGTTTGTTCTTAACACTACCACTATCATCCAACAATGAATCTTAGATATTAAAACATTTATTTATCCAAATGATTACTACCTTCCACTCAAATAATGTTTAATTATCCTACTCAACAAGGTTATCAACTCATAGATAAAAATAGTTTACAAATCACTATTGAAAGTAAATGTATTATTCAATCACTAGTCTATATCTAGTGTCAATTCATTAAGTGTTATAAACTAATCATTGACAATTTATATTAAAGAATTGTTATCACTTAGAAGTGCACCTTGTAAGAACATGTTCTTTATTCTCACTCCTATTGATAAAATGGATATTCTCCAAGGTGTGGGACATTATATTTTGAAGATAATATCTAGATGAATTTATAGTTATACTTGGTGCATTCACCTACTTCTCTCTAAACTCTCTAATTCTATATTTTCTTAACTAGGAAAGGGTTGAAGGAGCAATGTTAAAGCTAAAAATGGAAATAAAGATTGAAAATTAAGGTGATGCACTAATTTTAATATAAAATATTCCTATATTTGACATAATTTGGAATGTAAATAACCTTAAAACATTCACTTTATCTTCATACAATGGCTCTTGCATTAGTAATTCATATATAGGTCTTGATAGACACTCACACTAATTTAGAAGGAATGATCAATGGTTGAATTCACTTCTAGATTAGGTAAAAATAACAATTAGACACTTTATATGATCTAAAATAATTTTTGTTTTATTCATAAAGGTAATATATTTAGATATAAATATATTAAAAATAATCATTTACTAAGTTACATCAATTAATATTAAGAACACACTTCATGAATAAATTGAAGATGGAGGAAAAATTTAGCTCTTTATTACTTCAAAGGTGATGTAATGCAAATTCTTTTAGCGTTTAATTAATAAAAATGTATAATATCCTCATAATAATTAAAAATTAATGTATATATAAAAATTAATAAGAGAGAGAGAAGGTAAGGTATCCTAAATGAAACTAGTCCTAGTTCACTCCTATTTCAACTAGACTCCAATTCTAACTTCAAATCCAACCCAAACTTTCCAATTATTTCCCAAAATTACAACATAATAAATTTAGAGTTGAAAAATTATTTTAATTATAATATGGAATGTTATAATAGATAAATATGTTTGAAAAATTTCAAAGTTTCTTTCATTTGTTTTAACAGTCTTCAACTTGAAGAGATCTTTGACTATTTTTAGTTAAATCTTTCTAGATAGTTTGAACTCTTTTTGATCTTCAATTAATTCCTTTTAATATTTAATGAATCTTTAAGTTTTAAATAAGTTAAATTTATTTAATATTGTATTTTTAATTTGAATTATATTAAATTTTAACTTGGTGTTTGTCTTTAGTTATCTCACTTACAACTTGGAGTTTGACTTCAGTTATCTCACTTGTAACTTGCATGCATGTTTAACTTCTTGACTTTATAAATTTAGCTCAAAGGGGTGAATAGTAGGAGATATATTTAATAATTTAAATTTTAAGGATTATATTTAATTAAATTATAGTCTCAAATATTAATAAACACTTGAATTCAACTTCTCCACTTTTGCATGTTCTGAAATACACTTTTATAGGGTTAACTGAAGACTCTTATTACTGACTTGACCTTTTCTAAACTTAGAAAAAATGAGGGAATAAAAGTTAGAGAGATAATAATTTTTATTTTTAATTATGGATTAAATATCTATGATTATTAATAATTTTATAATTATAATCACAACTCTTCATACTGGTTCTTCTAGCTATGCCTATCTTTTGTGGTTTAGACAAGCTTCTTGAATGCACTGTGACAACCTAAAACTTGATGAATCTGAATTATTTTAATTTTTAATTATTATAAATATTATTTTAACATAATAAACATTTTTTCACATACATTCAAATAAAATTTTAGGTCTAAAATCCATATACAATTCTAAAAAATGTCATTTTATGCTCTCTTGGACTTAAGAAACCCTAATTTCCTTCATGAGCATATTGTATTTTATAATTTTATCTATATTAAGGTATATTATGTAAATTAAGAAATTTTAAACCTTAAATAACATCAAAAAATAATTCCATGTTAAATTTCACAAATTTTCATTTAATAAAACTCAAAATATGCATTTTTTGGTGTTTCCTAGCTTGCATAATTTCATTTTTGAATGCTTATAGTTTTGAATTTTATCATTTTATTGAGTTTTATGATGAATAAATACCTAATTATATTTTAATTATCAAATTTAATCACCCTATAATCATTATAAGTATTGTATGTTCTTAACTAATCTCTTAAACCTCTCAAAAATTGCCTTTTCTGACTGTCTCTCTAATTTACTTAAAACCCTGATACATGTACATTTTTATTTATTAATTTTATGACTCATTATTTTTAATTTATTAAAATTTATTAATTTAATTTATTCCACATTATATTTCACACAAATTTTATTTTTCAACAAGAAACTCAAAAAATTAATTATATCTCTTAAAATTGAGTCATTTGAGTTTAAGAAGAGTTTCAAAGAACCTTTTCTTATTAACAACTATTCATGAATTTAAGATCATATAACCTAAAAAATATATATTTAATATTTATTCAATATTTTCCTCATACTCCACCTAATACTATCTAAACCAACTCTTCTTAACCTTCATGTATTGAGGATTTGAAAATTGCCTTCCCTAGCTTGTAGTTAATAGCTAGTTAGAGGAATAAAAGAAACCTATTTAAAAATTTGGAATTATTATTTTATCCTAATAATGGTTTTATAATAATTAATTTTTTAATATGTATTTTATAACCTCATGATTCCTCAATCCATTAATTAAACCTACTTGATAATCTACACATAAGCAACTTTTACCAATGGTGGTAAAAGTGCCAACATTCTTGGCAACTTTGTTGGTATTTTTCCATAATAAAAACTAAATATAAGTATATATATATCCATTTTTTTATGTATTAATTACAATATTACCAAATATAAATCTTAAAATTAACTTAATCAACTACAACACTTGTGTATAAGTACTTATGAAATTAAAAAATAGAACAACTACCAACTAAAAAATGTGAAAGATAACACTTATAGGAAATTAGAATTAAAAACAATAAATGAACATGTTCATAAAAACACTTAGAGGAAAGTGAAATATAAAATTAATATATACAACATTCAATATCCACTTGTATCAAAACAAAAATGTATTTGACTTATCTCCAAATGAATTAACTAAAGCACACATATTATTGATATAAACAAACTCTTCAAGTGGTTCAATACTCACCTCATATTTATCTTCCAAACTAATAAAAATTTCCAATATAAACATATTATGATACATATTAATAAGTACAATTTCATATTTTAGTGGCTTAATAGGATAATTCTCTTGACTTTATTTGACATCCTTAGATATGATGACTTTATTATCAACTTCTAAAAATTATTCAAGATCTTAAAGGAGATCCAAATACCTATTTATATATTCATGAGGATATTATTGAAATATGATTTGATCACCATCCTCTCAAGAATTTTTTCCAACTTCACTAGCTGAAAATCTCACTAATTACTTCTATATCATCTTGAACATCTTCATGATACACTTATTGAGTCTCACTTACATATAAAATTTGATTTTTTAATGGATATTAAAGGGATGAAACATGATATAATTCTATATCAAATTAAATCTCATTTGACCAATTATCATCTTCACCTAGATGTTCTTCTTTTGCCTTCCATACAATATGTCCTCTTTCAAAAATAGAGATGGTAGGAGGGAAAGAGACTTAATTTTATTAATTGAAACCTCTTAAATTGTACTTTAAACTAGATACTTTAGGATTACTAGGTTAATTATGATGTTATTTAATTAATGGAGAAGATAATTGAATTGGAGATGTATTCTTTTCTTTCCACTCTTAAATTACTTTTTCAAAATTGGAGGTGTCTTTAACTTCATGTATGGTTTCAATTTTAAGGATGTATGGCAGAATTTAATTGTAATTAAGAATGATTTGAGATTTGTAAGTAATAGTTTCATTTGATATTTCTTTTAAATAAGGGAAATAAGTTTGTGTTAGCAATGCTTCATTCTTCCCTCTCCACTGAATAATCAACCTATGACATTATTGATCTTCATGGAGAACTTAAACTTGAAGGATATGTGGAGGGATCAATAAAATTGTAAAATTTATTGGTTTGGCTTAAAAATCTTTCTCCATTTATTTATTTTGGATTGGCATTTGAAAAGTCTCATTCTCAAGAGTAGGCATGACATAATTAGGGGTCTTCGTCCAAGCAAGTTTCCAAAATGGAATGGTCTTAAGCTCTTTATGAAGAGTGAGTAAATATTTCATTGAAATGTTATATTTTATAGTATTATAATTCCTAAAACTTGGGATTATAAATTAAGTAGACTCTCTTGAAGGTTTAAGGGAATCTAGTTCCTCTTGATGCATATTGTATTCCTCTTCCCTATCAATCTCCATACATTGTCTCTCAAAGTCAAGTTTGATTTATTGCACACTTTTGTCAAGCTGATTTGAAATAACATGATTTTTAAAATAAATATTAGAAAAATTATTAGGTGTGGGAGGTGTGTAAATATCTTGAGAATATTTATATCTTATTGGTTTAAAAGTTGCACCTTTATAAAATGGAGAATTAAAATACATACTAACTGATCCTCTTTAGGCACTTGTATATAACTTAGAGTCATCATATTTTGAGTACTTGATAAATTTAGTTTCTAAAAATTTCTAAAACCAGCACTAATATTTAACAATATTTTGAGTTATGGTCCCACTGGGCATGCCATAAACTATTATCACTCAGAAGTGCAACTTGTAAGAACTTGTGCTTTGTTCTCACTCATATTGATAAAATGGAAACTCTCCAATGTGTGGGAAATTATATTTTTGAAATAATATATAGATTAAGGGATGGTTACCTTTGGTACACTCAACTAATTCTCTCTAAACTCTCTAATTCTATGTTTACTTGACTAGGAAAAGGGTAAAATGAGCAATGCTAAAGTTAAAAATGGAAATGAAAACTAAAAATTGGGGTGATGCACCAATTTTAAATTAAATTATACCTAAAATTGATACACTTTTTAATTTAAAAAAACCTTCACACATTTTCTCATTATTCATATAATGGCCCTTGCATTAGTAATTCATACACAGTTCTTAAGAGACACTCACACTAGCTTAAAATGAATGATCAGTGGTTAAATTCACTTCTAAATTAGGTATAAATCAGACTTATAAACTTTATATTACCTAAAATAATTCTCATTTATTTTATAAATTTGAGATATTCAAACATAAACATAGGGAAAATAATCATTCACTAATTTACATCAATAAATTTTAAGAACACACTTCATGAACAACTTGAACATGGAAAAAAATTAGCTCTTTATTGCTTCAAAGGGGAGGTAGTATAATTTCTGATAGAGTTTCAATAATAAAAATACATAATATCCTTATAATAATTCAAAAATTAATGTAAATATAGAAATAAATAAGAGAGATAAAATAAAATGCAACTCCAAATGAGTCCCTACCAGTCCTAGTTCACTCTTGCTTCAATTGAACTCCAACTCCAACCCAATCTTCCAAATTACTTCCCTAAATTCCAACATAGTAAATTTGGATTTTAAACCTTATTTTAGTTGGAATATTACATGGTATGAGAGATAAATATGTTTTAAAAATTTCAAAGGTTATTGCATGTGTTTGAATAGTCTTCAAAATGAAGAGATCTTTGACTACCTTTAGTTAACTCCTTGTGGATAGTTTGAACTCCTTTTAATATTCAATTAGCTCATTTTGATATTTCATGCATATAAAAATTTTAATTTATTTATATTTACTTCATCTTATATTTTTAATTTTACTTATTTTGACTTACACCCTAGATTTTGTCTTTAGTTATCTCACTTTCAACTTGGAGTTTGACTTCAATTATCTCACTTGCAACTTCCATACATGTTTGACTTCTTGACTTTATGAATTTAACCCAAAGGGGGGAATATTAGGAGAGAGATTTAATTTTAAACTTATAATAATTTTCTATCATGAAAATATGACTTCAAATCTTAACCAATATTTAAACTCAACTTCTCCACTTTTACATGTTTTGAACTCCACTTTTCTAGGGCTAACTGAAGACTCTTATTGTTAACTTGATCTTTTATAAATTTAGAAAAAAAGGGAGATGTATAAGATAGAGAGATAATAATTTTTATGATGAATTATTAATTAAATATCATTTATAATTATTTATTTGATGATGACAATCATAACTCTTCATACTAGTTATTTTGGATATGCCCATCTTTTGTCGTTTTGGCAAACTTCTTGAATGCATTGTGAGAACCTAAAAATTAATGAATTATCATTATTTGACCATAAATTTAATATAAATTTTATTTTAACATAATAAATATGTTATCACAAACACTAAAACAAAATTATAGCTATAAAATCCATATACAACTCTAAAAAATGCCATTTTATGCTCTTTTGGACTCAAAAAACCCTAATTTCCTTCATGAATAGAACTATATTTTGGAAATTTACCTATATTAATGTATATTAAATATATAAAACTAATTTTAAACCTTAAAATATATCTAAATATAATTTAAATTAAAATTTCATTAGATTTCATTTAATAAAACATAAAATATACACTTTTTGGTGTTTCCTAGCTTGCACAATTTCATTTATGAATGTCTATATTTTGTCATTTTATTGAGTTTTACAAGGAATAAATACCTAGTTTTTTTTTTTAATTATTAAATAATAACTCATATCATCATTTCAACCAATGTATTTTCTCAACCAGTCTCTTTAACCTCTTAAAATTTGCTTTTTTAAATTGTCTCTCTTGCTTGCTTAAAATTTTGATACCTATACCTTTACCTTTATTCATTTTTTTCCTTAAAATTTTTATTTAATAATATTTATGAAGGTAAATTATGCCACATAATATCTCATATAAATTTTATTTTTCAATAATTAACTCAAAAGTGCAATTATATCTCTTAAAATTGAGTCATTCGGGTTTAAGAAGGGTTTTAGAGCACCTGTTCTTATTAACAATTGTTCATAAAGTTAAGCCTCTATAACCTTAAACCAATTCATCTAATATTTAGTTAATATGAGCCCAAAATTATCCCTAATACCTTTTTAACCAACTCTTCTTCACTTTAATATACTGAGCATTTAAAAATTTCCTTTACTAGCTTGCAACTAGCAACTAGTTAAAAGAATAAAAGAAACCTATATCAAAACTTAGACTTGTAAGTTATTATTGAGAATGGTTTTTGGATCATTAAATTTTTATTATTTTTGGTATAACTTCATAATTCCTCAATCCATGAAATGAAACTTATTGATAACTTGAATATAAGCAACTTTGACCAATGATGGTAAAATTATCAACATGAATAAAATTATACATTACTATTCTTGAATAATAAAACAACCATTATAGCTATCTAATATATAAACAACAACATGTAACTTTTCAATGGGAAGTTAACTCAAGTTAGTGACAACATATAATAATAAAACTTTACAAATGTCTCACTTGAATAAAAAACATATAAGTATCATTTATTTAAAACTCAAATCAAATGCCATATAAGATACTATTAATTTCAACATAAAAAAATAATCTCTATAATTTATTTTCCACTAGTAACTCGACAACTTGCACTATAAAAATATTCAATAAAGGGGTCAACTTACAGTGAGAAAGAGATTCTTCCATCCTAAATACTTCATTTTTATAAATTACTAGACAAATTAAATAAATATTAAAACAACAAAACATAACATATTTTGCTAACCTACATACTAAGCAACAAGAATGGTTGATCTTATCAAAAAAAATTCTATTTGGTAACCAAGATCATCATCAGCCAATGTAGACAATTAAATTTTTATTACAATAACAATACAATATACAATACAAAATGTTAAGCACTTGAATCATATAAACACACACACTACTATTAGTTGAAAAAGAATTGTAAAAACATTTAATTTATAAGCTCCCATTTAAAATGAAATATATAGAATAGGAGTTTTCTAATTGAATCCCAATCATTGTTTATCTCTCATATAAGTTAAGTAGATAATTTATCATACTCCTATTAAAGAGAGGTTAAAAATATGTACAAAGAACCCACAGGGGAAATCAATCAAAAAAATAAAATAACACGTCTCCACTAAAATATCTATTATTACCGATATATATGAATATACATATTTAATAACCTAACAGATTTGTCACTAAAAGAACACCTTTATTCCAAATCCATTGAACTACATCAAGTACATAATGTGCATGAAAAGTATGTATTTTAATCAAATCATCTTATGAGGTTGAATTCATCATTAAGTGAATTTTAAGTTCCACCTTACACCTTGATAAATGCATAGAATTCTAGATAACACAACCACCTCCCCCCTCCCCCCGTCCCAAAAATAAAAAAATAATGCATAAAATTGTTTATATATATATATATATATATATATATAATTATATAATTATTTTTTTTAAAACAACAAACCCTAAAATGAATTAAATAATTTTAATGAATGCATATATATGTATGTATATATATTTCATTTTATTATATTATTACTATTAATATTTTAAACACTTATAACATTATCCATAGTTTAGAAGGCTAAAATGGAACTAAATAATCATATTTTTAGGGATCTAGGGTTTGTATATGTTGTCCCCCAAAAATATAACTCATTTTTTGGGACAACATTTGAACTTTTTGCTCCTATAGACCAAAATTGTCTCTTCCCTTTTCAAATTTTGTCCTAGGCATTCAAATTCGTCATTTTTCAAGCTTCTTAGAAATCTACGGGCTTCACAACTTGAATCTATCGACTCTACAAGCAGGTTCATTTCTACAGAATCAAAGACTTCTGCAGGCAGGTTCAACCAAAAGAATCAGTTTCTAACACTTGGTCATTTTTAGGATTGATTCAATGCCTTGGTTTAATAAAAAATATTCATCAGCAAGCATCTAAGCAAAGAAGGCTTGAACCATTGAACCACTTTGGTTCAAAGGTTCAACAAGTTCAAAGTTTAATAGGTTTAACGCTTTTGGTTCAACGGCAAGTTCAATCAAAGGAACGGTTCAATGGATTTGTTCAACCAAGCGGTTCAACACTTTGTTCCACTCAGTTGGTTCATCCACTTTGTTTCAACACTTTGGTTCATCCTTTGGTTCAATCAAATGGTTTTTCAGTTAGTTCAAAGGCTTCATTTGAACCATTGACCAAAACTTGGTTCAACAGCTAGTTTAATGCTTTAGTTCATTCAATTGGTTCATCGGCTTAAACCATCAGCTTAAACCATTAGATTGAACCATTTTGGTTCAAATCTTGGTTTAATGGATTGGTTTCAACATTTGGTTCAACCAAGTAGTTCAATGCTTTTAATTCATCACCGATTGGTTCATTGCCTTGGTTCAATGGAGCAGTTCAATAGCGTGGTTCAACGGATTGGTTCAACATTTGGTTCAATCAAATAGTTCAACAGCTTGGTTTAACCAAGTGGTTCACTCAGATGGTTTAAAGGAGCGGTTCAAATGCAAAAGTTCAAAGAAGCCTCCAGAAGGACAAGTGCCCTTGTGGAGGGCACTTGGTCGACAAAATTACCCTTCAGAAGGGTCATTTTCAAAGAAGGCCACAAAGGTAATTCTTTCAGATTTTTATTTAAGGAATTCAAAAAAGACTAAGGAAAGAAGTAATTCCTTTAGACTTTTTTTTTAAGGAATTCCTTTGAATGAAAAGTCCAAAAGAATTCAAGAAACAGGCTGTAGAAGAAAGCCCGAAGAAAATTCCAAAGGCAAAGACAAATCGATCAGAATAATTTCCACAAACTTTTTATCCACAGGAAATATCCATAGACTTTTTATCCATGATAAATGTCTATAGACTTTTTTTTTTTGAGAAGTTGTTTGTGGGGAAAATACTCGCAGAGAAAGCCCATGAAAAAGCCTAGGGAAAATGCTTGCAGGAATTGTTTGCAGGAAATGTCTGTGAGAGAATGTCGAAGCATGAAGGCCATCCAAAGACTACCCGAAGGGTAGATACCCTTGTGGGGGGATCTTCCCAACCCAAAGTGGATCATTTATTAAGGCCCAAAAGGGTAGATTCTTTCCAAGAAAGTGCCAAACAGAAAAGCTGAAGAAGGACCAAGGGGTGATGCACCTGAAGACGTCAAATTCAAGACAACAAACTAGCTGTTGAAAACATATTGATGGGTGCACAAATGTCAATTTCAAAGCTCATAAAATAGCCATTGATCCTTGTAATCTATAGACCTGAATGCATTCACAGGCTTTAAGGCCAAGACCAGTAGAAAGCGAGGAAGGAATAGAATAGAAAATTGAATCTAGGACCTGATTTAATTAACCAAAAAAGGAGGAACGATAAAGAAGGATCATATTGCCAGGTGGACATTAAAAGTTGCAAATTTTCAATAGCGTGACTTGTTTCTCTGCATTGAGAAAAACAAATGGGTAGATGCCCCCAATTTCTAGCCTATCTTCCTAACAGTTTTCAATGCAACATGATGTGTTACTATTCCTGAGTCCTTCTTGAAGAGGCTCTATAAGGAACTCTCTTTTACTATAAATGTATCTCTTTTTTGATAATTAGAATGAAACTCTGCCCAAATTGAAAGCCATTACTAAGACTTTGAGCTCAGATTGTCGATCATATTTTGTTATTGGAATAAGAAAGCAAGTTATTTTTCAAACTTTGTGTTGTGATATCTTTGCTGTTGAGGAAACTATTCTTATGTCTTTTTCCTTAATATATCTTATGTTCCTTTAATTCAACAAGCAGAATTAGTGACAGTAGTCAAGAAGGTGTCCTAAAGAGTCAACTGTGGAGAGACTGTGTGCCCCCATAATTGCCTTTAGTGTGTTTTCTTTTCATTTCTATGTAACAAACCTTGGGACAACTTTGTGGCCTCATTGTCCTTTGTATCTTACTCTTGAGAAATTTAGGTGGAGACTTAGTGTTGCATCTCGATTTGCTAGTTACTACATCCTTGGTTACATTTTGCTATTACTACCAGAAGTACTCTTGTGGCTTGTTGAATAGTAATTCTGAAAGAAGAGGAGTGTTGTATGTCATTTCCCTTGAGTTTTTCCTATAATTCACATGCATCATCTCTAAAAAAAGAGAGATGGATGGTTTGTCCTACCCTTGAGTATTATATTCTATTTATATATATATATATACACACACAAATACATACATATATAACATACCTATAGGGAACCTTCCCTTGATGAGAGGAGAGATCAGTCCCCTTCTAATGTGGTAAACCTACAAATTTGGATGACTAATCTTCCTACTTTGGCTGATCAAACCTATTTTATTTATCAGTATGCTAATCGACAAAGTATTCAACCAATAGTTTTTGGCAACTCCACTGGGGATATACATTATTCTATGCAATTTGGAACCTCAAGTTTTAGATTGAAACATCACCTGTGTCTTATGCATTATCATTATAATCCTTATCCATTATAGATTTTGGTGACTTCATTGCTTATCTTACCCATTATCCATTTATAACCTTACCATCTTCCTCCACCTTCATTATTTTATCTGGTTTGCAAAACTAGAACTGTTGAGAAAGAGTGCACAGTTTAAAGCCTCAATATTTAACTGAACCAAGGTCAATTCTTTTCCATTTTTGTTTCACATCTGGCAAATTCAAGATATATATGAAGCCAAAGGGCTAAAGGGATCATTGACCATGTATTTGAGTTGGTACAACAAAGTGATTTTGATCTATTTCTTTCACCATCTCGTCTCTAATGAACCAAGATATTTCCTCCTACTAAAGTTAGATCTCCATTTCCAGATGAAGTATCTACTTCTATTGTTGATAAAGGTTTGACAATAATTACCCCTCTGAGATTTGTTATCCCTCCTTTTCATAATCCTACAATGGTAGTTCAAGGCCCCTGGGGTAATGCTTTTAGTCCTCTCAATCTTACTCCGCCTCTACATGAGCTTCCATGTAGTTCAAGGAAGAATTTCCCCAAATTCTATGGTGATGGGAAAGTTCATCTTGATGAACATATTGCAGCCTTCAGCATAGCTTGTGGAGTAATCAAAGTAGAATTTGAAGATGTAGCAGTCAGGCTATTTGTAGAAACACTACAAGATGCTGTTGCGGATTAGTTTTATCATCTACAGGCTCAGTCAGTGACTAATTAAAATACCCTCAAAGCTAAGTTTGAAGCCAAATTCAAACCTACAGAAGATGCACATGCACTTCTAGCTCAACTTACACAAATGAAGAAAGAGCCTTATGAACCAATGAGAGACTTCATAGCCAAATTTGACAAATTAAGGAATAAAATTCCTGTAATTGCTCAACCTATAGCTGAGAATCTCAAATGCTTCTTCATTAATTCTTAGTTACCTGAAGTCAATTGTTTTTGAGACATGCTGGTCAAATAGATCTTGTTGTAGCTCAACTTTTGGCCATTGAGGTAGAAGATGATCTCATCTTAGCAGGGAAGATAAGAAGAGATCTAAACATAAATAGATCCATGCCATTTTTTGAATATGCATCTATAGGCACCACTGATCCAATGGTGGAAAAACTGGCAAATGAAGTGCTAGCCTTGAAAAAGAAAATGGTGCAAGGAATGTCTTTTGCTCTTTCATATAGAGATATACCAAGAAGGACACTCCCAAATCATTCATATCAGGGCAATTCTACCAAAAATCAAGGGCAATAGAATCACCTTCCTCCCCCATAAGGGAAACTTTCCCTTGAAGCTCCTCCAACCAACTCAACAGTTGGATATTTGGAAACAAAACATGCTTTCTCTTTCCAAGTTTGAGCAAGAAAATAATGTTGATCTCTTCATGAAGGATCAAGAAGAATCAGCTGGCAACTCCCACATTGGTTTCCTAAGCTACCAGGATGAACCTTGAAGCAAAGGAAAAGCTATTGGTGGATCATATGTAATGTTTACTAGGTCCAAGAACTAATTAGTCTAGAAAGTTGATAAAGGGAAGACAGAGGAGCAACCTCAACCAACTATTACAATTGTTAAGAGTGGAACCACTTTGCCTTTTCAGTCAAAGGATCTGATGATCACCCAAAATGTAAGTACATCAATTTCACCTTCACCTTCTACTTCAATGTCACAAACCAACCCTCCTCCCATCCCTCCTAAAACCTAAAAGGTTGAAATGCTTTCTTATATTCTTAGTCCAATTCAGCCATTTGACATAATTGATCATGTCAAGAAGACCAAAATACAAATGTCTAAATTTGAATATCTGCAGTCCAATCCTGATCAATTAGATAAGTTGGTCCAATGTGTCAAGAACTAGACCATCCTTGTAAGACAAGAGGTTAAGAAAATAATTCTTGATTCCCTAAAGAACATGCCCATTCTAAATAATCTTGTCTTTACTCCTCCAGCTACCCCTAGGAAAATAGAACCTTTTATGTTTCCTTATTAATAAATGGTTATCAACTCAACAATTGCATCATTGATTCTAGGGCATTTGACAATGTCATGCCTACTAAAGTAGCTAAGTCTCTGGGTCTCACATTGACCAAAACCTTTGGGAGATGTTTTTCCATGGATAACAAGAAAGTACCATTGTTGGGGCAAATTAAAAATGCCCAATTTGCATTGGCAGCCTTTCTAGACAAGAGAATCAAGATGACTGTCTTGGTGGCTAATGTCCCAACATCCTATGGCATTTTGCTTAGATGAAATTTCTGCAAGGATGTGGGAGGAGAACTAAACATGGACCTATTTGAGGCAAGGATCCCTATCCAAGGAGTAATGAAGAGGTTGTTCCCTAAAAAGGAGGCAAAATAAGTGGTCACCCAAACATCAGCCCCTGTAGCACAAATTCTGTTTGAGTCTTTAAGCAGGGGTAATTATTTTTTTACCATAGAGGATGTTCATGTTTCTATAGATGAAAGTCTTGTAGCTGAAAATCCAGGAATTGATCTAAACAAGACTTCAGTAGAATTGGTAGGGCATAATACAAGTAAGGAAGGATTTTCTATCTCTAATGAAGAGAAATCTGATAGGAGATCAGCTTCTGATGATGCTTCGATCCTAAAATCCAATGGCAGCAATTTTTCCACCAATGATGGAGTTGGGACTATGTTGATATCTCCTTAAGGAGATATTATTCCTTCATGTAATTTACAAGTCAAAAACACCAACAACATAACTAGATGTGAATCTCTGTTGCTCGGATTGAAGATTGCTCAAGATGAAGAAATCAAACTCCTTCACATCAAAGGAGGTGTTAAGCTGATAATTTGTCAAGAGTTTGATATGGACAATCCAATCATATGCTACACTAAAGTAAAAGAACAACCAATTATGGTAATGGACCATGCTGTTGCAAATCAAAATCAGGTAAAGGAACCCTTCACCAAGAAAGCAAGGAGTTATGGCTTTCAAATTGAAGACCACATCCTATCATGGGGCAAGAAAAAGAAAGAGTCAACAGGAAGATGCAAAAAATTGGTTTCCTAGTGGAGAGATCCATTCACCCATCACCATTTCTGGGGATAAAATGTCTTCTTGTTGGTTTACCAAGATGGCACACTATTTTCACTATCTCTCAAGAAGCAGCATCTGAAATACTTCAATTCTTGAAGTATCAGATCATTTCCTCTGTACATATGTATATTTGTATAGCTTTTAATTCTATTTTATTATGTTTATTTTCATTTTTGATGCCTTCCATTTCTAGGTAACATGACTCCATAGCCCAATGGTACACATGAAGACACTGGAGATTCTAGATTCTACTCCCTTCAATTCTTTTTGTAATTGACAGAAGTTCCCCAACTGGAGCCAGCTGTTGTCCTCTAAAAATATCACTCATTTTTGGGACAACATTTGAACTTTTTGCTCCTATAGAACAAAATTGTCTCATCTGTTTTCAAAATTTGTCTTGGGAATTTAAATTCCTCATTTTTCAAGCTTCTCAAAAATCTATGGGCTTCACAGCTTGAATCTATGGACTCTGTAGGCCAATTCATTTCTATAGGTTCAAAGACTTCTATAGGTGGGTTCAACCAAAAGAATCAGTTTCTAACACTTGGCCATTTTTTGGATTGGTTCAGTGCCTTGGTTCAATCAAAAATCTTCATTGGCAAGCATTTAAGAAAAGAAGGCTTGAACCATTGAACCATTGAACCACTTTGGTTCAAAGGTTCAACAAGTTCAAAGTTCAATAGGTTCAATGCTTTTGGTTCAACAATGAGTTCAATCAAAGGAATAGTTTAATGGCTTGGTTCAACCAAGCAGTTCAATGCTTTATTTCACTTAGTTGGTTCATCTACTTTGTTTCAATGCTTTGGTTCATCCTTTGGTTCAATCAAATGGTTCGTCAGTTGGTTTAAAGGCTTCGTTTGAACTGTTGAACCAAAAATTGGTTCAACGGTTAGTTCAATGCTTCGATTCATTCAATTGGTTCATCAACTTGAACCATCAGCTTGAACCATTTTGGTTCAAAGCATGGTTTAATGGATTGGTTCAACCAATTGGTTCAATGCTTTTAATTCATCACTGGTTGGTTCATTGCCTTGGTTCAATGGAGCGGTTTGACAGAGTGGTTCAACAGATTGGTTCAACGTTTGGTTAAATCAAATGATTCAATGGCTTGGTTCAACCAAGCAATTCACTCAGATGGTTCAAAGGAGTAGTTCAAATGCAAAAGTTCAAAGAAGCCTCTCAAAGGACAAGTGCCCTTGTGAAAGGCACTTGATCAACAAAAGTACCCTTTAAAAGGGTCATTTTCAAAGAAGGCCGCAAAGGTAATTCTTTCAAATTTTTGTTTAAGAAATTAAAAAAAGACTAAGGAAAGAAGCAATTACTTTGGACTCTTTGTCTGAAGGAATTCCTTCAAACAAAAAGTTTGACAGAAATCAAGAAATAGGCTATGGGAAGAAAGCTCGAAGAAAATTACAAAGGCAAAGACAAATCGATTAGAATAATTTTTGTGTACTTTTTGTCTGCAAGAAATATCCATGGACTTTTTATCTGCAAGAAATGTTTGTAGACTTTTATTCCATAGGAAGTTGTTTGCAAGGAAAATACCCACTGAGAAAGCCCACAAAAAAACCTGGGGAAAATGCCCATGAGAATTGTTCACAAGAAATGTCTGCGAGAGAATGCTGAAGCACGAAGGCCATCCAAAGACTGCCCGAAGAGCAGATATCCTTGTGGGGGGCTCTTCTCAACCCAAAGTGGATCATTTCTTAAGTCCCAAAAGGGCATATTCTTTCCAAGAAAGTGCCAAATAGAAAATCCAAAGAAGGACCAAGGGGTGACACACTTGAAGATGTCAAATTCAAGACAACGAACTAGCCATTGAAAACATATTGATGGGTGCACAAACATCAATTTCAAAGCTCATAAAATAGCCATTGATTCTTGTAATCTATAGACTTGAATGCATTCACAGGCTTTAAGGCCAAGACCAATAGAAAGTGAGGAATGAATAGAATAGAAAATTGAATCCAAGACCGGATTCAATTAACCAAAAAAGGAGGAATGATGAAGAAGGATCATATTGCCATGTGGACATTGAAAGTTGCAAATTTTCAATAGCATGACTTATTTCTCTACATTGAGAAAAACAAATGGGTAGATTGCCCTAATTTATATCCTGTCTTCCTAACAATTTTCAATGCAACATGATGTGTTACTATTCTTGAGTCCTTCTTAAAGAGACTCTATAAGGGACTCTCTTTTATTGTAAATGTATCTCTTTTTTGAAAATTAGAATGAAACTCTGCCCAAATTGAAAGGTATTACTAAGACTTTGAGCTCAGATTGTTGATCATATTTTTTTTTATTAATTAAGGTGGCAAACTAGGGGTTGAACCCTATATAGTCAAAAAAGACAAGAAGGCTGGAAAACAAAAGATGCCAACACGGAACCAATGGCACAACCAAGAAATAAAGTCAAAAGAAAAACAAAACACTGGAAAGACCAGAGTCAGAAAGGATGAATCTACATAACTATAGATTTAACAAGATCCTTAAGATTCTCATTGTCCACATTGTTAGCATTCCCTAGATTACCCACCACTTCCAACATAGTCATATTCAGTAGAATGTTATTTCAAAGGCCTTTAGCGAAGACCTTTTCCAACTTTTGAATGTGGACCTTCAAGGCCCCAATATCTATTTTCCAATCATTCTCATTCTTTGAACCCTCACCAGCTTCTTCTACATGCATCTTCTCCTTATTATCAGTAGTTCCCCTAGAATCAACACCCTACTCTTCAATGACCTCAAAAACTCGAGAAGCCTATTTCCCACCAGTGTCTTCCAAAATTTCTTGAATTTCCAACTCTTCATACCCCAATTACCACCTTGAGCTTCGAACAAGTAACAAGCCCTCGATTTTATTTCCACTGAATGCAGATGTGAAGGCTCATTTTACAAAATGGCCCACCATCGTGACGTCTACTTTCATGCTTGAAAATAATTCCCCCTTGGTTTTCATGATGCGACTCTTGCACCTCCACCTCATGATACAAGGAATTAATCATGACAATCAAGGAAGTACTAAGGTTATCATTTTCCATGATCTGCAATGGCCTTCTCCATGTGGACCACCTTTGAAAGCTATCTTCATCATCAAAGTGCATCATTCATGCTCCGTCATCTCCTTCTAAATGATCTCTCTAATGTTTGGGGGTATATGAGCCCCTTGTCACCATACCCTCCATCTTGAGAATTGCTGACCAAGGTTGGCACAAGCATTAATGATCTTGTTACCTTCTCTATAGGTGTAGGTAATCTCAACTTCAAAAAACTTTTGTAAAAGAAACTAGATGTTTGTAATGATGTCTTTTAGATGGATACCAACATTAGATGCTTTATTAATGGCATCTATGACCAACTTAGAATCTCCTTGAATATTCAAATTTCTAATTCCTAGGGATATAGCTAACTTTAATTCCTAAAGTAAGGCCATAGCTTCAACATAGTTATTGCTCTGGCAACCCATGCCACTAGCATAGATAGCAGACATCCCTCCTTTTTCATTTCTTATTATTCCTCCTCCAATTGCTTTACCACTCAACTTGGATGCCCCATCAAAATTGGGTTTCATCCAATTGGGTTTAGGTGGTATCCATTTAGTATGAAGTCTCTGAAGAATTTTGGAATTATCATGCCTAGGGATAAGGTTTAAAACCTTCCATTTGGCTGCAATTTGACTTTCAAATTTAGATAGGGGTTTCTCTGCAACACTAATATGAGCTATTGTAACACTTTCCAAGATGGTCTAGCAAAGGAGTTAAACACCTAAGTAGCATTTCTAGCAATGTCCCTAAAATTTTTGTGATTTTGCTCTTTCCATAAAGTCTAGCTCAAGCATGGCAGAGCTTACTTCCATAATTCCTTAATCCAGGGATGTGTGAAGGTTGAGTTCTAGTTGAGAATTACTTCTTTAAGGTTAGAATTGCAAATCCATTCAATGCCAAAGTTGTTAAGTATTGTGCCCCATAAATCCCAGGTAAACTCAAAGTGTATGAATAGGTGTGAAATTAATTCCTCTCTAGAACCACGCAGAAAACATCTGTTGACCAAAGTAAACCCCCTCTTTTGAAGGTTGTCCTGAGTAAGTATTTTGTTATGGGCAACAGCCCACCAAAACAAGTTAATTTTTGGAATGAGTTTATGATTCCAAACTTTTTTCCATACCTCCTTATTCTGAGCTTCAAGTGTAAGCAGATGATAGGCAAATTTGATAGATAACGATCCATTCTTATTCGACCACCAATATTGTTCATCCTCCCAAGGGAAGAGCAAGATTTTGATCTCCTAAACACATTGTTAGATCTCTCGAATTCTTGGGATAAGCTCAGGCCTGTGCACACAACAATCTAAAAGGTTTTTTTAGCTCTTTATCCCATTGTTATTTTCCATATAATCACTAACTCTATCATCAAAGAACTGAGTAGTCAGGTCTATAATTTCTCCATAGTTTCCTTGGGAGATGAGAGGCTTGTCCCTTAACCAATTATCCTCCTAGAATTTAATCTACTGGCCATTTCCAAGCTTCCACCTAATTCCCTGTTTGAGAAGACTTCTACTTTTTAGTATTTTATTCCATATCATAAACCCCTGGGGTAATCTTACCTGTTGAAGAAAGTTGGAATCATCAATGCTATGCATGTATTTGGCATACTTTATTTCCCCCCACTCACTGTTGTTGTGAATCAGATTCCAACTAACTTTTGAGAGGAGGGCTTTATTCATTTTCTTGATGGATCTTATATTAAGTCCACCATGAGATTTTGGGAGACACACTTTTTCCCATCTGATTAAAGACATTCTCTGTTTGTCTTCCACTCCCATCCATAAAAATTTCCTTTGGATCTATTCCATATTTTTAGCAAAATACGTAGGAATTTTAAAAAGAGACATGAAGTAGGAATACCTTGTAAGGATGCCCAAAGAAGTTGCAGCTTACCCGCACTACTGAGTAGTTTCCCCTTCCACCCAAGAAGTTTCCTCTATGTACATTCCACAATACCATTCCAAACACTTGAAGATACCTCTTTGATTGAGAGTGGGAGACCTAGGTAGGTAGCTGGTAGGCCAACCTCAACACACTCTAAGATATCAATGATTATATGTCTAAGTTCATTAGGAGTGTTGAAGAAGTACACATTGCTTTTTTGGAAATTTAGTCTTTGATCATATTTTGTTATTGGAATAAGAAAGCAAGTGATTTTTTAGACTTTGTGTTGTTATATATTTGTTGTTGACAAAACTATTCTTATGTCTTTTTCCTTAATATATCTTCTATTCCTTCAATTCAACAAGCAGAATTAGTGATAGTAGTCAAGAAGGTGTCTTGAAGAGTCAACTGTGGAGAGACTTTGTGCCCCCATAATTGCCTTTAGTGTGTTTTCTTTTCATTTCTGTGTAAAGGACCTTGGGATGACTTTGTGCCCTCATTGTCCTTCGTATCTTACTCTTGAGGAATTCAAGTGGAGACTTTATGCTGCATCTTGATTTGTTGGTTACTACGTACTTGGTTACATTTTTTTGTTACTACTAGGAGTACTCTTGTGGCTAGCTAAATAGTACTTCTGAAAGAAGAGGGGTGTTGTCTATCATTTCCCTTGAGTCTTTCCTTTAATCCACATGCATCATCTCTAAGAAAAGAGAGATGGATGGTTTGTCCTACCCTTGAGTATTATTTTCTATATATATATATATATATATATAGCATACCTATAGGGAACCTCCCCTTGATGAGAGGAGAGATCAGTCCCCTTTTCATGTGGTAAACCTACACATTTGGATGACTAATCTTCCTACTTTGGCTGATTAGACCTATTTTGTTTATCAGTACGTTGATCGACAAAATATTCAACCAACAGTAAACATACATACATATATTCTTCTCATTTATAGATTCAACAATAAATACCTAGAAATAAAAATGGCTCGTACAACCAATAATAATTTCTCATAGACAAACAAGATTTATTGAACAAAATCATAAGTTGAACACACCCTGGGGCTTCATCTAAAATTTAATCTATTCATTAGTTGAAAAAAATTGACATTTAAGAGAAGAAAAAACTCTTTACCTACTTTATTGAAGCTCCTTACTTCATTCTCCTTCACCTCTCCTTCCTCCACTTGTATTTCTCCCTTGGCCAAACCTTCAAAATGTCTCCTTTCTCCATTAGGTAACTTTATAATGGGAAGGATGTATTATTATTATTATTATTATTATTATTATTATTATTTTGGTTAGGTTTCCACTCTTTTATTTTAAATCCTTAATGGGTTTGTCATTATTTTTATTTTTACTTTAATTAAATTACTTAATACATTGAGAAAGTCAAGTAACTAAATATATAATAAAATTATTACCATAACCAGTATGGATATATATATATATATATATATATATATATATATATATATATATATATATATATATATATATATATATATGTATGTATGTATGTATGTATGTATGTATGTATGTATGTATGTATGTATGTAGTATGTATAAATATATGTATATATAAATATGTTGGTTAAATTAAAACTATGTTAACTATACATAAATATGTTTACCCAAACATGTATATTAATACATACAAATACTGGAATGGCAATATCTAAATAAATTATTTATTTATTTGAAATTATGAATAAATAAATACATTTATTTATTTATTCTACTTATCTACAAAATTCCATTTTAATATGCATATATATATATATATACATATATATATAATTTTATTTATGGCCATTATTAAATGTTACCTAGGCTTGGTTGTAATAAAAACTATGTTATTATTCCCAGTTTAAAAGTAGATATTATTGTCAAAACACCTATAAGATATAATTCAAATAATTAGGACTAACTTAATCATAACATGGCCACTCGACAGGTTCTAGCAAATTGTTTGAGTTAATGCAATCTAGTCCTATGGATAAACCTATCAAAATTTATTAAAAGTAACTCAATGGCACAAAATATCTTAGAAGGAATAAGTGAAAAAATAAGACGTAATACAATTTTTTGTTAACATTAAACACATACACCTCAAATCAATCATACATGAGTCATAATGAACTAAAATTAAGACTAAAAATCAATCACAAGGCATCTCACTCACATGCCATGCACATGGACACACTTGACATATTAATAATATAAATGATGTCATGTCAATGAGATAATATTGTAGAGCTTTATAAGGGTATTGCATTCATGTACCCCCCATAAAAATTCGTCATACTTGATGCTTCAAAAATAAAATCATGTAGTGGAATCCACCACATTCGCAATTATAATAATCCACTACTGAGTGAACCTTCCCAATATTTCCAAACTCAAATAACTATTCTCCAATGGTCAAAAAAGGTGATAACACCAAAATGATACTATAAATACTCTAATATGTGAGAACATAAGTTCCTATTCTAAAATAACCCTTGTACTATCCCATGATACAATAAGAATAAGAAGATAGTGTCAAAACATGAAACCTAGCTATGTAATTTTAAGTCAATTTTTATCCCAAACACATTGCCATATTGTTTCTATGGAACAAAATATCATAACTATGAATAATTTCCATATATCATATTCACTACCAACTAAAATTATGAATATTCAAGATTACTAACAACAATATAATTATTGATCCACCATAAGATAATATTGTATCCACTATGTAATAAGTAATAATAAAAATGACTACCAAGTTATATAAAAAAACATATAATACTAAAACAATATCAAGAACAATCTATTGTGAAAATAATAATAGTCTCCATGAACTTCATCATCAACAACATCTCTCCAAACCTCCTTAGACCCCCTAAAACTAATTACACCTCCCAAAACCTCCTTATTACCTCCTTAAACCTCTTGGCCTCATTAGACCTCCAAAATAAATATCCATAATGTGTGTGTGTGTGTGTGTGTGTGTGTGTGTGTGTGTGTGTGTGTGTGTGTGTGTGTGGGTAAGAAAAGAATAATCAACACCACTTTTAGTGGTTGAGAAGGATGGTGTCACGAACCTATTCCACATAAGTTCCCATCTCAATCCAATAGATTTTAAAAGTTACTTCTTCTACCCCACACAGTGCACAATACACACATTACCACACATATATAGAAAACACATGAACTAACATTGGTAAAAAAACCATCATAATAATTTTGAATAATAAAATATCATAATAATCAATTTAATATTCAATAGTCCAATGAAATTAGAAAAATAAATTAGAAAGTCATAAATAAAATTCAAAATAATTTGGTGTTAATTAACAAAACATATCCCAGTCATGACTACCTAGTCATCCAAATAAGAAAAATTAAATTCAAGTACAGTCAAAATTAAGTCCATTACTTCAAGTTTAATTAATAATAACTTATATATGTTAAAATTTTTAAAAGAATAATTAAATGTAACTTTAATTTCAAGGACTAATGTTGGTTCTCAAAAGTAAGATTGAAAACTTCACATTACTCAAATTATGTGACTATAAAAGTCACCCAAGAGGAAAAGGAATCAATAAAACTCAATCACCTCCTAGAGGCAAGAGAAAAAAATTAACTTGAATACCTCCTTGAGGTAGGAGAAAAAATCACATCATCCTCCATATACCTCCTAAAAAAATAACATGATTACTTCCCAGAGGTAATAAAGTAAGACTCAACTACCTCCCAAAGGTAGAAGAAATAAAAATAATAGTAATCCTCCTTATGCCTCCTAGCAATAAGTGTTGATGTAATTTTGTAGAAATAAATCAAATGTGAACCTCATTCCTAGCACCTAGTGTCAAAAGTACCCCAAAAAATATGCCATCTCAAAGTCTCTAAATTAAGTGATATACAAGTCTCTCATCAAATAATATGTCATTTTTTATTGTTGCATTTAACTTAAATACATTTTCAGAAAACACTATGTTTAATCCTAGATTTCTTATCCTAATTTAAATTAATAATACATTTTGATAACTCTCATGTAATATCATCAATGCAAATATCTCAATAGTTTTACTATCATAATTTATTCATAGGGGTATATCATTGTTTAACCTCAATTAGCATATCCAAAGTAAAATAATCATATATATATATATATATATATATATATATATATATATATATATATATATATATATTATACTCACACTTACAACTATTATTTCATGCTAAAATGAACATCCAAGTTAATCATAATCACAACAAAATGGTCACCTCAAGAGAGAACTAAATAACTTATTAATTCTCGTATGTGTAGGAAGGTACATTCATTCTTCATAATGAAGAGGGGGAACACAAAAGTAATTTATCAAGACTATGCACATGCAATTACTCTAGAATCACTTTAGTTTACATGCAAGGTTCAACTACATAACTCAAATACAATATTATAACTTACAACACTCTTGTTTCAAACGTAATCATCTATATTATATTAGGTACCATCTAGTTATATAAAAAATAGCATTACCAATGTTAAAGACATACTAAGGTTAACTAAATTACATAATTGGAACATAATAGAACAAAACCTATTTATAAACTTATGGCTTATGCTTAATCAATATGAATAATGAAACATTAATTAGAATCTACTAGCTTAGAGCTACCACTGCTAATAGTTTGATATAAAAACAATAAATTTTATCATATTTTTATCTATATACACATTCTATTATTAGAGTCATATTCACTAAACAAACTAATACATAATAATTAGAAGTATACATGGAGTAAATTAAAATACATATTTACCATGTAAAAACAACATACATACAAAATTTATCCAAATATAGTCATTTTATAAAAAGGAATAATAAAAATTGATCAACATAAGCATCCATTAATGAGACACGAGAGCAATGCAATCAATAAGAAAAGTTCATCGCTTCAAAATTTAATGGTCCACAGTGGCTAGATATTCCACCACAATAGCAAGAAAACAATGTGTGGATTATCTATAATAAGATGCACCCATACATCAATGGGATGAATCTTGTAGCCAAAATTTAGTGAACCCTAATATATTTCATGTCTAAAATTACGTCCACTACCACTATGTCATTCTACTTATCCACACGTGAGTAAAAGTTATGTGTTGTATCTAGTAGAACACCAATGCTCCAAAGCTTCCAGTGTTTAACCATAGTTTGATATCCAAATTTAATGCCAAAAATTTACATCTCATGCACACATAAAACCACACCAATTTTTTTAAATACTCCAAAGAACATAATAAATCCTACGTAAACAAATATATTAACACTAACATGGCATACAAACTCAATAAAACACCAATCATGATGTCACTAAAAATTTGTGACCCAAATAGCTAGCTTTGATCTACTACATAAAGAAAACACACAAAGGGTCAAGGCTCAAATACAACTTAAATTAGTTATTGATAATTCAAGTGCCATCAGTTTGACATAATATAAGTTCTAAATGTTTAGAAGGCATGCCTAAACACTTAAGGCTACACATGTTTTAGTTCTTTTTAAAAATACACCATGAACCCCACAACCAAACACAAGATAAATTTTATAATTGAAAATTCATAAACATGGACAGATCACATCCTAACTCTGGTAATATTCACAAATATAAATTTGTGAATATGAACATTCACATGACTAACCAAATCAATGTTATAGCTAAGTAGGTAAAAATTACTCTTAAGCTACAAAAGTTCAAGAGGGCTAAACCAACTACAAAATGACTCTAGAATAAACATCCAAACAAAGGTTTACACTATTATAGGTAATGGGTCAAATTTTTATGATAAAATCACCACAATATAAGTATTGTTTTATAATATGGATAGCTGAAATGAATAAAAAGAATACTACCAAATAATACTTAATGATATTTTTTATCATTCTCAAAAAATAGTGACAAATAGGGTGTAAAAAGGACTCACTAAAAATATCAAATGTTGATGAAATAAAAAAATGAAAGGTTAAACGTGGATATGAATCTCAAACTGAGAGGTTACAACATTCATATTAAATAAATGTTAAAGAGGGTGATTATTACAATGCCCTTTTTGGAGAGACTTCATAGATTAAAATCAAATTCAATAAGAAATGTCTGAATAATTGGGTTCATAAAAAGTGTCACTAAAAATATTTAAAATGTCTAAAATCACTTATTAAATGCTCTTATATATATATAATAGTAAAAAAATCAATAACAAACTTTGATTTCTCTTTAAGACTCCTCTAGATATTTTTAGAAACTCAATTTTGAATCAACTTCATAGGTTGAAAAAATAAATCAGGTACAGAAAATTGTCAGATGCCTCTAGAATTGGATCTACAAAAAAATATTGAAACAAGGTGTAAAAATAAAGGTTATAAAACCTGATTCATATATGATAAGTATAGAGTTTACAAGTTTTTGTTTCATAAATTCTCAAATTTGGGTATTAATTTTGAACCTATTTTATGAATTGATTTGGTTGATTTCTAAATGGAAAACTCTTAATGTAAACTTGCATTTAATTTTATAAAAGTGCATGCAATTTTCCAACCATCAATAGTGATACCAAAATATGATATACCTATCCATGTGCTTTTCAATATATAAATTAAGTCTCAAATTTATTTACATTCCATTAACAAGATTTCAAAGGATACGTAAAGACCCACTATAGTCAACCTATCCAATTTGGGTTTCTACAAAGCTATGAGAATCATAATACTTACATCAAGACACTCAATAATAATTTGGGTTAGAATTTATTAACTTTACTCATTAATTTTAACTATATATATTTAACCCAATGTTAAATCTATAAATAATACTACATATTAAGATTAATCCTTAATTTCACAATGCCAAGGTAAGTTAAACTCACTATATTTCAAGTCTATCATTACCAATATTTTTTTGACATATTGTTTTCTTAACATTATTTTACTCTTCAAATTATGTGTTCTTAACACTACCGCTATCATCGAACTATGAATCTTAGATATTACAACATTTATTTATTCAAATTATTACTACTTTCCACCTGATAATATTTAATTTTCCTACTCAACAAGGTTGTTGACTCATAGATAAAAATAGTTTCTAAATCACTACTATAATTAATTTTATTAGTCAAGCACTGGTCTAAATCTATTGTGAATTGATTAAGTGTTATAGACCAATCACTGAAAATTTATATTAAATAATATCATTATACATTGATATCCTTTAATAATACAACAATCATTATAGTTATCTAGTATATAAGCTCCAATATGGATCTTTTCAATTGTAAGTCAACTGAGGTCAATGACAATCTCCAAGAATAAAATTTTAAAAATGTCCCAATTGAACAAAAAATATATAATCATCATTTATTTAAAACTCCAATCAAATAACATACAAGATGCTATTAATTTCAATAGAAAAATATTATATCTCAATACTTTATCTGCCACTAGTAACTCACCAACATGTATTATATAAATAGTCAATGAAGTGGTCAGCTAACACTGAGTAAGATATTCCTCCTTCCTAAATACTTCATTTTTTCAAATTAATAGACAAATTAAATAAAAATTAAAGAAATAAAACATAACATATTGTGATAAACTACATACTAAGAAATAAAAAGTGTTGATCTTATCAAGACAAGAATTATTTGTTTGGTACCCAAGCTCATCATCGACTAATGTAGAAAATTACAATTTTTTTAAAATAAAAATATAATATCTAATATGAAATTCTATGCACTTGAATCATAAAAATTCACACACTAATACTATTTTAAAAAGAATTGTACAAACATTTAATTATAAACTCCCATTTAAAATAAAATATATATAATAGGGGTTTTCTAATCGAATCCCAATCATAGTTTATCTCTCATATAAGTTAAAGAGATAATTTATTATACACCTAATAAAGAGGGGTTAAGAAACATGTAAAAATAACCCATGTGTGCAATCAATCAAAGAAAATAAAATAATACATCTCCACTCAAAAACCTATTTTTGTTAATATATATGAATATGTGTATTTAATAACCTAATGGATTTATCACTAAAAGAACACCTTTATTCCAACTTCGTTGAACTACATCAAGTAAATAATGTGCATGAAAAGGATTATGTATACTTATTCCTTTTCATGCACATTATTTAATAAATACGTAGTCTACGCATTTATTAGGATGTAAAGTTGATCTTGATGTTTATGTATTTAATGTTTAGTTGAAGCATTAAAATAAAGTATTTAATTTTTTTAAATACAAATCATATAGGGTTGTTATATGACTAACTTATTGTTATATTTTTGGAATATAAACAAAGAAATAATCTATGATTAATGATTATGTTACATGGATGAAATAAAATTTTAAGTTACACATTATTTTTGGGTAACTTGTAGTCTAGATATATTTCTTACATGTATGGTATGTTTATATTGAGGATTATTTATGATTTTGTTTATTACTTTGTAATAAATAATATGATTATTAGATTTAATGCATTACATTTGATGTACTAAATGTATTTATTTGATATTTATGTACATAGCATATTTATTATCAACTAGTAAGAAATATTTTGATTGAATCTATTAGTTTTTATATTATTATATAATTAACCAAATCTTTCATTTATGACATTAAATAAGTAGTGGATGGATTCCACTAGTTTAATTATCATCATGAATGCAAGATGAAGAGTATCTAATTGAATGGTGTGTATGAAATTGACTGATCTTAGAGATCATTAACTATTTGAAAAATTTGGCCAAAGTAATATTTATAGTTAGATATTATAATTTCATGTGTTTGATATAGTTGACATGTTTGTATGATATCATATTAGAATGGATTTATTTATGGTATACATCATGTATTATATATCTAACATCACATAGGTTCTAGTTTGTTACTCTGGATTCCTACACCATCATTATCTATCCATCCATGAATGAAGGGATATTCCTTTGTTGAGAGACAGTGTAGGTGTTTTATGGTCTAGGATTAGTGTGGATGATGCTCTCCCTCCCCAAAATAGTAGTACACTTGAGATTGGATATAGATACTTGAGTCATGGAGACTCATGCTTAAATACTTGAGTCATGGAGACTCATGATCCATGGAGATTTTATCATTGTGTTATTTATTGAGACACTATTTATTGTTAAAACTACATTATTTATTCATTTTTACATCTACAGTGGTGGATATTTATTGTTAAAACTAAACTATTTGAAGAACATATAATTTTAAAACAAGTTTTTTATATATGAATATATTCTTTTTAAAATAAACATTTAATTATATGATATTCATATAGTAATATCATTATGATTTATTTATTTATTTATTCATTTATATTGTTGTAATATTTTTATTTATTCATATTGTATTTATTTTATACATTTTTTTAATACAACTTTTTAAATTTTTGTAAATCCTTAGGCTTGGTGGTCGATGGTGTGGATTTAGAGCCCTGACTGAAACCATGGACATCAGTCAGGCCCCTCTCCCAGCCTCCAAAAAAATGCATGTGCACGCACATGCACACACACACGCACGCACCCACACACACACACACACACACACACACACACACACACACACACAGACACACACACACACACACACACACACATTTATTCTCATTTATAGATTCAAAAATAAATATCTAGAAATAAAAATGGCTTCTACAACCATTAATAATTTCTCACAAGCAAACAAGAAGATTTTTTGAGCTTAAACACACCTTAGGGTTTCATCCAAAATTTAATTTATCCACTAGTTAGAAAAATTCTTTTATTTAAGAGAAGAAGAAACCTCTTACCCATTTTTTTTGAATCTCCTTGCTTCATTCTCATTCACCACTCCTTCCACCTATATTTCTCCCTTGACCAAACCTTCAAAATAGCTCCTCTCTCCGTCATGTAACTTTATAATGGGAAGGATGTTTGTATTTTTTTTTTGGGTTAGGGTTTCACTCCTTTATTTTAATTCCTTAATGGGCTTGTTTTTATTTTTATTTTTACTTTGATTAAATTAATTATTACATCGAGAAAATTAAGTAACTAAATATATAATAAATTATTAGCAGAACCAATAGGAATACATGCATATATATATCGAGGTACAAATATATGTATTTATAAATATGCTCATTGAATTAAAACTATTTTAAATAATTTTTAAATAAGTTTACCCAAATATTTATATTAATACATACAAAAATTATAATGGAAATATCTTAAACAAATTATTTATTTATTCCAAATTATGAATAAATAAGCACATTTATGTATGTAATCTACTTATCTACAAAATATAGTTTTAATATGCACACACACACACACACACACACACACACACACACACACACACACACACACACACACACACACACACACACACACACACACAGAGACATATACATACATACATACATACATATATATATATATATATATATATATATATATATATATATATATCTATGTGTGTGTGTGTGTATAGACATATACATGGCCTCTTCAAGGGTTCAAGAAAACTATTTGAGTTAATACAATCTGGTCATATGGATAAACCTATCAAAAGTAACTCGGTGACAAAAATCCTAGAAGGCATAAGTGACAAAATAATTGATAATAAAAATTATTGTTAATATTAAACACACACACCAAAAGGTGGTCCTACATAAGTTATAATGAATTGAAATCAAGACTAAAAATTGATCACAAGACATATCACTTATAGATTGTGCACATAGACACACTTGACAAATTGATAATCTGAATGAAGTCACATTAATGAGAGAACATTATAGATATTGAGAAGGGTATTACATAGAGATTATATTAATTCAAATGTTTTTATCGAAGGTAAAGAGGGTTTTAGAGGGATACTACCCATAAAATATAACCACCATCATGCCCAAGAACATAATATAAAGTATCATCAAATATTGTAAACAAATAAATATCCTTAGGAATAAAACATAAACATAATAGAGAAATAGCTAACATGTAGCTTTCATAAAAAATAGAGAAAGCTAGAGAGAATTAATTATGGGTTTTCTTCATGTCCTCATATGACTTGAACCACTCCTTAGTCATACTCTAAAATTTATTATCCAAATAACCAACTATCTTATCCTTCTCATTCTTAGTTTTGACCCCTTTGAGCTTCTTCTTAGGCCTAGTACCATCCTCATTGTCTTTTTCAGTGTTAAAAAATACAAACAAACCTTCCATACTTTACATAGAATTGTTAATCATAACCTTGATGAAACTTACAAGGAGATTGAGATAATCCTTAATATATTTTTATCCCTTTACATTGTGGTAATTCCATTAGTGAGAAGCTCAATTTGAGCAAACATTTCCACTTCTTTCTCCCTCATGCAAAATAGAACATCCATCTTATTGATATTGTTAATGTCCTACTTCAGTCAAGTGTGGTCCTTCATAAACCATCAAAGGAAATATTTATGTAGGTTCAACTCATCCTCCAAATATTCTAGTCTTCTTTGATTCTTGGCCACATCCTTCATAGATTTAGGATTAATGTGGGATTGAACATTAGGTTGTGGTTCACCAATCTTAACACCAATATTTTCATTAATAACCTTGTTGCTTGACACATTCTACTCCTCTCCTTCCTCAAATAAAGGTTTATTAACCTTATTTATAGTATCATTTGACTTGACATGATTCTTATCACTCTTGTTATTGGTATGCTTCTCTAGATCAATCACTAAATATGGGTCCTGAAAGGGAGGGTCATTGAATCTGTGCTTCTCCTTATAATCCACCCTAATGTGAGGTAAAATTAGGGCCTCAACCTTCTTAGGTTTAGGCTTAGAATTCACTCTCAAACTTATTTTGGAAGGCCCAATAGGAGAAAGGTTATTTTTATCCTTCTTAGTAATGGAATATTGAGAAACAGGGTTCTAGGCCTAAAAAATCTTATAGGTTGATGCATCTGTTCCATTTTATTACCCAATTAAACCTCATTGATAGAATTATCCAATGAGTGGAGAATATAAAATGTAATGATAATGGGGATATTTTTATGGATATAATTAAGGAATGGAAGATAGTAGTAATGTGCAACCTTGTAACATCCATCAAGGGTAACATACCTGATAACTTCCTCAGCCACCTCATTGAAATGAACTAGAAAATCCTCCCTTGTAAATCCACCTTGAAAATATATAAGACTCTTATCACCAATCATAAATTTCTCATTATCCTTCTCAATATATTTAATTAACCTAATATACTTATTCTCTTCAATATTGAGCCCTGTAACGCTTGAGATAAGCTCCTCAATGATTTTTATCGACACATTACAAATGTTGACCACCCTGTCAACCTAGTTATTAATAAATTGATGTGAGAGATACACATCATACCCATATATGTGATCAATAAAAGTGGTGATACCCCCTATGTGGATAGTTTCCCAAAACACCAACTTATTTATGATATGATTTGTGTTCATGGGTTCCAATCTGTTCAATTTTCCCCACATGGTAGAACACCTATTAGAAAACTTTACCAAATTTATTATTGAAAGACAACCAAAGTTATTTAAACCATGAATGATAATGGCCTTCAAATTATTAATAATTTTTATAACTAATAAATTATAGGAAATCTTATATTAGTTCTTTCTATCATTAAATGCCTCATTATTACTTCACACAAGGTACTCACACTTATCATAGTTGGGCATGTCATGCCAACCTTGATCATAGATATTGAACCTTCATGACTAGGGTCATGATTTTAATTATATCCTTTATAATGATATCATTGATATGATTAGGTTGATCCTCCAAATTGTTCCAAATTTTAAACTCATTGGCCTCTATCCCTCTATTGGCAAAGAAGTCAGCCAGTATATTACCTTCAATATAAGTATGCTAAAATATATTATTCTAAAATCCATTTCTTAAATGATTGATTTACTCTATAATATGAAATATGGACTAGGTAACCACATTCTTCTTGTTGATATAATTTATAATATTGATAGAATCCTCCTCAATGTAAATATTTTTATAACCTGGCTCAAGATCCACCTAGACCCCCAAAAGGATGTTAATGATTTAGAGAAATGATTAATTTGGAAGCCCATAATTCCTTCATAAACATTGATAAACTTTCCCTGATTATCATAAATAACCCCTCCCCTTCCTGAAATCCTAAGATTCCCTTTGGATGACCCATCAAAATTCAATTTAACCCAACTAGTATGGGGATCTAGCCATCTCATAATTTTCTTCAAGGTAATCTGAAGATCCACCAAGGGCATATATTAATTCAAATTTTAATCATATTCATGTTACTAGTTATTTGTGTCATACACATGATAACACATTTAAGGAGGCATTGATTAAAAAACCCCTTTGATATATGAAAATAAAAATCAAACAAATTTATCAAGGATCTTATAAACCTATCCATGTGGATTTTTCCCAACAAATATTACACAACACATTGGGTTAAGAGTTCCTAGTCTACCCATCCATTACCAATTTTATAGTGCCAAAATTTGAATTATACAATGAAAAGGGTGATCTTTCACATCACAATCCTCATATTCTTCATGTTTTGGTTTTTCATGTGATTATCTATTGATGAATAATATATTCCCTAAAAGTAGCAATAACTATGTTTTGGATTGGTAATATGACCTACCATTGGGATCCATATATTATTTAAATGGTTTAGTTGATATGTCATTAGCTCACTTTATATGAAAATAGTCAAAATTTCACATTTTTAAAACTTCACAAACTTTTTTTTAACTAAAAAGGGGTAAAAATATTATTAAATATGAGAGAAATTACACATCATTATCATGGTCAACAAGCTGACCAATCTTCTTAGAAAACTCAAGGGATAGCATCCTATGATCTGAGACATTCCAAAGTGGCCCCTGCTCGGAGGCCCATTTGGCTAGATAGTCAGCTACCCTGTTCCATTCCTGAGGAATATACAAAAAAGTAACAGATTCCAGAGAAGTAAAAACTTGAAGTATTTATTACACCACTCTAGCCAAATGCCAATCAATCATCTCAAAAATCCATTTATTCAAAAGATTCACTACCACCTACGAGTCAGATTCACAAATAATTCATTGCCAGCCAAAATAGCAACATTGTTGGATGGCAATCAGGATCGCAAGAGCTTCCATGATGTTCGTATGAAAGCCCTTATGAATGGAGAATAAAAATTGCACCTTACTCAAACTATCCCTTCCAACCATATCGACTCCTCCCAGACCAAGATTTCCTAACTAAGATCTGTTAGTGTTCACCTTGAGGATGCCAGCCTCAGGGGGCATCCACCATCCCTTCCTATTGACTAGGTGTAGCAGTTTACTCTACCCATGAGGACATAAAAAATGTGTCCTTGGAGCACAGTAACTAGGTGCTTAAGGAGTCCAGCATTAGCCTCTCCCAAATCTACAAGCCCTTCACACTTGGCAAAAATAGTTTTAGTGATGGACCTTGCAATTTTTCTCCACAAGATGCTGGAGTCAATATTCTTCTCCTAGAAAATGTGCCTATTCCTTTCCAACCATATGTTCCATAGAATGAATGAAAGACCAATTCGCCATGCCACCTGAAGGCCCAAGGTCCAAGAGGGAGGCTGCCCCAATCAATCCCAAAATTCAAACAGAGTATCCACGTGCTAGCACAAATAGGGCCACACTTCCCACCATAAATGCCACATCTGTCTAACAAGTGGGCACTAAAAGAAGAAGTGGGAGTTGGTTTCTTCACTGCTATGGCAAAGGACACACATAGAAGGTCCCTGGAAGCCATACTTGTGAATATTGTCCCACATAAGACACATATTGTTAACCAAAACCCAGAGGAAGAAGTTACATTTAGGCCAAGAATAGCTGTTCCAAAAAATTTTCCCCCATTTGACTACTACTTCACCAAAAATTTGCTTTGTCAGCTCACGGTATCTGGAAGACACAAAATACTTCTCGAAGGGGTCTCCACCCCAAGCCAAAACATCCCACTCCTATAAGTGACTACATTCCTGAGACTCCAAGATCTGGTCCAGCTCTAGCTGCTCCACCAAGTGGCCCCCAGCAGCCATTCCAAAGAGTGTTTCCACTAGAATCCCCCTATTGTTCCCATCTTAAAGGCCTCCTTATAATTCCCAACCGTATCCCAACTAGTAACTAGCAGAAAACCACATACCAGTTGCAGATGAGGGTGAGAGGATAATAGGGGGAACTCGTCCCAAGAGTCACTTGAGAAGAGAGCATTCAATCCTCTATTGCATATCTAAAAAGGGTTACACTTCACTAGATTTACACCCCGCTTAAGGGTGTCCCATACCATCGACCCTCTTCCCTTCAGGGGAAGTCTTGGGATCTCAGCCGAATCCACTCTTGGGTAATACTTGAGAGCCAGGATACGAGCCCAAAGGTGAGCAGGGTTGACACACCAACGCCAATAGAGCTTGGCAGCTCACAATTGCCAAGCACAACCCAAGACCACTGGCCTTTTTAGGCTGACAGAATGTGTCCCAATTAATCAGACTCCATTTGGAATTTTGCAGATTGCCACTCCATAAGAACTAGTGAGAGAGAGCATCAAATTCTTTTAAGAAGTACACTGGGGTAGCCTACACCATACTGCAATAGATGGGGAGGGCTTGAATCACTACTTGCAAAAGAGTCACCCTGCCCACTATAAAGAGCCCCCTGTGAGTCCAATGGTTAACTTTCTATCTTAGTCTATCTAGCACATTTTGCCAGAAGAGCCTTGGATGCCTTCCCACCACTATCAGGACTCCTAGGTAGGTGAGAGGAAGCGACTGACCCTGGAACCTCAAAATAGCCATGATCCTCTACTGAATAGGCTCAAGAGTGTTGAAAAAAACAATGGAGGATTTGTGATCATTGATTCTCTACCCTGAGGCAGCCAAATAGGTGTCTAGAGTAAGCTGGAAAGCTTCAGCCTCCTGAATCTAGGCTCTCCTTGCTAGGGAAGTGTCATCCACAAACTGAAGGTGGGACAAAGTGGTTAATCCATTCCCCTAGTGCCATCCCTAAAGCATACACTAAGAAACCCATAGCTTAATAAGGCACCCAATCCCCTCTACCAAGATAATAAACAAATATGGGGAGAGTGGGTCTCCTTGTCGAAGCCCTCTCAAAGCTCCAAATAGTTCTAAAGGTGTTCCATTAACCAGAATCGAGAAGAAAGGATCCATCACACAGCTAAGTACCTAGTGAATCCAGTCCTAGTTGAAGCCAAAAGCCATAAGAATTTTCTACAAAAATCTCCAACTGACCCTGTCATAGGCTTTCACCATATCAAGCTTGATAAACATTGCCCTCTCTTGGGAAGTGCTCATGGAGTGAATGGCTTCAGAGGCTATGACCACCCCATCCAAGATTTGCCTGTTCATCACAAATCCCCCTTGTTCCTTAGAGATAAGCACGTGTAGGCAAGGTTTGAGCTATTTTGCAATTAGCTTCGTGATAATCTTGTAAATCACGTTACAAAGAGAAATGGGTCTAAAACCTTCAAGCTAATTTTTCTGCTCTCTCTTTGGGATAAGCACCATAAATGTAGCATTTAAAGCCTATAGCATTTATTTATTGTAATAGGATTCCTAGACCACTGCCAGAAGATCTTGATTTATGACATCCCAAAATTCCTGGAAGAATTTAGTTGGGAATCCATCTGGGCCTGAAGCTTTGCCTTTATTCATGCTAAAAACCACCCCCTCCAATTCCATCCTACTAATAGGCCTCATAAGGGGGTCATTCATTTCTATAGTAATCACAAGGGGAATGTAGGATAAAACTTTCCCTTTTGCTACCTCATCTGGTAGGGTGTCCTGTGAGAATAAAGTAGAGTAGAACCGGATAGCTTCTCTGGATATGTCATGAGAGAAAGTCAGGCACCTCCCATCCAAAGTCATCAGGGATGAAATGAAGCTTTTATTCCATCAATTCTACATGGATTTATGGAAAAAAGCTGTGTTCTTGTCCCCCTCCTAGAGCCAATCCACACGGGCCTTCTACTTATAAAAAATTTCTTCCTGAAGCTCCCATTCTCCCAGATCCATAGCAACTTGTAACTCTGCCACTTGGAGGTCTTTAGATAGGCCAAGGTCATAGATTTACCTGTTGATAGCATCCATCCTATCCTGCACTCTCTTCTTCATGGTATGGAGATTCCCAAAGTAGTGGTTGTTCCAAAACTATAATTTTCTTTTAACATGCTGAAGCTTCTTGAAAAAGGAATGCATAGCTGTACCATAATTCAGACCACCATGCCTCCACCAGTGAGTCATTAGTGCATGAAGGGATGGATCTCAAAGCCACATTAACTAAAACTTGAAGGGGGGCTTCTTAGGAGCAGCAATATGACACAAAGAGAGTTTAATAGGCCAATGGTCTGAACCCCTCCAGTCCAGAATTTTAGAAGAAAGAAAAATGGAACTAGATTGCCAAAAACAAGAGACTAAAAACCTATCCAGGCATTCTGAAATAACCTCCTCTCCAATCCTTTTGTTATTCCATGTGAAGAAACCTCTAAGGGGTTTAACATCTGAAAGATGTAAAGCATCAATGTTTTGTCTGAGAAGCTCTGAAGAAGGTCCCAGCCTAGCAACTCCTCCTCTCTTCTCCTCCAGGCTGAGAATAGCATTGAAGTCACCTACTACAATAGAAGGCAGAAAAGGATGGTAGCTCTTGACATACCAAATGTGGTTCCATAGCCTAATCTGGCCTAAAAGATCCACCGAGGCATACACATTTGTGACCAAAATCTATTCACTAGACTCTAGAGATGAAGCCACCATTGAGAGGCCCAAGGTACAGGACAGCCAATGGATTGGCACTACTTTCCTAGGATCACATCTAATAGCAAGACCCCCAGCTATCCCTAGGGCACCAACACCTTGGATTGCCCCAACCACCAAATATATAACCAGTAGGAGAATAAGGAGTCCACCAAAATTTTGGTCTCTTGAATACACAAAATATTTGGATAATGGTCTCTCACCAACTGATGAATAGCCTTTTGTCTAGGGATGCTATTCAACCCCCTCACATTCCATGAAATAATAATCATTGGGTAGATTGAGGGAAGTGCTCATCCAAGGTCTTCACCATCCTTGATTTTACCAATAAATCTCCTGTAAGTTTGATTCTGTCTTGATCTTTCATGCATCCCACTCGAGTAGGTGTGGAAAAGGAGACTTTTTTGAAAGGTCACTACATTAATCCCAGGGCCAAAGAGGATTCCTTTTCTTAACTAGATGCACCCACATCTTTAACCACATTAGGCCAACGTATTTCCTTGTCTTGTGTCTCAGGTAAAGCCACTAACTCATCAGATTATGGGTCAAAAATAGCCATTGGAGCCTACTAGATGACCATATCTTGGGAGGCAACAACCATGTCTTTCTTCTCTTCCATAACTATATTTTCCTCCTATTCCCCAAATGGGATACCCTCCTAAATGATCATGTTATCTAGAGCTTCAAACTAGTTAAAACCCACATTACCTTGGTGGTCCAAATGAGTGTGCTTCAGGCCTCTTACTCTAGCTCTCCATCTAACTGGAGTAAATCCATCTCTGTCTTGAGTATTAAAGTTAGACAGACCTTGCTCTACATTTGGAATATTGAGTTGGGCTTTCCCTTTTGACTCATGGTTTGGTTTCTCGCTCCTGCTACCTGATGGGTCTGACTATCCCTTCTTCATGTTTGCATTGGCCATCTGTCAACCAGAAGATTCCTCTAAAGTATCAAGACCTTTGGGCTAAAGAGGACATTGGCACAGTAGGTGGCCATACACATGGAAAAACCAGCACCAAAATGGAATGGACTCATAGTCAATTTGTTGTACCCAGGATGATGTGCCCAAACATATTTCCATGGAATCTAGCAATGGATTGTTGATGTCAATATCCACACAAATGTAGGCATAGGTAATGGCCTTCTTATCTAGAGACTAATGAGTAATAGCTGTTGGTATTCTTATCATGGCTACAATCTACCTCAGGATGTCCTCCCTCCAGAACTCTAGAGGGAATCTCAGAAGATGGACCCAAACTGGGACCCGTGATGGGAGATCCTCCACAAAATTAAACCCCACATGCCAGGGTTTTATAAACAAACCATTTTTATCATAAAAATATGGGCCTCCCTTGAAAATTTGATTCTTATCAGAGATGCAAGAGAAATTGACCAAAAAATAGCTGTTACCTACTAGCATGATATCAAAATCTCCCTCAGTCTGCCAGGATCGGTGGATCCAAGCTTCCAAGGCCGTTAGGGATATTCAAATTCCAAGGAACTTACAAATTAGCGTATGAGATGCTAAATAATCCACATCTTCCTTAACCATTTTAGGGGGAATCACTAACATGGGTCTATCCTGCCTGCGTGGCAGGCAACCATTGACCTTGTTAAGCTTAGCTCTGTCACTCACATAAAATGTCTCTTGTACGTGCACCTACAAACTGCTACCAAAGAAAGGTTGTCCATCAGTGGGGGATTTAGCCTACAACAAGCCTGTGGGCCTTCCACCATCCACCATCGTGCCCAGCTCCCATCCCACACCAGTCATCACATCCTGATACATCACCCAACAACCTTATAATTTCTTTCAAGGTAAATTAAAATATAAAACGTCAAAAATTTAAATAAGGACATAATGAGAAATTTAATTTATATGTGTTCAAATTCAAGACTATAATTTTAAAAATATCTCACCAAATACTTGATAATAGATAAGCCTAGGGAGGATAGTGGGGATAGTCAAAAACATCCCTTCATGATTATTTTGAGAGGACCCTTGAATAAGCACCCATAGAAATCACTAGTTCCATTCAATTTATCACCAAAGTGAAGAAACAATTCAAAGGCAAATAGACTAAAGTTCAGTCCAAGGTGAAGAAATCTAAAATTGAATATGAAGGTAGGAACAAGATTATATATTACTATCCTAATGGTGTGAATTAGAAGGCTAATATGTTTCTAGAATAGGATGAGAAGGGTGTGTAATATGTCAAGTCTCCCACAACCTATAATGTTAAATTATTTAAATTGGACTAAAATTTTGAAAATATAGAATCCAAAATTTTCAAACACTTAGAAATGTGGAATGAGTTAAAGGCTTAAACCAAAGAGGAAGGAGTTGGTAAAATTTAAGAATGAATAAGTTATAAAATGAGGTGGAGGGGTCGAAAAACCCCAAAAACTATTGAAAAAGAACTAGATTTTAAAAAAAAAATCTTTAATGGATGAAAACAATTAGAAGAAAGATAAAATCAAGGTTAAAGAGAGGAAGAATAAAGAATTAGGTACCCTTTCAATGAATAAGGAGCCAAGGAAGGAAATAGATAATCACATTAAGATCACCCCTATTGAGAAGAACATATAATATTTTGTTGAAGGGTCCATATTAGGGGATGCCTAAAAAATGATAAAAGTAATAAGACCAATGATAACATCAATGTTGCTATGATAGTGGACTATACAAAATATAAAGAATATTCTATTTAACTCTTGACTAGATGTTTCATGTTATTTTAACAGATCTCTATTTTGATTTGCTTGGAAAAAAGTAGTGAAATTATAGTGTATCTATGAGAGAATTTTGGTGAAACTTTATCTATATGTTGTCATAGACCTTAGGGTTTCTTATTTCCTATTTTAATCTCAATTTTTTTTAATGTTTATATTTCATAATTTTTGTGGTTACAAGATCATTTAAACCATTTTTATTTACCTCATAAAATAAAAAATCTATAAATTATTTATTACAATAATTTTATCCAACCTCAAATAAAAATTAATCTTGAACATGTAGACATATTTTGATGAGATTTTCCATATGGTCGTAACTACAATATTAAAATTTTGGAGGAAAACGTGATTAAATATGGGTCCAATTACCCTAAATCTACCAAATAAAAATGTTAAGGTAAATTAACATTGAAATATAATTATAATCATACACATATATATCAAGATAAAAAAATATTGTAAATTATGTAATAATCATATTATATTAACCTTCTCTAAAGCTATTTCTTCCCTATAAAACTCTTAACTAGTTTACAAGGTTATCTGAGACTCCTCATGAAGTTATTAAATGGTTTCTTGAGTGAAAAAATATATCTTTATCTCCATAAGATGATTTGGATACATATTGAACATTACCCATAAGCTATGGCATTAATGCATATTGTGAGCACCATATATCTTCAAGACATA